>OY992880.1:72424060-72826560 GCA_963921405.1 Cepaea hortensis | reverse complement strand
GGTAATAGTTCTTGGTGGACACAGTGTAAGAGAGAGAGAGAGAGAGAGAGGGATTGGTAGTGAGAGGTAGTAGTTCTTGGTGGACACAGTGTAAGAGAGAGAGAGTGGTAGTGAGAGGTAGTAGTTCTTGGTGTACACATTGTACGAGAGAGAGAGAGAGAGAGATAGAGAGAGAGAGAGAGAGTAGTCGTAGTAGTGAGAGGTAGTAATTCTTGGTGGACACAGTGTGAGAGAGAGAGAGTAGTAGTAGTAGTAGTAGTAGTAGTAGTAGTAGTAGTAGTAGTAGTAGTAGTAGTAGTAGTAGTAGTAGTAGTAGTAGTAGTAGTAGTAGTAGTAGTGCGAGGTAGTATTTCTTGGTGGACCCAGTGTAAGAGAGAGAGAGAGAGAGAGAGAGAGAGTGGTAGTGAGAGGTAGTAGTTCTTGGTGAACACAGCGTAAGAGAGAGAGAGAGAGAGAGAGAGAGAGAGAGAGAGAGAGTGGTAGTGAGAGGTAGTAGTTCTTAGTTTACACATTGTAAGAGAGAGAGAGAGAGAGAGGTAATGAGAGGTAGTAGGTCTTGGTGGACACAGTGTAAGAGAGAGAGAGAGAGAGAGAGAGTGGTAGTGAGAGGTAGTAGTTCTTAGTGGACACAGTGTAAGAGAGAAAGAGAGAGAGAGAGTGATAGTGAGAGGTAGTAGTTCTTTGTTGACACAGTGTAAGATAGAGAGAGAGAGAAAGAGAGAGAGAGAGAGAGTGGTAGTGAGAGGTAGTAGTTCTTTGTGGACACAGTGTAAGAGAGAGAGAGAGTGGTAGTGAGAGGCAGTAGTTCTTATTGGACACAGTGTAAGAGAGAGAGAGAGAGAGAGAGAGAGAGAGAGAGAGAGAGTGGTAGTGAGAGGTAGTAGTTTTTAGTGGACACAGTGTAAGAGAGAGAGAGAGAGTGATAGTGAGAGGTAGTAGTTCTTGGTGGACACAGTGTAAGAGAGAGAGAGTGGTAGTGAGAGGTAGTAGTTCTTGGTGAACAAAGTGAAATAGAGAGAGAGTAGTAGTAGTAGCAGTAGTAGTAGTAGTAGTAGTAGTAGTAGTAATAGTAGTAGTAGTAGTAGTAGTAGTAGTAGTAGTAGTAGTAGTAGTAGTAGTAGTAGTAGTAGTAGTAGTAGTAGTAGTAGTAGTAGTAGTAGTAGTAGTAGTGAGGGGTAGTAGTTCTTGGTGGACACAGTGTAAGAGAGAGAGAGAGTAGTAGTAGTTGTGAGAGGTAGTAGTTCTTGGTGGACACAGTGTAAGAGAGAGAGAGATACTGGTAGTGAAAGGTAGTAGTTCTTGGTGGAAACAGTGTAAGAGAGAGAGAGAGAGAGAGAGAGAGTGCTAGTGAGAGGCTGTAGTTCTTGGTGGACACAGTGTAAGAGAGAGAGTGGTAGTGAGAGGTAGTAGTTCTTTGTGGACACAGAGTAAGAGAGAGAGTGTGGTAGTGAGAGGTAGTAGTTCTTGGTGGACAAAGTGTAAGAAAGAGAGAGAGAGAGAGAGAGAGAGAGAGAGAGAGAGTGGTAGTGAGAGGTAGTAGTTCTTGGTGGACACAGTGCAAGAGAGATAGAGAGTGGTAGTGAGAGGTAGTAGTTCTTGGTGGACACAGTGTAAGAGAGAGAGAGAATGGTAGTGAGAGGTAGTAGTTCTTGGTGGACACAGGATAAGAGAGAGAGAGAGAGTGGTAGTGAGAGGTAGTGGTTCTTGGTGGACACAAGGTAAGAGAGAGAGAGAGCGAGTGGTAGTGAGAGGTAGTAGTTCTTGGTGGACTCAGTGTAAGAGAGAGAGAGAGAGAGAGAGAGAGAGAGAGAGAGAGAGAGTGGTAGTGAGATGTAGTAATCCATGGTGGACACAGTGTACGAGAGAGAGAGAGAGAGAGAGAGAGAGAGAGAGAGAAAGAGAGACAGAGTTGTAGTGAGAGGAAGTAGTTCTTGGTGGACACAGTGTAAGAGAGAGAGATAGAGTGGTAGTGAGAGGTATTAATCCTTGGTGGAAACAGTGTACGAGAGAGAGAGATACAGAGAGAGAGACAGAGAGAGAGAGAGAGAGGTAGTGAGAGGTAGTAGTTCTTGTTGGACACAGTGTAAGAGAGAGAGAGAGTGTGTGGTAGTGAGAGGTAGTAGTTCTTGGTGGACACAGTGTAAGAGAGAGAGAGGGAGAGGGAGAGTGGTAGTGAGAGATAGTAGTTCTTGGTGGACACAGTGTAAGAGAGAGAGAGAGAGAGTGGTAGTGAAAGGTAGCTGTTCTTGGTGGACACAGTGTATGAGAGAGAGAGTGGTAGTGAGAGGTAGTAGTTCTTTGTGGACACAGTGTAAGAGAGAGACAGAGAGGGAGTGGGAGTGAGAGATAGTAGTTCTTGGTGAACACAGTGTACGAGAGAGAGAGAGAGAGAGACAGACAGACAGACAGACAGACAGACAGACAGATAGAGTAGTCGTAGTAGTGAGAGGTAGTAGTTCTTGGTGGACACAGTGTAAGAGAGAGAGTAGTAGTAGTAGTAGTAGTAGTAGTAGTAGTAGTAGTAGTAGTAGTAGTAGTAGTAGTAGTAGTAGTAGTAATAGTAGTAGTAGTAGTAGTAGTAGTAGTAGTAGTAGTAGTAGTAGTAGTAGTAGTAGTAGTAGTAGTAGTAGAGACAGCTATTAGTTCTTGGTGGACACAGTGTAAGAGATAGAGAGAGTGGTAGTGAGAGGTAGTAGTTCTTGGTGAACACAGTGTCAGAGAGAGAGAGTGGTAGTGAGAGGTAGTAGTTCTTGGTGGACACAGTATAAGAGAGAGAGAGAGAGAGAGAGAGAGAGAGAGAGAGAGAGAGAGAGAGAGAGTGGTAGTGAGATGTGGTAGTTCTTAGTTGACACAGTGTAAGTTATAGAGAGTGGTAGTGAGAGGTAGTAGTTCTTAGTGGACACAGTGTAAGAGAGAGAGAGCGAGAGAGAGAGAGAGAGAGAGTGGTAGTGAGAGGTAGTAGTTCTTGGTGGACACAGTATAAGAGAGAGAGTGGTAGTGAGAGGTAATAGTTCTTAGTGTACACAGTGTAAGAGAGAGAGAGAGAGAGTGGTAGATTGAGGTAGTAGTTCTTGGTGGACACAGTGTAAGAGAGAGAGAGAGTGGTAGTAGTAGTAGTAGTAGTAGTGAGAGGTAGTAGTTCTTGGTGGAAAAAGTGTAAGAGAGAGAGAGAAAGAGAGAGAGAGAGAGAGAGAGAGAGAGAGTGGTAGTGAGAGGTAGTAGTTCTTGGTGGACACAGTGTAAGTGAGAGAGAGAGAGAGAGAGTGGTAGTGAGAGGTAGTAGTTCTTGGTGGACACAGTGTAAAAGAGAGAGAGAGAGTGGTAGTGAGAGGTAGTAGTTCTTGGTGGACACAGTGTAAGAGAGAGAGAGAGAGAGAGAGAGAGAGAGAGAGAGAGTGGTAGTGAGAGGTAGTAGTTCTTGGTGGACACAGTGTAAGAGAGAGAGTGGTAGTGAGAGGTAGTAGTTATTGGTGGACACAGTGTAAGAGAGAGAGAGTGAGTGGTAGTGAGAGGTAGTAGTTCTTGGTGGACACAGTGTAAGAGAGAGAGAGAGAGAGAGGTAGTGAGAGGTAGTAGTTCTTGGTGGACACAGTGTACGAGAGAGAGAGAGAGAGTGGTAGTGAGAGGTAGTAGTTCTTGTTGGACACATTGTAAGAGAGAGAGAGAGAGAGAGAGAGAGAGAGAGAGAGTGGTAGTGAGAGGTAGTAGTTCTTGGTGGACACAGTACAAGAGAGAGAGTGGTAGTGAGAGGTAGTACTTCTTAGTGGACACAGTGTAACAGAGAGAGAGAGAGAGAGAAAGTGGTAGTGAAAGGTAGTAGTTCTTGGTGGACACAGTGTAAGAGAGAGAGTGGTAGTGAGAGGTAGTAGTTCTTAGTGTACACAGTGTAACAGAGAGAGAGAGAGAGAGAGAGAGAGAGTGGTAGTGAGAGGTAGTAGTTCTTGGTGGACACAGTGTAAGAGAGAGAGAGAGAGTAGTAGTAGTAGTAGTAGTAGTAGTAGTAGTAGTAGTAGTAGTAGTAGTAGTAGTAGTAGTAGTAGTAGTAGTAGTAGTAGTAGTAGTAGTAGTAGTGAGAGGTAGTAGTTCTTGGTGGACACAGTATAAGAGAGAGAGAGAGAGAGAGAGAGAGAGAGTGGTAGTGAGAGGTAGTAGTTCTTGGTGGACACAGTGTAAGAGAGAGAGAGAGTGGTAGTGAGAGGTAGTAGTTCTTGGTGGACACAGTGTAAGAGAGAGAGAGAGAGAGAGAGAGAGAGAGAGAGAGATAGGGGTAGTGAGAGGTAGTAGTTCTTGGTGGACACAGTGTAAAAGAGAGAGAGAGTGGTAGTGAGAGGTAGTAGTTCTTGATGGACACAGTGTAAGAGAGAGAGAGAGTGGTAGTGAGAGGTAGTAGTTCTTGGTGGACACAGTGTAAGAGAGAGAGAGAGAGTGGTAGTGAGAAGTAGTAGTTCTTGGTGGACACAGTGTAAGAGAGAGAGAGAGAGTGAGTGGTAGTGAGAGGTAGTAGTTCTTGGTGGACACAGTGTAAGAAAGAGAGAGAGTGGTAGTGAGAGATAGTAATCCTTGGTGGACACAGTGTACGAGAGAGAGAGAGAGAGAGAGAGAGAGAGAGGTAGTGAGAGGTAGTAGTTCTTGGTGGACACAGTGTAAGAGAGAGAGAGAGACAGAGAGTGGTAGTGAGAGGTAGTAATCCTTGGTGGAAACAGTGTACGAGAGGGAGAGAGACACACAGAGAGAGAGAGGTAGTGAGAGGTAGTTGTTCTTGGTGGACACAGTGTAAGAGATAGAGAGAGAGAGAGAGTGGTAGTGAGAGATAGTAGTTCTTGGTGGACACAGTGTAAGAGAGAAAGAGAGAGAGAGAGAGTGGGAGTGAGAGGTAGTAGTTCTTTGTGGACACAGTGTAAGAGAGAGAGAGAGAGAGAGAGAGAGAGTGGTAGTGAGAGGTAGCTGTTCTTGGTGGACACAGTGTAAGAGAGAGAGAGAGAGTGGTAGTGAGAAGTAGTAGTTCTTGGTGGACACAGTGTAGGAGAGAGAGAGAGGTAGTGAGAGGTAATAGTTCTTGGTGGACACAGTGTAAGAGAGAGAGAGAGAGAGAGAGAGACAGAGGGGGGGAGTGGTAGTGAGAGGTAGTAGTTCTTGGTGGACACAGTGTAAGAGAGAGAGAGAGTGGTAGTGAGAGGTAGTAGTTCTTGGTGAACACATTGCACGAGAGAGAGAGAGAGATAGAGAGAGAAAGAGAGAGAGTAGTCGTAGTAGTGAGAGGTAGTAGTTCTTGGTGGACACAGTGTAAGAGAGAGAGAGTAGTAGTAGTAGTAGTAGTAGTAGTAGTAGTAGTAGTAGTAGTAGTAGTAGTAGTAGTAGTAGTAGTAGTAGTAGTAGTAGTAGTAGTAGTAGTAGTAGTAGTAGTGCGAGGTAGTAGTTCTTTGTGGACACAGTGTAAGAGAGAGAGAGAGAGAGAGTGGTAGTGAGCGGTAGTAGTTCTTAGTGGACACAGTGTAAGAGAGAGAGAGAGAGAGTGGTAGTGAGAGGTAGTAGTTCTTTGTGGACACAGTGTAAGAGAGAGTGTCATAGTGTGGTCAAGACAGGTTAAGCACGTGATCGTATAGGACCCAAGTCTCCGCGTTGTTATAAACATACTTTATTGGCCGAATCGTTATACTACAGCACACATGATGGTAGACTCCCTGCCCGGTGTTGACATGTCTTCTCGCTGGCCCCAAGTGACGTGTGTGTTTTCCTAGATACCCTTCTTCATTCGTGCACACACGTTCACTATGGTTTTCCCCCTAGTCAAGGAATGCGCAGCATTCCTTAACTCTTTACTCCTAACCTAATTCCCTCACTGTTACAATGCCTCCCCTTCTTCAAAGAGAATTTTTCCTTGAAAAAATCTCAACCCCAACTTTTAATTAGTTAACTTTACATCTCTATTCTACAATAACAACAATTCCATATATTTCCTAACTCAATTCTCCTATCTCCTCATAGCCAATTGCTAACTAGAGACCATAATATCGAAACTCTCTACAAAACTCGTTATAAAGTTCTCTAGAAAACTTTCTACAAAACTCTCCATAAAATTCCCCACAATACAAAAGTCTCCATAAGCGAACCGCTTTTACTTTAAAATGTCCATCCAAATTATGATTGACAAAACTGAAGATATTCCCTTATCCTTTATTTCCCCCTTATTCACATTCTCACACTCTCAGTATTCTAGGATAGACAGAAAAAAACATAGTTAGATTAGATTTGGGTTGGTGCGCACCAAAAAAAATAAGAAAGAAAAAGTAAGGAAAAAGTAAGAAGTAATCACCTTTCTCTTCCCATACATTCTCAAAACTTTATCAAAAAATAAAGTTTCCAAATTTATCTTCAGTTTCTGTCAATAATAATTGTTATTATCAAAAAAAATATGTTAATCCAAAACTGCCAGCCTTTGTATTATTCAGGTCATCAATTTCCCGTTTACAATTCCTTCAACAAAAAAAACCTCCTAACTATTATTATACTGTTAAGTACAGTCTTCTTCTTCCAATATCCAGTTATTTAAATGCCAAAACTCAACCTGGCATTCCCCCCATATTCTCCCATTAAACGCTGTTCAACCCAGCTCCTATTATAAACCTTGTATATACATTGCATACCCCACATGTAATAACAACATACCCCTCCATTACTACATATTGAGTCACTTCACTAACCAGCACTTTAATTCATCTTCTAACTGAACTTCAAAGTAATAATCATTTTAAACACACTCAATAAAACCAAAACATTGTAAAAATAACCATCTAAGTTAACTTATTTTTCACATTTCATAAAACACAATTGTAGTCCCAACAATTGAGCAAACCATATCAATCCCCTCATCATATTTATCCCCACACATTAATCAATTTACACATACATTATGAATTTCAAGACCATATTATGAGTACCCAATAATAATTTTCCGTTTTAGAAAAAACTCCACCAAGTACCTTCTTTGTAAACACAAAAATATCGTGTCTAACTTCTTCTTCTATCTGCCATCTGCAGAATATTCTACCAAGCTATTTATCTATCTCTTCTCCATTTTCTTAATAACCTCAAATTTTTTTCTATAATTGCAATATCTACATCAATGTCGCTATCCTCCCGAGGAGAGCTATCTTCTTTCATATCAGCTTCTTCATCAGTTTCTGACTTTTCATCCATTTCTTCTTCCCCGTCTGTATATCCATTACTAGCAACCGCTAATTTCTTCCTTTCTAAATCCAATCTAATTTTCCTGTCTTGCCGTCTCAACAAATTTTCAAATACTGGCATATCTTCACCACTTGAAGAACTCACTCTAAGTTTCCTTTGCCTCTTAATTTCTTTTTCTTTCTGTCTATCCAACTTTCTTTTTACTGCCTGTCTTGTATTCATAAATGGAGGTTCGATATTTTCCCTGACCGACTTTTCACTAATATAATCGTCATACATGTTATTTTCCTCTGTCATGACTGTTTTTGGTACCGTTTCTTCTTGTTCAGCTGTTGTTACTTGTTTTCCATTCTCTATAGGTATTGGATATACCGTTTGTCTGACAAACTGTCCACCTGACAATATTTCTTCGGAACAATAATTATTATTATTATTCTCTGCATTCCTTTCTTCATTATCCCGCCTTAAGTGCTCTACATGTGAACGTGCAACATGCCCTGAAATTTGATTCTTAATAGTATATGACACTGGACCTTTTTTTTCTAGAATATAGTATCCCGGGACCCAATGAGCATCAAACTTAGAGTTTTTTCTATGTTTTTTATAATATACTCTATCACCTACGTTAAACTCTTGTAAGTGTGCATTTTTATTTGCGTATTTCTTCTGTCTTTCTCTAGCCTTAATTATATTATTTCTTAAACGTACATGTGCTTTATGCATCTCTTGCAACCTTGTTTCTTGAAAATCTTCCCCCAGATATTTTCTCCTAGGCTTTAATAAATTATCAATTGGCAATATTGGTTCTCTTCCATGTACTAAGTAAAATGTTGAGAAACCTGTTCCTTCATTTTCGTGTGTACGTATCGCCGCTAATGCTATCCCCAAATAAAGATCCCAATCCATATCGTGTTCTTCTACATTTTTCGCTAGAATATTGTATAGTGTTCTGTGTTGTCTCTCATTTTTAGCATTAGAAGTTGGTCTGTAATATGAAGTCCTAATGTGTTTTATATTCCAATCTTTTACCAATTTCTCAAACTTTTTATTTACAAATTCTTTCCCATTATCTGTAAGTATTATTTGTGGACACCCAAACCTTGGTATAAATTCTTGTAAAAGCATATTTATAACTGAATCAGCACTCTTGTCTGGAATTGGATAAACTTCTGGCCAGAGACTATATGAATCAACTATATGTAGTAGGTATACATTTCCCGATAATGTTTTTGGATGAGGACCTGAAATATCCAAACTTACTTTCTGCATTGGAAATTGAGGAATATCGGTATCTTGTAAAGGACATTTAATTATCTTCATGTTTCTTAACCTACACTTTTCACATGCTTCAACATATTCATATACGCTTTTGAATAAATTCGGCCAGTAATATTTACTGCTAATAGCCTTCACTAACTTATCTCGTCCAAAATGACCATTATTATCGTGATATGCCTTTAAGACTTCTTGTTCTAAATGTTTCGGAATATATTTTCTTACTCCTTCACCTTTTTCACTGATATAATATAATTGATTGTCTTCTTGTAACTCTACAAACTTTCTTTTAAAACTATTTTCCCCTGTTTCTTTCAGTTTTCTTTTTATCTGTACTATTTTTGGATCTAATTCTTGTTCTGTTTTCATATCAAACTGTTCTAAATGTGGGTCTTCTGTTCTAGGTTCAGACTCTTGATCCGATGGTAAACTCTCAAATTCTTCCCTATTTATTATGGCAGAATCTAATATATTTACTTGCCAGTTTCGATCGTCTATGTCTGGTTCAATTTCATCTTCCGTGTTTCCTGATGACTGTGGGTACGGGATTCTAGACAAAAGATCGGCGCACGTATTATGTTTCCCTGACACATATTCAACCCTAGCATTGTACCCTTGTAAATTCAATGCCCAGGTTTGTATTTTCCTATTTTGTATTGGTGCTTCTAATATCGACTTTAATGGCATGTGGTCAGTTCTAATAATGAAATTGGCGTTATGTAAATAGTAATTTAATTTTTGAAGAGCGTAGTGTATAGCATATGCTTCTTTCTCAATAATTGGCCATTTCTTTTGAGTCTTGCTGAGTTTATGAGACAAGAAATAGATTGGTCTTTCATTTTTAACCCCTGGTATTCCAGATTCTTCTCCTTCATATGGTTGAACCAAACATGCTCCTATTGCGTTGTCTGAAGCATCTGTGTATAATATTAGCTGTTTATTCAAGTCTGGATGTGTCAATAATGGTACCACTGTTAAGCTATCTTTTAAAAGTTCGAACGCTTTTTGACACTCATCATCCCACTTAAACCTAGCGTATTTTCCCGTTAAATTCGTAATAGGTATTGCTATCCTTGAAAAGGCTGGTACAAACCGCCTATAATACGCACACGTTCCTATAAAAGCACGCACTTCCTTAACGTTAGTGGGAGGAGGTAACTCTTTAATAACCTTTATCTTTTCCTGGTCTGGTTTAATACCTTCCCTATTTATTATATAACCTAAATATTTTGTTTCTGTCTTTAAAAACTGGCACTTACTAAGCTTTAATTTAACGTCATGCTTTCTTAATCTGTCAAATACTAGTCTAACATGTTTCAAATGATTCTCTACATCTCCTTTCGTAAAAATCAATACGTCATCAATATATGCCAGGGCAAAACTTTGCATACCGTCTAGTACTTCATTTATTAAGAACATATAGTGAGATGGTGCATTTTTGAGACCGAATGGCATACGTAAGAATTCGTAAGAACCCATATGAGTACAAAAGGCACTTTTCTTTTGCGCGTCCTTCGACATCGGAATACACCAAAATCCTGCCCTTGCATCCAGCATTGTGAAATATGTAGAGCCATTAAGTAACCCCAAAATATCATCAATCACCGGCAATGGGTACGCTACATTCTTAGTAATTTTATTTAACGCCCTATAGTCGCAGCAGAACCTGTTCGAACCATCAGATTTGGCTACTATGACGACCGGAGATGACCATTCTGATTTTGACCTTGTTATTATGCCTGCTTTCAACATATCTTCTATTGCCTTTTCTACGACTTCTCTATTTCTTAATGGAGTTCTGTATGGTTTTAAACTAATTGGTGGATGATCTCCCGTGTCTATTTCCATCGTAACTGTTTGTGTCTTACCCAATTCTAAATCATTTATCGCAAACACATCTTGATTTTGCTTTATAAGTTTTTCTAACACTTCCTTATTTTCTGGCGAAGTTTTTAATTGTGCTAACAATTCTTTTTCTCTTGTTACTTTGTCTAGTGAATGTATTTGTGCTGTATTTCTTCTATATGGATGGATCAATTCATCCATTCTTACGTTCCCTTTTCTTCTACATCCGCGTCTATTATTAATTCTTTCACTAGAGGTTTCTGAATAACTTATACCTGCCATATTTACTCTCTCTGTTGCCAATATGTCACTAACGTTATGTTCTAGCTTGGCTATTACACATCCTCTGTATAATTTAATTTCTCTACCTGTGTTATTAATAACCATTACTGGAAATGTTAAACTTTTATCTAATTCTATTATTCCATCCGGAACTTCTAAACCTGGCTCATCAATTATTTCATTTTGCAATTCCGTGATTCTGACTATGTTTCCTGCTACATAATACGGGTTTCTCTTCAGTCTTGCTTGTATCAAATTAACTGACTGTGGTTTTAAATTCATGGTCGTTTTAACTCTAACTAGTGTCGACACATGCATATCTTCTTCTAGATCTACGTAAACGTCTTGGAATTTTAATTTATGCAAATCAAATAAAAGTCTCACCCCATTTTTCAATAAAAAATCTCGTCCCAATATCATATTTCTATTTAAATCTTTAACCACATGAAACATATGCCTGACATTTATCCCTCCTAATTTCAAATTTATCATCGTTTGTCCTAGCACTTCTAACTTTTGTCCCGTTACCGAATGAAGATTCTCCTGAATTCTAAATATTTTACAATTTTTTAACATTCGATATAAAAATGCTTCTTTAATCACGCTAACTTGTGCTCCCGAATCCACTAATGTTCTAACTTTATATTTTCCTATCTGTACTATACATGAGCTAGGATCTACCATATTTAATGACAATTGTTTTACCTCGTCTTGTTTTTTATTTCTAAATGTTCTATTATACTCATCCTTTGGGTTTTTAATATATTGATGCCCTTTTTGGATCTTACTATCTTCCCTCCTACTGCCGACCCTATTCAGTAAGCGGGATGCCAATTTTCCTGATTTCCTGACCTTCTAAAATTTCTCTGTATTTCTCCAGAATTCCAATTTGCTGGTCTGCCATTTGCAATTCTATTCTGTATACTCGACTGAACACCTCTACTATTTTGCGTATTCGATGGGCCACTTCTGTTACCACAAAAGCGAAAAATGTGCCCCCGTTTATGACACCCCCAACAAACCACATTCGAGTTATTTGTGTTTCCTTCCATGTTTCTTACAGTATTTCTCACTTGTCCTCTTCTATCTTGATTATATGCGTTCTCGTTTCTTTGTACCATCTGTATTTCTCCTCGTCTTCCTCTCCATCCATGTCTATACTGTCCTATTTCCATAGGTTCTTCAATTCTATCTTCTGAACTACTACCTAACTCTCGTCCTACTCTTAACCTAAACCTCCTCCTCAAGCTTTCCTCTTGTATAGCGATATCTACCGCTTGTGACAATCTTGCAGGATTCTCTCTTAATAATTTAAATTTCAATCCATCTGACCTAATCCCATCAACAAAAATCCCTACTAACATCCGTTCCACTTCTTCAGCTCGTACATTCTGTCCTAAAAATGACTCTTCAGCTAAATTGATTAACCTGTCACTGTATAACTGGACACTTTCTGTGCTGCTTTGTCTAGTCTGTCGCAATACTGAGAATGCGTGTTGTGGATCAGTAATTTCAGCATATTTTCTTGCGAGATCATCTTTAAATTCTTCCCAGGTTTCACCTCCTGCTGCTTCTAATTTTCTTCTTATATGGTCAGAAACTGGACTTGTACTTGTTCTGTATGCCAAATTCTTTTTCTCCCCATCTGTAGCGTTTATTAAATATGCATGTTTCTCAATAGAAATGATCCATTTCTTAAACTGATTTGCTTGACCACTAAATCTTTCAACATCACTGTTTACATTTTGTTGTCTTAACACTGCATCCAACCTTGATATTGCCCCGCCAACTCCAGTCAGTACCTGTGAAAAATCTTGGGATTCCATCCTAAAATCTATAATTATCAAGCAATATACAAATATTTCAAACAATGTTAATTTCAAATTCAGCAACAATACATAATCTGTTAATTACTTTAATATTATCTAATTAACTTAACTAAAGCCTCCAATCGAAGATCCTGACGAAGAATATTCCTGTTTCAATCCTGAATTTTGATAAAAGAATTTAAATGAGCTACTGATTCAGAATTACCTACACCACATTAACAAAGGACTCTAATCAACCTCGTTGAAATGAGCAGAACAAAGAAGAGCCTCTGGATTTCTTTCCACAATAATTTAATCGAAGTCGAAGTCAGTTCTTTCCAATTAATTCCTGACGAAAATTATGCTCGATACCAGGCTCGCAACAAGACTGCTTGTTTACTTGCTCGATTAACTGTAGATTCCCTTCAAGTAAGGTCACCTTCACGCAAACGACAACTGCTCACGACTTCAGCAAAAAAAAACTCAGTTTCCAACAGCCATCTGGGTTTTTCATATATATATTTCAGCGCAAACGTAATCCAGTCAACAACAATTTGATTTAAAGCTGACGCTATCCAATCTCTTATTTTCATGTGGGACTCTCGCCATGGTCAGTTTAAAGTGCTTTATCTTATAAGTTGAGACAAATTTCATCAATGCCTTCTAAATGTGAAGTGACTGTAGAAAGTATTGCAGATCTTGATTTCATAATTATGAAATTTGCACCATAACCTTGACTTCACCTTCAACAGTCCCACGGGTTAAAATTCATAATTTGTACTGATTTTTGATGCAGAACGGCATTACTTGATCAATTATACAATTAGCGTTGGTCAATTCTCCAGTTAATTTATAGGATTAAATATGTAATAACATCAGTCTTTCAAAAAAATAAGTTTATCAATCAAACCTTTTTGAGCGCTGTCCTTGAAAATGGATCTCCTTGTTAAACAGGTATACAACAACTATCAACAGGCGGCTTTCATCTGTTGCGTTTCTCAATATTTACAAACTTCCTTCTCCAGACGCCCAGACACAACAATTTTCCATAGTGGTACTCTCTCCGCGACCTCCCATGTTTCAGACTTTCACGGCACCAAATCAACCTGCTGTCATAGTGTCGTCAAGACAGGTTAAGCACGTGATCGTATAGGACCCAAGTCTCCGCGTTGTTATAAACATACTTTATTGGCCGAATCGTTATACTACAGCACACATGATGGTAGACTCCCTGCCCGGTGTTGACATGTCTTCTCGCTGGCCCCAAGTGACGTGTGTGTTTTCCTAGATACCCTTCTTCATTCGTGCACACACGTTCACTATGGTTTTCCCCCTAGTCAAGGAATGCGCAGCATTCCTTAACTCTTTACTCCTAACCTAATTCCCTCACTGTTACAAGAGAGAGAGAGAAAGAGAGAGAGAGAGAGTGTGGTAGTGAGAGGTAGTAGTTCTTGGTGGACACAGTGTAAGAGAGAGAGAGAGTGGTAGTGAGAGGTAGTAGTTCTTATTAGACACAGTGTAAGAGAGAGAGAGAGAGAGAGAGAGAGTGGTAGTGAGAGGTAGTAGTTCTTAGTGGACACATTGTATGAGAGAGAGAGAGAGAGAGAGTGGTAGTGAGAGGTAGTAGTTTTTAGTGGACACAGTGTAAGAGAGAGAGAGAGAGAGAGAGAGAGAGAGAGAGAGAGTGGTAGTGAGAGGTAGTAGTTCTTGGTGGACACAATGTAAGAGAGAGAATGGTATTGAGGGGTAGTAGTTCTTATTGGACACAGTGTAAGAGAGAGAGAGAGAGAGAGAGAGAGAGAGAGAGTGGTAGTGAGAGGTTGTAGTTCTTAGTGGACACAGTGTAAGAGAGAGAGAGAGAGTGGTAGTGAGAGGTAGTAGGTCTTAGTGGACACAGTGTAAGAGAGAGAGAGAGAGAGAGAGAGTGGTAGTGAGAGGTAGTAGTTCTTAGTGGACACAGTGTAAGAGAGAGAGAGAGTGGTAGTGAGAGGTAGTCGTTCTTGGTGGACACAGTGTAAGAGAGAGAGAGAGAGAGAGAGAGAGAGAGAGAGAGAGAGAGAGAGAGTGGTAGTGAGAGGTAGTAGTTCTTGGTGGACACAGTGTAAGAGAGAGAGAGAGAGAGAGAGAGAGAGAGAGAGAGTGTGGTAGTGTGAGGTAGTAGTTCTTGGTGGACACAGTGTAAGAGAGAGAGTGGTAGTGAGAGGTAGTAGTTCTTAGTAGACACAGTGTAAGAGAGAGAGAGAGAGAGAAAGAGAGAGAGAGAGAGAGACTGGTTGTGATATGTAGTAGTTCTTGGTGGACACAGGGTAAGAGAGATAGAGAGTGGTAGTGAGAGGTAGTAGTTCTTGGTGGACACAGTGTAAGAGAGATAGAGAGTGGTAGTGAGAGGTAGTAGTTCATGGTGGACACAGTGTAAGAGAGAGAGAAAGAGAGAGTGGTAGTGAGAGGTAGTAGTTCTTGGTGGACACAGTGTAAGAGAGATAGAGAGTGGTAGTGAAAGGTAGTAGTTCTTGGTGGACACAGTTTAAGAGAGAGAGAGAGTGGTAGTGAGATGTAGTAGTTCTTGGTGGACACAGTGTAAGAGAGAGAGAGAGAGAGAGAGAGAGAGAGTGGTAGTGAGAGGTAGTAGGTCTTGGTGGACACAGTGTAAGAGAGAGAGAGTGGTAGTGAGAGGTAGTAGTTCTTAGTGGAGACATTGTAAGAGAGAGAGAGAGAGAGAGAGAGAGAGAGAGAGTGAGAGGTAGTTAGAGGTAGTAGTTCTTGGTGGTCACAGTGTAAGAGAGATAGAGAGTTGTAGTGAGAGGTAGTAGTTCTTGGTGGACACAGTGTAAGGGAGAGATAGAGTGGTAGTGAGAGGTAGTAGTTCTTGATGGACACAGTGTAAGAGAGAGAGAGAGAGAGAGAGAGTGGTAGTGAGAGGTAGTAGTTCTTGGTGGACACAGTGTAAGAGAGAGAGAGAGAGAGAGAGAGAGAGAGAGAGTGGTAGTGGGAGGTAGTAGTTCTTGGTGGACACAGTGTAAGAGAGAGAGAGAGAGAGAGAGAGAAAGGGAGGTAGTGAGAGGTAGTAGTTCTTGGTGGACACAGTGTAAGAGAGAGAGAGAGAGAGAGAGAGAGAGAGAGAGAGAGATAGAGAGAGAGTGGTAGTGAGAGGTAGTAGTTCCTGTTGAACACAGTGTAAGAGAGAAAGAGAGAGAGAGAGAGAGTGGTAGTGAGAGTTAGTAGTTCTTGGTGGACACAGTGTAATAGAGAGAGAGAGAGAGAGAGAGAGAGAGGGGGGGGGGGGGGGGGTAGTGAGAGATAGTAATTCTTGCTGGACACGGAGTAAAAGAGAGAGAGAGAGTGGGAGTGAGATGTATTTGTTGCTCATGGGAACAGATTAAGAGAGAGAGAGAGAGTGGGGGTGAAATGTGGTGGACACTGTGTAGGAAAGAGGATGGGTGTGAAATGTAGAAGTTCTTCATGGACACAGAATACGAGAGGGAGTGAGAGGTAGTAGTTCTTAGTGGAAACATTGTAAGAGAGAGATTTGGAATGAGGGGTAGTAGTTGCTCATCGGGACATAGTGAGAGTGGGGAAGAGTTAGTTGTTCCTGTTGAGCACAGAGAGGGAATGAGGAAGTAGGAGGAATAGTTAGGCATTGTTTACTGATCACACAGTGAAAGACAGTATATGTGTGTGGCGGGTTGTGGGGGGAGGGGGGAATCTGAGAGAGTCAGTGTGGAAGGTTCCTGGTGATATCAGAGTCGGAGTGACCAAACGAATAGTGATACATATAAACGTTAACATTACACTGTGTTAATAAGAGTTGGGCTGTCTCTATGACCTTCTGGTTTTATTTTCTCTTATTAAAAGGAATGTTTCCATACGCAATGCTCTGCATTCAGCTGTTCTTCTGTGATATGGGCTGGCCCAGGAAAGTGTTCCGATTGTTTAGTCCCATCAGTGGATGTGCTACTGTGTATAATACATTGTGCCAGACAAGCCCCCACTGTATATACTCGACAGAGTATGGCAAGTCTGAGGTATTTATTGATTGTTTTAAACTTCTTCTTCTTATAGCCCGTGCCGTGTGGCGTTGGTTATTGTCTGTCCATAATCGTGTCTTGTGTACCGCCTAGCATTTCTGATACTGATGTTTTTCCATGCCACTATGCCAAACTGTCGAGTATGTTCATTCCTCCCCTCCAACTTTTCTGTTGTCACGATGGACTCAAGCTTTCCCTTGTTCATAATGTTCCTAACGAATGTGGATTGTCTTTTAATGCGAGTAACTAGTTTTCTTTGTAAGCTAAATTTTTTCGAAATATTTTCATTGCGCTTTTCATCTGTCCTGATATTGTTATCATTCGTCTATAAAATCACATCTCTGAGGCTCCCACATCTGTCCCCGGTGTTCTCATCACTATTCTATAAAATCACATCTCTGAGGCTCCCACATCTGTCCCCGGTGTTCTCATCACTATTCTATAAAATCAAATCTCTGAGTGTCCCACATAATTTATCACAAATTTGCTGATTTTTAATTATTCTCTCTACATTATGGTTTAATCACTATAGCTCTTAACAACTCTCTGTCTACAAAATGTATTCTTCATCTTGTCAAACGCTGATTTAGTTATGGGTTATTCTGTGACAGAGCGACAAGACACGAATGTTATAATTCTATATTTAACTTCTTTAAATGTATTGACAGAAGACACCTTGTATAGATTAGAACGAGAATGGATATTAACAAAATAACCTTTTGCAAGATGCAAAACTTTTTTTTTTTTAAAGAATAAAACGGTCATCTGCAGTGAGAAAAAGAATAAGACAACCCTTCAACAAAAAGTTAACAGCGTAAATTGATTAAAGAAATTATAAGTAGGTAGGCGAACAAACACAAATCCTAATAAGATGGAGGCAGTACTTCGAACATCTTCTCAACATTCTATCAGATGCCACAAGAATCCAGGAAACCGACACAGATGCCATCGAAGAACTAGAACCAGACATACTGAAAGAAAAAAAATAGAGAAGCCGTCAGATTAGCCATATTAAATAAATCACCGGGACAAGACGAGATACCAAATCAACTAATTAAAGCAGCAAGAGAAGTAAGAACAGCATGGGTTCATAAACTATTCAACCATGTTTGGGTAGAACAACAGACACCATGAGACTGGGGAAACGCCACAATTATCCCAATCTGGAAAAAAACAAAGGCAGTAAAAAGACTGCACACAATGCAGAGGCATTTCCCTTTTGAGTCATACTGGGAAAATAATTTGCAAAATTCTTGAGAAAAGATTACGAACTACTACAAAACCCCAGCTAAGCGAAATACAACTTGGATTTAGGGAAAACAAAGGATGTACAGATGCCATTTTTGCTCTTAGACAACTTATAGAAAAACCAATCGAATTTAAAGAAACACTCAGCCTTTGTCGACAAAGATAAGGTATTTGATAGAGTAGATAGAAACAAGCTGTGGGAAATCCTTAAACAATATGGAGTGAGTATACACCTAACAAACGTATGTAGAAGCTTATACAAAAACAGTGAATGCATAGTGAGAACAAATGGAGGGCTCTCAGAACCCGTCACCATAAGATCCGGAGTAACGAAAAGGTTGTGTCCTGTCCCCTCTCTTGTTCATAACCTATATAAACAGTATATGTAAAGAAACCAGCCAAACAGAGACCGCAAGAACATCGCATGAAGAACAGAACACAGAAGAAGAACCATCGGCAAATTACCCCTTTAAAGAACTCCTATTTGCGGATGACCAAGCAGTAACAGTAAAATCAGAAACAGAATTACAAGACCACATGAATAAGCAAAACGAAGTGTGCAGAGAACATAACATGAAAATTAGCACAAGTAAAACAGAGGTAATGACTATAACCAAAGAAGAAAAAACAACAATAATTCACATAAAAGAACACCCACTGAAATAAGTAAAGAGCTTCAAGTACCTAGGAAGTAAATCATCAAGTGGCAAATCAGAAGATGAGATCGAAAATAGTTGCTATAAGCCAAACCAACTCATTGGACTAATTGCACCAATACTAAAGAACAGACATGTATTAATACCTACCAAGAAAGCACTTTACAACACAATCTTCCTACCAACTCTATGTTACCAATGCCAAACCTGGACAATGACTGAAAAAGAGAAAAGAAAACTAACAACAACAGAAATAAGATTCCTGAGAATACTTAATGTATCAAGAAGAGATAAGATCAGAAATGAAGAAATCAGGGGCGTCTGGCCGAGTGGCTAGAACGTCAGATTTTCCTTCGGGAGACCCGGGTTCGAATCCACGGTAAGGTGTGGAGTTGTTGTTTTTTCTGCCGGGGGCAACAAGAAAACTCTAACCTGCACAGTTTGCTGCGACTGCACTAGCCAGGCGACCTTTAATTCCTCAGGCTCAAGGCCTCCCCCCCCCCTCCCCGCCATACACCGCAAGGAACTATATTGGTAGTAAATGACAGTTGACAGAAGAAATCAGGACTAAAGTGGGGTTTATAGCAGCGCTAGATTTTATTAGAAGGCAACAAGTCAAATGGTTTGGCCATGTAACTAGGTTACCAACTAACAGTATACCACAACAAGCAATGATGTACAGACGGAAGCAGAGGAAGAGGCCGACCACGTAAACGTTAAACGGAGGGAATAGCAGAGTCCATGGGAATATCGGTACATGTAGCCCATAATCGGGCACTCTCCCGCTGTTTATACTTCACCTCGATACAGCAAGGTACAGGAGGACAAGATTAGATGAGATGAGTCAAGCATGTGTGTACATGTTCATCATCATCATGTGCCATGCCGGTAAGCGTGGGTGGTCATGTTTCGCTATCTGACACTATCACCAGAACCGTGGATCAGTTCTATGTTCTTCTCTCGACCATACCACGTCATCCATTGTCTCGCAGAGGAGGAGGAGGGAACAGGTGCATTCTCTCAAAGCAGAGACTAGTGCCTCTTAGCACAGATAGTCTACAATAAGAAATGGTTGTCGATGAATGATTTTCCTGTTTCTATGATCAGATGTTAGTATTGTCTTCGGGAATAACATTCTATATAATAAATCTGTTAACAACTGTCTGTCAGATGAGATCGACAAATGTTTTGTTTTTTATACAATAGTTAAAACAGATTCGCTGTTATTTTATTTATGTGTTAGTTATTTGTGTCTCAAAGAGTGGCTATATTAATCCACTGTCTTATTTGTTATTATAATTATGTCCCAGAGTGTTAATAATTACATGTCCACCATCGAAGTACAGACGTGTTGAAAGGTGTTAATATGTGCTATATTTGCAGATCCTTCATGCAAAATACCAGAAGACTGATTCAGCTCAACCAACATCTGCAACATGGAAGCACACTCTAGCCTCCGTGTTCACAGTCACCTTCATAGTCTCGCAGATCTTTCTACCTTACTCGCATGGGATCACCAAGGTGGGTTTCAACTGTGAATTCATCCATCAATTAGTTTAGCATTATTGCTCGATATATGCTTACTGTCAAAAGCATTTGACAAAGTCAAGCATGGCGAAATAATACAATTACTAGAGCAACTGAACATTGACGGCAAAGATCTGCGAATAATAAAGAACATATACAGTAGTACCCCGGTTTACGAACTTAATTCGTTCCAGAACTTGGTTCGTAACCTGAAACGTTCGTAACCCGACACATTGAAATCAATTAAATACAAACAATCCCTTTAAAATTGAAAGAATCGTTCTTTTTTTATTAACATCCGGTCGTTTACCTGACAAAACGCAAAGAATACGTGTACTTCACGTATTAAAGAGAAAGAAAACAACCAAATGAATTAAATGTAAAATTTAAAAGAATAAAAAAAGATTTAGTCTATCTTTATTACCAAGGAAACGATCATGGGAAATTTGTCACTTTCTTTGTTATTCTGAATCATTAGTTTCAGGAGTATATTGTCGCTGTTTCTTGGCAGCCGACTGGGAACCTTTCTGCACCAAGAACCTATCAAGGGAAATCTGTCGCTTCCTTTGATGGAGAATCTTTCTCAAGTGGGCCATTGTGTTATCATTCATCAGGTTTACTGCCCTGTTAGCAACAAATTTATTTGGATGATGGTTCACAATGAAGTCTTCGACGTCTGACTACTTGCTGCAAATTTCTTTAATCCTGGTAGTTGAAACGGTCACTGACTCCTCATCATCGGACGACTGCTCCTCATTTAATGTCTTTAGCTGTTCACTCTGAAGATCTACAAGCTCATCTGCAGTACTGTTTGTACTGTACGCGATCGTTTGTCTCCAACGTTACACCTTGCTCTCTCTCTCTATCTCTCTCTCTCTCTCTCTCTATCTCTCTCTCTCTCTCTCTCTCTCTCTCTCTCTCTCTCTCTCGCTCTGTAGTCTTCGTTCGTAACCCGAGGCACTGTTTGTTACCCGAGACATAAAATTTTCGAAGTTGTTGTTCGTAACTTGAATTGTTCGTGACCTGAGGCGTTCATAACCCGAGGTATCACTGTATTGGCAGCAATCAGCAGCCAGAAGAATCAACAACCTTGTAGGAATATTTCAGTGTATAAAGAAGGGCGTCAGACAAGGTTGTGTGTTGTCTCCTGATTTGTTCTCATTATACAGTGAATATATAATGAGATCTACAGAAGATATGCATGGCATCCTGGTTAGTGGACATAATATAAATAACTTACGTCATGCTGACGATACCGTTCTAATAACAACAAGGAAGACCGATCTACAGGCAATGACAGATACAGTGGTTGTGGAGAGTGAAAGAATGGGCGTTAGTTTGAATAATAGAAAGACAGAAGTCATGGTGATTTCAAAGAATCAAATTGTGCCTACATGTGTAATAAACGTACAGAAGGTTATTTTGGGACAAGTGCAGAAATTCAGATATCTAGGCACGTGGATAACACCGAATGGAAGTTGCATTACTGAGATCAAGAGCAGAATAGGACCAGCCAAAACTGCATTCTGTCAAATAAAGAACATTTTGTGCAATAAGCCACTGTCTTTGAAAGTCAGAAAAAGAGTTCTTGCATGTTACATAGAACCAATTTTAACATAAGGCTGCGAGACCTTGACAATTAGTAAACAGGCGAAAACATACCTGGAAGCCTTGGAGATATGGTTTTGTAGAAGAATGTTGAAAATTAATTGGACAGCCGAAAAGAGCAAGCAGGACGTTTTAAGGGAAGCTGAGTCGCAAACATCAGAAAGAGGTAGTCAATGTGTTTGGCCACGTTATAAGTAGACAAAAACTGGAACATGTTGTGACAACTGGAAAGGTTTGCGGAAAGAGACATAGAGGAAGATAGCGTGAAAAGATTATTGACAGTCTTGTGTCATGGTACGGAAGGGAGTCAACAAACGAACTGATGCATGACGTCGGAGATCGTAATATGTGGAGAGGCATGTTTGTCCACGCCAGCCAGCAAGGCACCGGATGATGATGGTGATGATGATGATGATGATGATGATGATGATGATGATGATGATGATGATGATGATGATGATGATGATTGCCACATGGCGTTTAGACAGAATGACGTCATCGGAATGCGTGGTAGAAAATCATATAGGGAAGATCCACTCGGACACTAAAGTGGACGTCAACAAAGGAATCCAAGGAAAATGTGGAGAACGTAATTGGACAGCAACAGGAGACGCTGTGATTGTGCTTTTGAACAAGGACGTGTTTTTCAAGGGATCTGTGTGAGGTGACCTCTGGACGCGATGATATGAGCGTGAGGTAGCTCTGAGTCAGGAGAGGGATCTGTTGATGATGACACCGCAGTGAAGTAACCGGGCGGAAAAACCTAGAGTGGAATTACAGCTTAAATGGAATCAGTGGATCAGGGCGTCAAGCAGAGCGCAGTAGACTGGACACTCATCGGTGGATTAGTAAAGTAGGTGCCGACCCCGTCTATAGGGGTCAACCTACAGGTCTGCGTGAGTTTAATGTTCACATGTCTGCTACGGAATAAACTTCTGGTGGCGTTTTGATATCTTGACTTTTGCCGTTGATTGTCATTGTATTCAAGGTAAGGACGCAAGTTTAATTCCTCGTCCTTCGTTGCTGTTTTGCATTAGTACGAGTTGATACCTCGACGGTTGCCGGTGTAGGCACTTCGAGGCATAGATGATGATGATGATGATGATGATGATGATGATGATGATGATGATGATGATGATGATGATGATGATGATGATGATGATGATGATGATGATGATGATGATGATGATGATGATGATGATGTGCTTATTTCCGGGGAAATGGCCACGTTTTAACAGTGTTGTATTCAGAGGACGCTGTTTTAGTGTTTTTCTGGGGAGAATGTGCTGTTATTTCGTATTCGTTTTCGGAAGTTGTACACAAGAAGCCACAAAATGCGGGTGGTGGGTGAAATTTTGAGGGCAGCCGACAGATAGTTGTTGATTATGGTCTCAAGTTTCGCAACGGTAGGCAGATCTCTTTACCGAAACAATGGCTACGGTCATAGGCCAGTATGGTCACTGCCAGGAAGGAAAGCAACTGCAAACTACCTTCTTTTAAGTTGCTTAGTTTACCATGATTCACCTAATTACAGATCATCACAAGAAAGGGACAGGGACACTGAAATCGGCAACATGGAATGTTAGGACGTTAAGCGACGACGGAACATTGGATAACATCAAACAAGAAATGGAAAGAGAGAAGATTAATATATTAGGAATGTGCGAGACGAGATGGAAAAGGGCAGGAATTAAGCTAGGGGGGATTTAAGGTTATTTATTCTGGGAGAGAAGAACGGCAAAGAGGTGTAGCAATTATCTTGGATCGGCAAACAAGATCTGTTAAAGAATATTAGGCTGTGTCAGACAGAGTTATATTGGTAAAACTAATCGGCAGACCGTTTAACATAAACGTCATTCAAATATATGCCCCAATGGAAGAATGCAGTGAAGATAGTATAAAGGAATTTCACAATGACATTGAGTCTGCTTTGAAGAAATGTAAACATTCAGAAATAAATATCATCAAGGCTATGGATGTACAGTTGGCAACCATGGTTTTGGAGGTGTAACTCGTCGTCCCTCGGGGAAAGTGGAGTCGACAAGCACACCTTTAAAATACTACTTATACTTTGGAAATATTATCAGCCCTTTGTCTACACTCCCCCGTTATGTCTTCTACTCACTCTCTCTCTCTCTCTCTCTCTCTCTCTCTCTCTCTCTCTCTCTCTCTCTCTCTCTCTCTCTTCTCTCTCTCTCTCTCTCTCTCTCTCTCTCTCTCTCTCTCTCTCTCTCTCTCTCTCTTATGCCTTCATCACATACCCCGACAACAGTTTCCTCAAACAATTAATAAAATCTTTAATGCTGAAAACTATGTCAGTTGTATGTATTGACTGTGTATATGTAATTTTTAGTGTATTCTATTGTGAGTCTGAGATAGGACTCTGTATGTCTATGTTCCGTATCACATCTCTCATCCTTGTACGGCCATGCACAATACATCACACATATTTGGACAGCTCTCACCCGGGGATGCTCCTCTCCGCCTGAGTCTGGACGTATTCCAAGATTTCGAAAATGTTCAACGTCTGATCACCATGAAATAATGCGATTACGGTAAGTCTCTGAATTCGACAGATTTCCCTTTTTGGACGTTAATAAAATCCATCACTGAAACACATCACCACTGTCTAACACTGTCTGTATAAAGACTATATATGTTCGACACACTGTCTCTAATTATTTACTTAACACTTTTTTTTATGCATGGAAACTGTTCTTGAGTTCTCCTATGTCGCTCTGCCTTTATAGAATGAAAGTCCTTTCCATGGTTTTCTTAACCGGGATACAGAGTTCACTTATTTGCAATTCGTTATCTCTGCCCACGATTAATGAATGGCTATGTTCTAAGTTGTTCTAGTGAAGTACTTTCTCTGCACAAGTGAAGTGCCTTTGTTATCTTCTCTGAGTATGTCAGGAGTTTTTGTCGTAGAACCTGTGGGAGATAGATAACCAGGTGATTTCAGCTTGCTTCAGACTAACTCTTATGTGAGAGTATGCCTTCGGCCGTACTCAGACGCTACCGAACGATACTCTGACGTAAGACAGATGAGTTCACTAAATTCTAGACGATTAGCTAAAAGAAGGAAATGGTAACAGCAAAGCACAGACACCTAGTTCACTATGCTAGATTACTAAGCTAAAGTCCATGAATCGAAATACACAAGCACATAAGCACCAATGTCCCATCGCCTCTAAACAATTAGGGACCTTATATTTCTATTCTTATTAAGGACGCATAGAACCATTCTCCGTCCAGTTTGGTCGCACACTAAAATAAACCAAGTTCCCAACTATTTATACTAAGTTTCCAATTCTCCGTTCCCTTTTGATCAACAATCGAACTTGCCGTGATTCCCCATCACTCTTGTCCGCTCCGTCTCCCGCTCCGTCTCGTCTCCGTTTTCCCTATTCTTCCGTACATCAAACATTTCTAACGCTTTGATCAATGACTTCGCGTTTTCCACACCCCGATCGTCTCACGTTGTTTGTCCGGTGAAATCGGCAGTCAATGACCCCTGATAACAATTGTATCTGACTTCTTTACCATTCGGTCAATGACCCTCACTCTGTCCTCACCCCAGACTGAAGTACTCGATTGTTTTATCTGACTGAAGTTAATAACTTCCCATCCTCATACATTGCAAGTAATTTTTCTATTTTAGTTTATGGTGGAATCGCTAAACTCACAGTATCCCGTGACAGGAGAGCGAAACGAAAGAAGATACAGACAAGTAGAATGGGCAAAAGGGCAGGTAATGATTGTAGGAAACATCTGGTTTAAACAATATCCAAGAAGATTATGGACACGGAGGAGTCCTAATAGTAGAATTAGAAACCAGAATGATTACACCCTGATTGGCAGAATGTTTCGATATGCGTTAACAAACGCAAACACAGTTCCCAATGCAGACTGTTACAGTGATCACAGAATGATTACAGATACATTGAGCGTAAAGTTAAAGAAAGACAAGTATTCACCAGGAAACACTAAATATGATATGTGCACATTGAAAAATGACAAGGAAATACAAGCCAATTTTAACATAGAAGTAAAGAACACATTTTACCGATTGTCCTATCTAAAGATAATATTTCAAGATGTTGATGATCAATGGGAAATTTGCAGATTTCAATCAGTTTGGCTGTAGAAACAACTATTCCAAAATTAAAGAAAGTGGATCGTAAGAAATGGATGACTGACGACATTTTAAAACTAATGGAAACAAGAAAACACAACAAAAATAATCCTGCCAAATATGAAGAAATTTGTTAAAAAGTCAGAACATTATGTAAGGAGGCAAAAGAAGCATGGCTTGAGAAAACTTGCATAGAAATTGAAAAACAACACAACAGTAAAAATAATAAATTAATGAACAACAGAATTAAAGAGCTTACTAATTAAAGAACACGTACATCAACAGGTTGCCTATAAACAAAACATGGAAAAATCATAATAGAAAAAGATCATATTATACATGTATGTTCAGATCCTCGCAAAACCTTTATGATGATAATAGAGTATGATATTTGAAATAATAATGTAGGACCATCAATTTTGAAGATGAGGGTTCAGAATGTTCTTAACCATATGGAAACTGACAAGACTCCCAGTTCAGACAATATCACAACAGAAATGATTAATGCTTTAATAGAATATGGAATAGATCAATTCACCAGACTACTGAATACAATATATGATACTAGAGATATACCTCATGAATTATATAATTCTGTATTTATTGCAATCCCAAAGAAATCAGGAGCCTTAGAATGTGATCAACATCGAACAAGTAGTATAATGAGTCACATCACAAAAATTTTGCTAAGAATTATCATGCATAGAGTTAGGAAGGACATACAACCTGAAATAGGAGAGGAATATAACAGTATGACTGTTTTAAAGTGAATATAATGAGGCCAAGTATAGAGAATTAAGGTTTCTGGGTACATAGGCTGTCTTTGGTTGTGTCCTTTCAAAATGGAGAGAACCAAAGAAGCACTGCACGAAGACGCACAATGTCTACGTGGCAGAAGGAGTAAAATACGTCAGGGTAGCAACAAAAACATTGGCAACTTCAGTTCCTATTTTGTAGTGCCGATAGAACGCACGTATTTGTCTAAAGTTAGTTAGTAACTATAGTGGGGTACCATCTAGGTAGGAGGCAAGTGTATTAGAAGAGAGGGCCCCCTCTGCTGTGTGTCCACCGTGACGAGGTAGAGGGGCTTGTGCGTCCCAATGACCCTGAGAGCTATGCCGATGGTAGCACAGCTACTGGTAGGGCCACCCATGTCGGACAGGTCAAGAGAAAGGGACCAGACGAAGAGACACACAAACCTGCTGCCTTGTAGGTAGACTGGGGACAGTCAAAGGCTAGGGAAAGCACCCCGAATACATGCTTGTCGAAATCGGATGTACTGAGCCACAGGCTTGACAAAGCAGTACAACGTAAAACCTGCTGCCTTGTAGGTAGACTGGGGACAGTCAAAGGCTAGGGAAAGCATCCCGAATAAATGCTTGTCGAAATCGGATGTACTGAGCCACAGGCTTGACAAAGCAGTGCAACGTAACTTAATTCATGATGTCACAAATCAAAATTAATCGTTATGGTGCTAATCCCGCGAAGTCCCATCAGGCGGTGATAGTGCCGGGCCCCCTGCCTCGAGGGGGTCCACCCATGACTACTGGTGGTCACCTTCCCCTGTGCTGTGGAGTCAAGGCATAGAGGAGTAGGTTAAGAGCTATTGACCAAATACCCCGGACACTCAACATACTACAGTGGAATGCCGAAGGAGTTTACAAGAAGAAAGACTCCCTAACACAGCGTCTTCATAAAGATAGAATAGATGTGGCATGCATTCAAGAGACACACCTCAACGCCAATCATAAATTCTCAGTCAGAGGATATCAGGCCACACGTTTCGACCGCGAAGGACACAAAGGAGGAGTTATAATACTTACACGAAATACAATACCTTGCAGCAAAGTATCTGTGATCTCTGACAACCAAACGGAAATTATAGGTGTTGATATAATGATAAAGGACGTGAAAATAAGAATCTGCAATCTGTATAGCCCAGCAGATAAGCACCTTACACTCTCAAACATGAAAATAACTGACACAAACTGCATTATTGTCGGAGACTTTAATAGCCGTTCAGAAAGATGGGGATACCCAGATACTGACAAAAGAGGAGATGAATTGGAGGACTGGGAAATAGACTCAAATCTCCATCTACTCAACAAAGTGGATGACACACCGAGCTTCTACTCCAGAAGATGGCTTACCACTTCTACTCCAGACTTAGCTTTCTGCACAGGAGACATCCTCCACAAAATCGATCGCCATGTGCTGGACCAATTAGCAGGTAGTGACCACAGACCTTGCCCCGCTGGAATTACAAACGAGCAGATTGGGACAGATTTGCCATACTAACAGACAAATATTGTGAAAACATAAATACACGATATGGCAACATAAAGCAAATGGTGGAAAGTCTAAACAGAGAGACAATACAGGCAGCCACTGAGTCCATTCCAAGAGGATCGAGGAAAAATTACAAACCATACTGGACTGAAGAACTACAAAGTTTGGAGGACAAAGTTGAAGATGCCAGGAAGACAGCAGAGAGAGAACAAACAATTGAAGCGAACATCTCTCTCAAAGCCATCTCAGCAAAATATAACAGCACAGTAAATCAAAAAACCAGAGATTGTTGGAGGGAAAAAACAGAAAACCTGAATTTTGACAGGGATGGACACAAACTATGGAAACTAGTGAAAGCCATGAACAATGAAGGACCTAGAAACAAACAAATAACAATTAAACAAGGAAATGCCTTGCTTACAGGAAAAAAGGCTGCAAATGCACTAATGGAACACTATGCAAATGCAAACCACATTGATATTACAACCGAACAGAAGAAAGCAATCAAAGACAAACAGATACATCATAGAAATACAGAGACAGCAGCAGAATATATGATGGCAAATCTAACAATGGAAGAAATGGAACAGGCAATGAATACCCTAAAAAAGAAGAAATCACCAGGAAAGGATGGAATCACAAATGAAATGCTAATAGGACTAGGCACCAAGGCAAAGAAGAAACTACTAGCAGTCCTAAATAACAGCTGGAAGAGAGGAATAGTCCCACAGGCATGGAAGGAAGCTATACTAATACCAGTCCCAAAGAAAGGAAAAGACCTGGAAGAACCAAATGGCTATCGACCTATCAGTCTACTTAGCTGTGTAGGAAAATTAATGGAACGCATTATCAATGGCAGGCTAACATGGCATCTGGAAGAAAACAAACTCTTAACACCACACCAAGCAGGATCTCAGAAAGTACAGATCCACTGAAGATCAAATAACCTATATAGCTCAGGAAATAGAGGATGCCTTCCAAGCGAAAAAGCACACACTAGCAGTCTGGATAGATTTAGAAAAAGCATTTGATAAAGTATGGAAGGAAGGACTGAAACTAAAACTGCAAAAAATGCATGTTTGTGGAAAAATGTATAAATGGATCAGCCACTACCTTGAGAACAGAACTGCCAGGACAAAAGTACAAGGACAAACAAGCAAAATGATGCTGTTGGAGCAAGGTGTCCCCCAAGGAGGAGTTCTTTCACCAACATTATTCCTAGCATATATAAATGACATCACAGAAAATTTTCCAACCAGAGTACACACATCCTCCTTTGCAGATGACCTAGCCATATGGACATCTGAAGAATATATTAGTACAGCTAACAGCAGAATACAGCAAGCCTTATTAGCGCTAGAGGACTGGTCAAAATCATGGCTAGTGAAGATAAGTGAGGAGAAAACAACATGCACGGTGTTCTCCCTCTCAAATAAAACTCAGCAACCTAAGCTGGTATTGAATGGAAAAATATTGCGCCATGAAGAAAATCCAAACTATCTAGGAGTCATCTTTGATCGTCGCCTGACATGGAAGACACAGGTTGAGAAAAATCTAACAAGAGCAAGGCAGAGGATGGCAATCATGAAAAAGCTTGCTGGTACAACGTGGGGATCAGATGAGAAAGTTCTCAAGAAGTTATATACTGGAGGGGTGAGGCCAGTACTGGAATATGGCATTGCAGCTTGGGCAACAGCAGCTAAGTCAAACTTTAACAAAATAAGTAGAGTCCAAAACCAAGGAATGCGAATCATAACTGGAAGCCTGAAGACAACTCCTATTAATGAACTAGAAAAGATCACTTGTTTACAACCAATGCAGGACAGAAGAGATAGCAGAGCCCAGCAACAAGCAGAAAAATTAGAAGATTGACAGACCACCCTATGTATAACAGGTTTAATGGTTTTGAAAAAGGAAGACTGAAGCGTAGCAACTTTGTAGAAACTGCTAAAACGAAAGATTAGGGCAGATCCCATACTTAACATATCAACAGTCAAGCCCATTACAATGCACACAACTTCCCTTGCATGGATAGCAAATCCATTACGTGAAAAGTCCGAATCGAAAGCTCACTGTGTGGGCTTCATAATAGGTGAAAAAAGTGTCCTAGTGGCACGAAATGGAATATTGCTTGGATAGCAAATCCATTATGTGGAAAGTCTGAATCGAAAGCTCACTGTGTGGATGTCATCTGCAGACTGCATTCTTCTGGTTTCCGGAGGAAAAGCCTATGGTGAACGGAAGGCCCAATATACGGAAGTGAGGCTAAGCAGCCATGTGCAGGACGTGACGATTCCTTGGGTGAGCCCAGTACCAGAGCGCTGTGTGATGGCTCTGCAAGTATGGAAGCCTCCTTGGATGGTGGGGAATGCCCATGGTCTGCCCCTGCCTTCCCTTGAGGGTTGACCAGGATGTCTTTGGCTGTTCTATATGTTCCAGCTAGGATGGGGGATAACACCACAACAGTGAGATTCAAACGTCCTAAGAAATCCCCGGGAAGGTTAACCCGGTCAACAAATGCCCGCAGAAGTCGGATGTGTCGGCCTAACGGCGCAAGAACGCAGCTCTGCTGTAAACAGGCACAACGCAGTCACATCCGAAAAAAAAAATCCGGATGAACGCAGAAGAAGAAGAAGAAGAAGAAGAAGAAGAAGAAGAAGAAGAAGAAGAAGAAGAAGAAGAAGAAGAAGAAGAAGAAGAAGAAGAAGAAGAAGAAGAAGAAGAAGAAGAAGAAGAAGAAGAAGAAGAAGAGAGGGCAACATAACTAGAGAAGTTAAATGTAGGAGATTTCATCCATCCATCATGTGCCATGCCGATAAGCGTGGGCGGTCATGTTCTGCCATCTCACTCGATCACCAGAGTCGTGGATCAGCTCTGTGTTTCTGTCTCGACCATGCCATGCGGCCAAGCCATCCATGTATTTACTTCTCGGTCTTCCCCTTGGTCTCTTCCCTTCGATCTTGCCAGTTGTCACCAAGTTCTCCAAATCATTTCTTCTTATAACATGTCCAAAAAATTGTGACTGTCTACGTCTAATGACTCTAATCAGTTTACGATCTTCATTTTTTTCGTGAAGGACTTGTTCATTGGTTATTCTGTCTGTCCATGGTATTCTTCGCATTTTCCTCAGAAACCACATTTCCACAGCCATCAGATGGTTTTCAGCTTGGCTGCTCATTGTCCACGCTTCACATCCATACAAAAGTATAGGTTCTATGTACCACTTCAACACTCTTTTTCTCGTTTCAATTGATATCTTTTTATTGGTCAGTATGTTTTCCATATTGCAAAAGGCTACCTTCGCAATGGCAATTCTTGTTCTAATCTTTTTGAAGCATCTCCCATCAGATGTTATGACTGTTCCTAGATAACTGTATCAATTCACTTGCTTAAGAATATGCCCATTTACTCGTATATCACATTGTGGTATTTCCTTCTTCCCAGTGACGACCATAATCTGTGTCTTCTTACTATTCAGTTTTAACCCTAGTTGTTCACTGTGTGCTACAACCGTATCTACAAAATGTTGCAGGTCCTGTTCATTGTCTGCGATCAAGACTGTATCATCTGCATATCTAATGTTATTGATTTATCGTCCCCCACCCCCTCCCCCCTCCCCAAATGTTGATTCTTTCCATATCTTCTATATTTCTGTAAATATTCTCACTGTACAGAGAAAACAGATCTGGAGACATTACACATCCCTGTCTCACACCTCTTTTAATAGGCTGATGTTGACCTACTTCATTATCAATTCTGACGGCAACTTGTCGTTTCCAATACATGTTTTTTTTTACAAGTCTGAGATCTTTTCCATCAATTTGTAGATCTTCAAGCATCCTTATCATGTCGACATGTCTCACTTTATCGAAAGTCTTTGTGTAGTCAATAAAGCAAAGATATAGTTCTTTGTTCACTTCTACAGAAAGTTCAATTATTGTTCTCAGTATATACACAGCATTTACTGTACTCTTGACTTCTACAAACCCACATTGTTCTTCTCCAATTTTGGGTTGTATTTTCTTCCTAACTCTTTGCATGATAATTCTCAGCAATATCTTCGTGATGTGACTCATTATACTAATTGTTCGAGGTTGATCACACTCCAAGGCTCCTGATTTCTTCGGGATTGCAATAAATATAGAATTACATAATTCAGGAAGTATATCTCCAGAATCATATATTGCGTTCAGCAGTCTGGTAACTTGGTCTATTCGATATTCTTCTAAGGCATTGATTATTTCTATTGTGATGTTATCTGTACCCAGGGTCTTGCCAGTTTTCATATGGTTAATAGCATTCTGAACTTCCATCTTCAAGATTGATGGTCCTTCATTATTATTCCGAAGATCATATTGGTCTTCTCTTGTATCATCATAAAGGTCTTTCACATAATCTGACCATGCATGAAAAATCTGATGTTTTTCTATTATTATTTTGCCATCTTTGGTTTTAGGCAAGCCGTTGATGTGTGTGTTCTTTTGTTAGTGATGTCATTAATTCTTTTGTGCATTAATTTGGTATTCCGGGTGTAGTGTTGGTTTTCAATTTCCTTGCAATTTTCCTCAAGCCATGTTTCTTTTGCCTCTTTGCAAAGCTTTCTAATTTTCCTGTGAATCTCTTCATATTTTGCCTTGTTATTTTTGTTATTTCTTCTTATTTCCATGAGTTTTAAGATGTCTTCCGTCATCCATTTCTTGCGTCCTATTATTTTTTTATTTTTGGGATGGATGTTTCTGCAGCTTGGTTGACTGATTTCTTTAATATTTCTTATTGGTCACTGACGTCTTGGAATAATATTTCCCTATCGGACAATGCGTAGAATCTGTTCTTTACCTCTACGTTGAATTTATCTTTTATCTCCTCACTCTTCAGTGCCTGTAGATCAAATTGTGTGTTTCTTGGTGAATATTTGACTTTCTTTAATATTATATGTAAATTGCTTAAGATTAATCTATAGTCGCTGTAACAGTCTGCGTTTGGTATACTTTTTGCGACTTTTAAGGCATTTCGAACTCTTCTGTTGATGAGAATATAATCAGTCTGATTTCTGATCTTATGATCAGGACCTCCATGTCCATAATCTCCTTGGGTGCTGTTTATACCAGGTGTTTCCAGGAATCACATCCTGCTCTTTTGCCCACTGTACAAATCTGCAACCTCTTTCATTCTGTTCCCCTAGTCCATACTTGCCTACTATGCATCCGTCCTGTTGATTTCCAACTTTGGCATTCAAGTCACTCATTATGATATTTACTTCAGAATTCTTGCATTTTTTTAAGGCTTTCTCTAAATCATTATAAAATTCATCAATGCTTTCATCACTACTGTCTGCTGTTGGTGCATAAACTTGTATGACGTTGACATCAAAAGGTCTTCCACTCAACTTCACCAGTAACACTCTGTCTGATACAGTCAAATATCCTTTGATCGATTTTGATCTCTCTTAATCCATTATAATTGCTACTCCTCTCTGTTGTTTCTCCCCACCAGAATAGATTATTATTATAATTCCCATTCCTGTCCATCTGGTCTCACATATACCTAACAGGTTAATATTTAATCTTCTCATTTCATAATTAATGTTATCAGATTTTCCATCCCCACTCATAGTTCTTACATTCCAAGTTCCTACTTTCAATGTTGATACTCTTTTGCTCTCAGTCGCCTACTGACGGTCTGGAGTCACCTGGTGCACATGACTACCCCTACCGGGCAAGGCTGCTCCTATGGAGCACCCATTTACGCCATTTCTCTGATTATCGATAAAACTGCAGTACATGATATTCTTGGCATTTGTAAAAAAGGTAGTTTGTCATTGCTTTCCTTCCTAGCAGTTACCATACTGGTCGGTGACCGTAGCCATTATCTCCCCCCCCCCCCCCCAAAAAAAAAGGGGATCCTCTGCTTACCGTCGTGAAACTGGAGACCATAACCTACAACTATCTGTTGGCTGCTCTTCAACTTCATCCACCACCTGCACACATGGCTTCCCGCAACCCTGATCGAGGGGCTAAACGGGTACTCCACCTTGCCCAAGGGTGTCCCGTAGGCTAGCGAAGGGAAGGAGACACCTTACCTCTCTTTTGATAGGTAATACCCCTACCATTAACCAGAGATTAACCAATGGCAAATATCGAGTAAGTGAAATTAAAATGAATTAATAGTTAAGAATTAAGAGGAAAGATTAAAAATGTCTAATTTTGTAGAAGTAACAAACAAGGTATGTTTCTTTTTTTAATTGAGTGAAAGGATTGGCCGATGATTTATATTTTTACTGAGTGAGATGCTGACGAAGTACCTTAATTCAAAATAAATGTGGATCGTTTTTCCAGAAAAGAGAGCACAGTGTGTGTTGGAATCATTGGAAACTGGCGAGTTTTACCATTTGAATTGTTTAGTTGAAATCAGTGCGCAACTCGAAGGCCATCGTTATGATGGAGGCATTACCACTATATAGAATTATGAGGATAAGGATGATTGGCTTTTCTTTACACTCTCTGGGTCGCACTGTTATACGAACAATGTGGGTGTGTAGAAGGCAAGGGTACAGTAAATGCTGTGTTTATGGTGAGAACAGTAATTGAACGTTCTATAGAAGTAAACAAAGATCTACATCTTTGCTTTATTGACTACACAAAGGTTTTCGATAAAGTAAGACATGCCAACATGATAGAGATGCTTGCAGATCTGCACATTGATGGGAAAGACCTTATACTTTTTTTTTTTTTTTTTTTTTAAAGATATATTGGAAACAATAAGTTGCCATAAGAATTGATAATGAAGTAGGTCAGTATCAGCCTATTAAGAGAGGTGTGAGACAGGGATGTGTACTGTCTCTACATCTTTTTTCCCTTTACAGTGAAAATATTTTCAGAAATGTAGAAGATATGAAAGGGATCATCATTGGGGGATGAAACATCAATAGCATTAGATATGCGGATGATACAGTATTGATTGCAGACAATGAACAGGATCTGCAACATTTAGTAGATGATGTTTCACACAGTGAACAATTAAGGTTACAATTAAATTGTTTGTCGACACAGATTATGGTCGTCACTAGGACGAAGGAAATACCACAGTGTAATATACAAGTAAATGGGAATATTCTTGAACACGTGACTCGGTACAATTATCTCGGAACAGTCATAACATCTGATGTGAGATGCCTTAAGAGATTAGAACAAGAATCGTTATCGCGAAGGTAGCTTTTTGCAAGATGAAAAACATACTGAAAATAAATGTCAATTGCAACGAGAAAAAGAGTGTTGAAGTGCTATATAGAACCTGTACTTTTTTATGAATGTGAAGCATGGACAATGAGCTGACAAGCTTAAAAACATCTAATGGCGGTGAAAATGTGGTTTCTGAGGAAAATGCAAAGAATACCATGGACAGACAGAAAAACCAATGACCAAGTCCAACAAGAAACAGATGAAAAATTGATTAGAGAAATTAGACGTAGTCACAATTCTTTGGGCATGTTATGAGAAGAAATGCATTGGAGAACTTGGTGACAACTGGCAAGATTAAAGGGAATAGAACAAGGGGAAGGCAGAGAAGTAAATACCTGGATGGCTTGACCACGTGTTACAGTTGAGACATGAACAATAAGCTCATCCATGACTTTGGTGATCGAGTGAAATGGCAAATATTGACTGCCTACGCTTTTCGGCGTGGCACATGATGGATGGATGGATGGATGTATGGATGGATGGATGGATGTGCTTTAATTTTAATGTGTTATCTGTGAGCTACTAATTTCAGTTGTGCCAAGTAACGATGGTTTAGGACAGAGACGTTTTTATCTATTGATTGAAACATCCATTATCAATAGCTTTACCGACTGGCGCAGGCGATCATGCTTCTCCACATTTTGCGATCTCCAACGGTATGCATCAATTTCGTGTGCTGACTCCCTTACGTGCCATGATAAATGACTCAAAAATTGTCTCTCTTGTCGTCCTGCATCTCTTTCTCCACAAATTTTTCCAGTTGTCACAAGTTCCAGTTTTTGTCTTCTCATTTTGTGACTACACCCTGAACACTGCTTCTTTCTGATGTTTGTGAGAAGTTGCCTGTGCAACTTAGCCTCCATCACAATGTCCAGATTGTTCCATTTGGTTGCCCAAGGAATCTTAAACATTCTTCTATATATCCATATCACCTAAGCTAGCTTCCATGTACTTTTCTTCGCTTGTTTATTGATTGTCCAGGATTTGCAGCCATATGTTAGAACTGTTTCTATGTAACATGCCAGAATTCTTTTTCTAACTTCCAATGACAAAAACTTATGGCATAAAATGTTCTTAATTTGATAGAATGCAGGTTTTGCTTGTTCTGTATCTCTGTAATACATCTTCCATCAGATATTATCCATGTGGCTACATACTTTAATGTCTGCACATGCCACAGAGTAACATCATTTACTTTCATTGTACATTTAAGCACGATTTGTTTCTTTGCCGTGACAATTTTCTTCCTATTATTCACACTAATGCCCTTTTTTCACTTTCTACAACCGACATATCTACCATTTTCTATAGTTCTTTCTGACTTGTTGCTATCACGGCTGTCATCAGCATTATCATTGGCACCTTGCCGTCTTGACAGACTATCGTTTGTGCCTCAAAAAGGTATAAATTACCCATGACGGTTGCGAATGTGACTGATAAAGCCAATTTGCGCTGTAAATGTTCTCCTGACTTTTGGTGTTAGTGGAAAGGTTTTCCCCTGCCTCCCCATGTACCTCGACGAACCGTTCTGCCAATTTCGTCACGATGTCAATACGTTCCGCCCCTTGTTCTCCCAGGAATGTCTTGAGAGGTTTCGACATTTGCTTCCGCAACTGGTCAACCACCATGAGCTCTTCCAGACTCTCATAGTCATGTGCGAGTCCAGCCAAATCCATCCACTTATGGAGATAGGATTTCAGACGCAGACTATAGGCGGCAAACAACTCTCCCGGTTCTCGTTTCGCTGCTCGAAATTGTTTTCGGTAGGTATGTGACGTAACTTCAAAACGTTTCAGCAGAGCCGTTTTCAATTCGTCGTAATTGTTCTCGTGTTCGGGCGGCAGGCGAGAATAAACCTCGTAACCGGTCCCGCGTAATCCCTGGGACAACTTAAGACACCATTTGTCACGATCCAGACCCATAGCAACAGACATGGCCTCGAAGCGTTGTAGGTACTGGTTAATCTTCTCTTTGTCTTCTTCGTAGACGGCTAGAGGGAACTTCATAGCATGGTAACTATGTCCACCTACTGGGGTTGAGCCCGGGAGCGAGGAGCCTCCCACTGCTCCCTCAGTTTCCCCACTAGATTGCCTCTTAAACTCGAGTTCCCGCATTCGGTACTTGTGCTCCCTTTTCTGAGCTTCTTGTTAAGCTTCCAATCTCTTAGCAGCCTGCTCAGCTTCAAGTTTCTTTGCAGCTTGCTTAGCCTCCAGTTGTCTAGCAGCTTGCCCAACTTCAAGTTTCTTAGCTGCTTGCTCAGCTTCAAATTTCTTAGCTGCTTGCTCAGCTTCAAGTTTCTTAGCTGCCTGCTCAGCTTCAAGTTCCAGCCTTCTAGTGGCCTGCTCAGCTTCAAGTTTCTTAGCTGTCTGCTTAGCTTCCAGTTGCCTAGCAGCTTGCTCAACTTCAAGTTTCTTAGCTGCTTGCTCAGCTTCAAATTTCTTAGCTGCTTGCTCAGCTTCAAGTTTCTTAGCTGTCTGCACAGCTTTGTGTTTCTTAGCTGCCTGCTCAGCTTCAAGTTCCAGCCTTCTAGTGGCCTGCTCAGCTTCAATCCTCTTAGTTTCTAACTCCGTCTTTCTCAATTCCATCTCGGCCTTCCGATCTTCCCTTTCTGCTTGACGAAAATCCCTCTCCACCTCCTGTATGTAATCTGTTAGTGCAGAATCCGACAAACCCATTTCTTCCCCCTTTACCATTAGTTCTGCCATAGTTAGTTTAGGAGTGGCCATATTTCAAAGAGGTAAGTCAGCAGGTTAAGAGCAAATTATCTCCTGAAACCAAATATATAGATAATCACTAATTAAACTGTATCTATATTTTTAACACCACACAGCACAACACAACACAACCACCCAGTGACAAAAGTAGAATTTAGTACCAAAGACCTATGCAGACGTGTGAAATGTGAACAGGCAAGATTTGTGTCTTAACTCCTATCCACATTCACCCTAGCTGGATCCTCACTAATATGACATAACCGTCCTGTATCAGGGGATCCTGTGTCGAGAAATCCCGAGTCAAAGGACCCCGTTGTCTAGAAATCACGTTGTCAAAAGATCCCCTTGTCGAGAGATCCCTGTCAAAAGATCCCGGACGAGCCCCCAGTAATGTCATGGATACCTTTTATTGTGTCGTCCATGGAGTGAGGTGAATCAACACCCACATTAATTTTAACCCCATATCATTATTCTGGAGAATCCACCAGATTCCGTCCACCACACTACGTCAGTCAATGGATCTCTCTCTCTCTCTCTCTCTCTCTCTCTCTCTCTCTCTCTCTCTCTCTCTCTCGCCACTGGATCATGCGCCCTCTCACACTTCCCCAAAACAACATACTATAAACAACTCTAGCTTCCAAAAATTAATAACATATTAATTTAATGAAGAAAAGTGTGTGTATGTGAGAAGTGTATGTGTAGAATGTATGTCGTATACTCAAGTGTGTCTGCAGAATCAGACCGAACAACTCAAGAGCAAAGTCTGATCATCCTTGTAAGGATCACATAACATCATCGTAGGTCAGTACACGATAACCTCACCAAACGATGTGTCCCTCCTTCTAGATTCTGTTTTGCACACAATCGGGATTGTCCTAGTGACGTCATTCTCCTGTCAACAACATGTGGCAACCGAATCAAGGTGGCGCTTTGTCTTTCATCTTGAGTCTTGGGCAAACAACCGGCCGACTCTTTTCCCTTTTTTCCCGGGGAATTCTCAAAGACTGGCTGTTCCTTTGATCCGACGTGAATGTTTTTTCCACTAGTAACAAACAATTGCAGTTGTGCATACATTTGTCTCTGTTATTTTATCATCTTATTGTTCATTACAGTGGTTCCGTGACATAGGCCCCCTCTTAAGAGAGTAGTCCATCTCACTCTTTTCCACTGTAAGCTCGATCCAGATGATTTATTCCTCTTCTTCAGGAGCTGGGTGTCTGCACAGAAAATCCGCTCCAACATTTTCCTTCCAAGGTATATACTCCACTGTGAAATGGTAGGGTTGAAGTAGCAACGACCAACGCATCAAACGGGTTTTGAGCTTCTGAGAAGTAGCCATTAACATTAGGGGCTGATGATCCGACTGGACACGAAACTGAACTCCATAAAAATAGGTCTGGAATTTCTGCGCGGCCCATACAAGAGACAAACACTCGCTCTCGACGGTCGAATAATTCCTGTGAGCCTGGAGAAGTTTCTTGCTTGTGTATGCCACAGGTTTCAAAACCGAAGCATCGTCTTTCCCTTTCTGTAACAAGGCTGCCCCAATTCCAATCCCACTCGCATCCGTTCTCAACACAAATGGTTTGGAAAGGTCAGGGAGCTGTAACACAGGTTTGCTGACCAAAGCCTCCTTCAACTGACTGTAGGCACTCTCGCACTCCGGTGTCCAAACGATGTGGTCCGGGGATCTCTTTTTCAAGGTTTCTGTTAATGGAGCTCCCAGTTCAGTGAAATGCGGGATAAATTTGTGGTAAAACCCACACAACGAGAGAAAGGATCGCACATCCTTCTTCGTTTTTGGCCTTGGAGCACTTCTGATTTTTTCTAGGTTATTTTCCTATGGTACAATTTGTCCTGGAGTGATGGTGTGACCCAGAAATTCCAGAGTCTGGTAACCAATCATGCACTTGGTTGGGCGAGCTGTAAGCCCTGCTTCCTTGAGCCTATTGAAAACTTTCTCCAAGGATTGCAGATGGTCATCAAAGCTGTCACTGGAAATCAGTATATCATCCATGAATGAGATAATGGACGGATCCTGTAAGGGATCTTCTTCTTCTTCTTTGCGTTCATCCGGAGTGTTTTTTTTTTCAGATGTGATTGTGGTGTGCCTGGTTAGGCACACTTGGGTCGAAACCCTTAGGCCAACACATCCGACTTTTAGCGTGCATTTTTGACCAGGTTAGCATTCCTGGGAGACTCTCACTTTTGTGGTACTGTCCACCTCCCAGCTGGTCAAGTTGGAACAGTCGAAGACTGCATGGTCCTCCCTCAAATGAAGGCAGGGACAGTCCATAGCATTTTCCGCCATCCTGGGTGGCTTCCATAATTGCAGAGCCGACACATAACGCTCTTGTGCTGGGCTCACCGAGGGAATCGTCACGTCCTGCTCATGGCTGCTTTAATTCCTCACTTTAATATATTGGGCATTTCGTTCGCCCCGGGCCGTTCCCGCACAAACCAGACAGGTCTGCAGACGGTATCCACTTAGCGAGTTTTCGGACATGTGCTTGTCGTTGCGCCCGTAAGAGCTGTTCCAGGCACGACAGACATTCGGAAAACTACCTAGTCAGAGCTGTTCCGAACAAGAGCGGCATTCGGAAACTAGGTAGTCAGAGCTGTTCCTAGCACGAGAGACATTCGGACGAGACATTACACTCGGACGTAAATGCGTAGTGCCAATTTTTAGTTTGCCACCCGTAGGACGGCACTTCCGACTTCAGCAGGCATTTTTAATGAGGTTAGCTTCCTCGGGTTTCGAGGCACGTTAACTTATTGTTGTGATGTCGCCAACATCTCAGCTGGTCAAGATAAAACGATCATCGACATCACGGTTAACCCTCAAGGGAAGACAGGGGCAGGCCATGGGCCTATCCAAGGCTATCCAAGGAGGCTTCCATGATTGCAGAGCCGGCACATATTGCTCTGAGACTGGGCTCACCCAAGGAGTTGCGACGTCCTGCTCATGGCTGGATTAGTTCCTCACTTCCGGGTTTGTGACTTAGACTGAGAGCCTTAGAGTATTGTCCAGACCAATGTCTTCTGCCTTCGTGTACCTGATTTAATCTTTTTGACTGTTATCCTCAGTCTACCTGCAGTGCAGCAGGTTGTGTCTCTCTTAGTCTGACCCCTATTCCATAAGCTGTCCGATATGTAGTTTTCATCCATCGGCAAGCAGATGGGGTCAATGGGACACGCAAGCTCCCCCACCACGGCAAGGTGGAGACACATCGAGGGAGGTAAGGGATCTAATAAGGTCCTCATCATGCGAGTAAACACACTAGGTACATTACTGAGTCCAAAGGGCATGACCTTGAATTCGTAGTGTCCACTGGGTGTACTGAATGTCAGCAGGGGTCGAACCTCTGGTTTGACCTGTATCTGATAATATCCCCGACTCAGATCCACCTTTGAGAAGTACCTAGCTAATAACTGAGTTGGATTCGGCAAAGGTTCCACCTGAAATTGCGTATGGCTGTTCAAGAGTCGATAGTCTATACACAACCGGTGTTCTCCACTTGGTTTGCGTAACAGTACCACCCCCGCATTGTATGGGGATGTGAATGGCGCAATCACGTCAGCCTCCAGCAGTTTCTGTATTTCCTCCTCCATGGCCTTTTCTTTAGAGAATGGCACTGGGTAAACCTTTTGGCGAACAGGCTCTTGTGTGGTCAAGGTCATCTCGAACTCAACCAACCTCGTTCGTCCTGGTTTATCAATCAGTATCTCCTTATGAGACTCGAGAACCTGGGCAATCTTTTCCCTCTCCTGGGAAGTCAGATCAGGGTTCACTTGCACATCCTTGTAGGTTTCCTGGTGTACCAGGGGATATTCCCTGCCCTCGTTGGTTCCCACTTCAGTCTCCACTGCAACTGCCATTGCCATGAGATGGGCTGCTTTGTCTCCGGGTCTCTCCTCGTACTTCCGCAGGAGATTAATATAGAAAATCTTCGACTTTCCCCGGATCCGGATCTGATAGTTGGTTCTGGAAATCACCCTTTCCACGGGAAATGGTCCTTGCCAACCTATCTCCAGTTTGTTGGTTCCCGTTGGGAGTAGCAACAAAACTTTGTCTCCCACCTCTAGAGATCTGTCTTTAGACCTACGGTTGTAGTAAGCCGCATGTCTTTTTCTGGCCTCTTTCAAGTTTTAAGTCGCCAGAGTCCATCCCTTGTGAAGTTTTTCTTTCAGTTCCTCCACATATTTATCAGAGGAGATCACTTCTTCTGACGTTCTCTCCTCAGTCCAACTCCTCAACATGGCTTCCAACGGTCCCTTGATTGGACGACCAAACAGCAAAGTAGCGGGTGGTAGTCCTGTTGAGCCATGAGGTACTTCCCGATAGGAAAAAAGTGCTGCTGGGATATATTCATCCCACCTATCAGGTTTTTCCTGGGCAAGTTTCCGGAGCATTGTCATCAACGTGCCGTTGAAACGCTGAACTTGTCCATTGGCTTGAGGGTGGTAAGGGCTGGTATGTATATGGTTAGAGTGGAACACTCTAAATACCTCCTCCATTAGTTTCCCACAAAACTGGGACCCATTGTCCGTCAGAATTTGATCAGGGAAGCCTAATCTTGTAAAGGCCTCCATCAGTGCATCAGCCACTCGTTTCGGGTCAATGGTTGGCAATGGTATGGCTTCACCCCACATCGAACAGGAATCCACCATAGTGAGGATGTACATGATCCTCTTCTTAGTCCTAGGAAGAGGACCCACGATATCGATGGCTACCCTCTCGAAAGGAGAGTTCATGATGGGCATTTCACCCAAGACCACCGGTGCTGTCCAGTGTTTCGGTGCCACCCTCTGGCACTCAGGGCATGACTTCACATACCGACGCACAACACCTGTCATTCCCGGCCAATAATAATGGCAGGAAATTCGCTGCATGGTGGCGGCAGTACCCATATGCCCACTAAATGAGATGGTATGCCCCATATGAAGAATTTGGGAACGGTGGGCTTTCGAGACCACCAACTGACCGTGTAGGTTGTCTCCCCTTCCGGCTCTCCTGTAGAGTATCCTATTCTTCATGTTTTGGTGGATCAGCACTTTTCTGCAGCTTCTTGTAGCAAGGACGTAAGGTTGCATCCTCACTCTGGGCAGTTCGCAACTCCCCCGGCAGTGGGTTAGTCACCATTGCTTCTGCCTGAACAGTTCTCGTCTGAGAGCGAGTCTGTATTGCTCCCATATGGATTGGCTCCCTGGGCGTTCCCAGAAATACATACCGGGAACCGAGGATGACGGGAAAAATTGGATCGGTCAATACAGCGGCCTTGATTGTGCCGCTGACACATCTTGACCGAATCTCCACTTGCTATCTTCTCGTCTTCTTCTTCAGCGTTCCGAGCCATTGAGGTTCTTTGCTGCAGATACAATCCGTCTCCATTCGTCTCTCTGGTTGACCTTCTCTTGCCAGTCGTTGATTCCAAGTGCTTGAAGGTATGTATATATATATATATATATATATATTATCTCTCCACCGTCTTCTTGGTCTACCTCGGGGTCTACGGTCATTTATTTCCTGAGTGTAAGCGAGTTGTGTTTCCCTATTGTCTTCCATTCTTTCTATATGCCCCAGCCATTGTAGTCTTTAAACCTTCATGATACCAGTGATTAGCGGGGACTTAATCAGATCATAAATGTCTTTGTTGCTTCTTCCTTTCCACTCTCCACTTTATGTATCCCTACTGGGTCCAAAGATGCGTCTTAAAACTTTGTTTTCAAAGGTTTGTAACAAGACTGCGTCTCCTTTCATTGTACTCCAGGTTTCAGAGCCATACAGCACAACTGGTCTGATCAGTGTTTTGTATATTGTGATTTTGGTGTTACAAGATAGCGCATTTGATTTTAGTAGATGTTGTAGTGCATAGTATATCTTATTTCCAGAATTGATTCTAGTTTGTGTTTCTTCCCTTATGATGTTGGAGCAGTTGAAGATTGTACCCAGGTTTTTGTATGTTTCCGTTCTTTTAATGGTCATATTATCTATTTGTATGTGGCCAGAGTTTTTAGCCATTCCTTCTCTTAAAATTACCATATATTCTGTCTTATCTTGGATGATAACCAGCCCCATCTGTTGGGCTTTTTCCTTTAAGTGAGTCAATATTTCCAATGTCTTTTGTTCATTTTCCCCTATACCATTGGCACCTTGCCGTCTTGACAGACGATAGTTTGTGCTTTAAAAAGGCATAATAACTTTTAACTATGGCGGTAGCGAGTGTGACTGATAAGGCCAATTTGCGCTGTAAATGTCCGTTCACAGTGGGTGCATCTGAACACGTGGTAATTTCCACCATCATGCACCATCTTACGTCTCAAACGCTTGGTGTGTGACTTTTCTGCAATAATTTTCTCCTTTGACTTTATTCCATTTCTGATATTTGCCCTCCATGCAACACGTTCAGCGGCGACTTGCTCCCAATGTGTATTATCAATGCCTGTATCAATCATGTCCCGCTTACACACATCTTTGTATCGTAGTAGAGGCCGACCCTGAGATCTCTTACCCATCTGTAATTCACCAAAAAAGATATCCTTTGGTATTCTACCATCATCCATCCTCCTAAGATGTCCTATCCATCTAAGTCTACGAAGACTGAGCATGGAATAAACTGTCACACAACCTGATCTTTCCAATACTTCAGTATTTGTGATTTTGTCTTGCCACTTAATACCAAGAATTCTTCGCAGACACCGCATATGAAAGCTGTTTAAATTGTTCTCTTGGTGTGAGTAAGTTGTCCAGGTTTCACTGCCATAGAGAAGAGTACTAAGGACACAGGCTTGATAGACAAGGACTTTTGTTTTGGCAGTAAGCTTCCTGTTCTCCCAGACTCTTTTTCTTAACCTGTTCATTGTTGTTGCTGCCTTACCAATCCGGATGTTGATTTCCTGATCTAGGGATAATTTGCTATTTACCACTGATCCTAGATATGTAAAATGGTCTACTATCTCTAGTTCGGCGTCGTCAATAAAGATTGATGGTACCCCATGTGCACCTTCTGAAATAATCTGTGTCTTCTTTTTGCTAATTGTTAAACCAAATTCAGAACAAGCATTGGAGAATGCAGATAGTAGACATTGCAATTCTTCCTCAGAGTGGGTCGTAACTGCAGCATCATCTGCAAAAAGCAACTCTCTGATCAGTACCCTCCTAATTTTGGTCTTAGCCTTCAATCTCTGAGCATTGTAGAGGCCGCCATCTGAGCGTGAGTGAATGTATATACCACCATCCTGATCACGAAATGCATATTTCAGTAGAAGTGAAAAGTATATTCCAAAGAGGGTGGGAGCTAGTACACAACCTTGCTTAACTCCACTCTTGATTTCAAATTCTTCAGAAGTTGCACCATCAAACTTGATTATACCCTTCATGCCTGTGTGGAACGATTCCACAATGGACAGAAGAGTTGGTGGGCAGCCAATCTTCTTTAGTGCCTTGAACAGACCCTCACGACTGACCAAATCAAATGCCTTTGTGAGGTCGATGAAGGCAATAAACAGTGGTTGATTCTGTTCACGGCATTTTTCTTGCATTTGTCGCAATGAGAATATCATATCAGTGGTAGACCGGTTCTGTCGAAAGCCACACTGTGATTCGGGGTAGACTTGATCTCCTAGGACTTGAAGTCTGCGCAGAACAATTCTGGCAAATACTTTTCCAACAATACACAGAAGTGAGATACCCCTATAGTTGTTGCAGTCGCTCCGATCGCCCTTGTTCTTGTACAGTGTTATGATGCTTGAATCTTTGAAATCCTGTGGGACTTGTCCTTCTCGCCAGCATAGCTCTATTAGCTGGTGGATCTGTATAGTGAGTGTGTCTTGCCCACTCCTGATAACCTCTATTGGAATCCCATCCTTACCTGGAGCCTTGCCAGATGCAAGTTCATTTATAGCACACTTAACTTCTGTTATGGTGGGAAGTGTGTCCAGGTGGTCAAGAGTTGGTAGAGCCTCTATGGCGTTGAGGGCATCATCCGCTAGTTTGGTCTCACTTGAGTAAAGCTCCAAATAGTGCTCTACCCATCTGTCCATCTGCCGTTTCTTGTCAGTGATGATTTCTCCAGTCAAGGTTTTCAATGGTGCACTTCTTTTGATCACTGGACCACAGGCTTTCTTTATTCCTTCATACATGCTTCTTATGTCTCCCTTATCACTTGCGATTTGAATGGACTCACATAACTTGATCCAATAATCATTTGCACACTGCCTGGCAGCCTTTTGCACATCCTTCCTAGCTTGCCTTAGCTCACTCAGAGTGTTACGCGTTGGTCTTTCCTTGTTTCTTAAGAGAGCTTTCTTCTTCTTATCAATCAAGGGCTGCAGAGTCTCGCTGTTGGCCGCAAACCAGTCCTGCCTCTTATGATCCACAGTGCCGTAAACCCCTACGGCAGTTTTATAAAGAGTTTCCTTAATTTGACCCCACTTTTCATTTACTGTACAATTTTCTGGTGTATCAGTGAAAGCGTCTTCAAGTTGCTGTTGAAACTGAAAGCACTTTTCAGGATCATGAGTGTTAATAATATTAATCCTGGGGCTAGATTTGTGTTTAGCTGTGTAGATTCTCTTTGGTCTCAGTCTAACCCTTGCAACAACCAAAGAATGATCCGTATCACAGTCAGCACTGTGGTAACTACGAGTCAATGATATATGGTTCAGATGTTGTCTCCGTGTGATGATGAAGTCCAGCTGGTGCCAATGGCCGGATCTTGGATGTTTCCATGTGACCTTATGCATCTCTTTTGTTTTAAAAAAAGAGTTTGTGATACATAGGTCATTACTGGTGCAATGCTCCAGCAGCCTTTGCCCATTTTCATTCATGCGACCGATGTTGTATTTTCCAAGGCACACTGGCCATGAACTCGAGTCCTTGCCCACACGAGCATTGAAATCACCGAGCATATAAATGTAGTCAGATTTTGGAACTGCCTTGATCACGGAGTCTAACTCCTCATAGAACAAATCCTTCACATCATCAGAGGAATCGAGTGTCGGTGCATATGCAGTAATAATGGTGGCAAACCCACAAGAGGTTGCCAAGCGCAGGGACAATAGTCTTTCATTTCCTCCTGCTGGAATTTCAATCATTCCCAGTAGCGAATTCTTCACTGCAAAGCCCACACCGTGTTGCCTTTTTTCTGCCTGCCCTCTACCCTTCCAGAAAGAGGTGTAATTGTTTTCCCTGAGTGACCCTTCCTCAGCGAGGCGAGTCTCCTGCAGGCCAGCAATATCAATGTTAAGCCGATTGAGTTCGGCATCAATCACAGCCGTTTTTCTCACATCGTCAATATTGGTCAAGTCAGTGGAAAATCCTGGACACATGGTTCTCACGTTCCAGGTTGCAAGCCGTAGCTTGAGGTTTCTATTTTTATTTTTGTTTGTACCTGGTGCATTGGTTTTACAGCCTGCGATTCAGATTTTGTCCTAGCCCCAAGAACCCATTGAAGCAGGCAGGCTGTGGCGGATCAGCACCCAATTGGCTGGGGGCTGCCCAGCTTGAGGCGGGCGGTAGCTGATCAGTGACACCTATAGGTGTCTCCCACCGTCAGAGGCAACGCGTGGCGCCCCATGTCTACGCCAACTGACAAGGACTTATAACCCGTAACAGTTGCCTCTCGCTTTGATTCCGAGACCAGTTAAGACCAGGGATGGAGTTATTGCCTCTCCATAGCACAAAGCCTGGGCTAAAATATAGAGATCATGTGTTGCCCATGCAGCATGATCCCTTTCTCGGCCTGCCTAGTTCACTCCAGAGGAAAGGTAACACCCCTACATCTGGAACAAGACAAGCTGCAGAAGCTGCCGGATCAGCAAAGCAATGCTCTAACTGTCCGCCTGTCGGAGCTTCGATCCTAGACCAGTCGCCAACCAAGGCTTAGGGCCTGGTCTGCCCTGCCATGACAATTTTGTCTTTAGCTTGCATTTCCTCGCACCAGGGTAAGGCTTGTACCCTCCCAATTGCGCTCTTCCGCCCGAAGCCGTTGGCACAATGTGGGGTGTCGGGTTTGGTAAGCGCCGCCCAACGTTCGGCGAGTATTTCCCCTATAATATCTATATCATCTGCATAACCAAGCATCTTGGATGTTCCTCCAATATCACATTCCTCCTTTACCTTCCTTACAACTTTCTCTAGAGCCAGATTGAAGAGTAGTGGCGATAGTGCATCACCTTGTTTCAAGCCAGATGTTATTTGGAAAGGGACTGATTTCCTGCCTGTATATGTTACTATATTATAAGTATCTTCCATGCATAGTCTGGTCATGTTGATTAACTTCCTTGGTATTCCAAATTCCTGCATAGCATTCCATAGACTATTCCTATGGACACTATCATACGCCTTTTTAAAATCCACATAAATGTTATGGAGATCTCTTTTATATTCCCAATTTTTCTCGGCTATTTGTCGTAAGATAAATAACTGATCTATTGCTATCTTGATTGCCTCAATTTCAGCATCATAGTTATGGCAGTACTTTTCTGTTGGTACTCTGGTCGTGTCCCTATTTGGGTATTCTATGTACACTCCCGCTCCACCATGCGCTGTACACTGTTCTGTTCTTCATTGTCAAATATTCCTCTCAATTTTGTCTGGATTTGTAGTGATAGTCTATGCTCATCTTTCCACGGAGTTCGCTCTGGAATAGTTTTCAGGGGGATACCAACTGTGGGCAGATCGGTGGTTTCTCTGCAATGTCGTTTGGCCTGCTTATTTTCAACCGCCCCATAGCTAAGTTTTCAAATATGTTCTTTATAGGGTGACCTGGCAAGCTGAGGAACTTTTCTGCTTGTATTAGCGTTTTCGTATCTCTGCGCTCTCTTGGTGCTTGTGTCCTCCCCATCTTCTCCTTCTCAACTATAGGGGTTGATCTCATCCCTCCTGTGGTGACTCTTGTAGTATGGTTTTTGATGCTGAACACCACGCAGTTGATCCGCATTCAAGGTGTGGTCATATTATCTGTTGATAAACTTTGCTAAATATTTTTCCACTTGCTCCCCATGTGGTTCCACTAGTTTTCTCAGGATGGCTCTTTTCCTTCTGGCTGTTGCTATTGCTTTGTTGATGTGCTTTCTCTATGTCAGCCTATCATCAAATGTTACACCAAGGTATGTTGGTTCTTTATCTTCTCTTAGGGGTATTCCATTTATCTGTATGATCCCTGCATTTTGTTTTAGAGAAAGGGTAAATAGAGTGGTGTTGCACTTGTCAGTGTTTATGTTGACACACCATCTATTTGCCCATGCAACAAATGCATCTACAGCTCTTTGTAGCGATCTGGTAGCCACTGATGTATGTTCATTTTTTGTTCTCCATAGAACCAGGTCATCAGCGTACATTGCCGCTTTAATTTCATGCGGTAGATTAGCAACAAGATCATTGATGAAGATTAGAAAAAGTGTGAGGGACAAGACTCCTCCCTGAGGAACTCCGTGACGCAATAGTACTTTCTTGCTCTTGAGTCTGTCTATCTGTACTCGGGCTCTTCTGTTGTGCAAGTATGCTTTTACCCATTTGTACATTCTTCCATTGACTTTACAGTTTCTCAGTTTCTTCATCAGACCTTAATTCCAGACTTTGTCAAAGGCTTTCTTCAGATCTATCCATGCAGCAAAGCACCAACTTCTCTTGGAATGCATCCTCAGTTTCTTGAGAGAGGTAGGTTGTCTGATCTTCCGTAGAGTAGCACTGCCTAAAGCCAGCCTGCTGTGGCACAAGGATGTTTTCACTTTCAATGTGCCAATGCAGTCTGTGATTGATGATGCGCTCCATTGTTTTGCAGAGACAGCTGGTGAGGCTAATTGGTCTGTAGCTAGAGGCAATGGAACTATCTATCCCTGATTTTAGGATGGGTATCATGATTGCTTCTCTCAAGGCTTGTGGAACACTGCCTAAGGTCCAGCTGTTATTGAAGATCTGCAACAGCTTTGCTTTGGCTCCTGTTCCTAGGTTCCTGATCATTTCATCAGAGATACCATCAGCTCCTGGTGACTTTCTCATTTCCAGTTTTGATATGGCTAGCTCCAGTTCGCTGATTGTGATACGTGCCTCCAGAACTTCATGTACTATTTCCTTCTGTCCTGTATGTTGCCATTTCTCTCGAATCTCTTGTTGTTTCTCTGGACTAACTTCTATATTGTCATCTTGTGCGATTGAGTCCGCAAAATAGTCAGCTGCTTGCTTTCCTGTTAAGATGTTTCCGTCTTTATGTAGTGCAATTTTTGAGTTTCTCCCTGTGCCCTCATCGTTAAGTTGTTTTATTAGCTTCCACAACTTCCTTGTGTCTCTTTCAAAGTATAGTGACTCTGTTTTCTCCTGCCAGCTTTTTCTTCTAGCCTGCAGCTTGGCCCTTTGAAATTTGACTTTTACGTGCTGGTATTTATTCTGGTACTCTCGGCTGGGTTTGGTCTCTGCTTGCTTTCTACATACTTCCACATCATTATGCAACTGTTCCAGTTCACTACTCCAGTAGGGTTTATAATGTTTACGGTCTGCTCTTGGTACCGTTTTTCGTTAGAAATGCTGGCCGATGGTCACTGCCACCAAGTTGTTTCCCAACAATTCGTGTAATGTTCCACTCCAGGTATGGTGAATGAAAAGCCAGTTCAGGTGTAGTTGTAGTGTGCCATTATCTCGAGTAGAAAGTATGTGGGTCGGACAGCTTGTCAATCAAGATGAATCTTCTCTCATCCTGCCAGTCTTCCAGTCTCTCTCCTCTCTGGTCCATGTGATCATAGCCCCAGCTCTGTGAGTGGCTGTTGAAATCGCCACACACAATCATTTTTGTTTTCATTTAATGGTAGCGTGTCCAGTGCTTATGGGCGGTCACTTGGACAGTAGTAATTGATCAGATGTAGGTCTGTATTGCCTGTCTTAAGTTTATGAGTCTGATACTCAATCCCTTCCATGTAAACTTCAAGTTGGGAAGCAGTGATGTTATTTTTAACAAGGGTCAGTATCCCACCGTTTCGCCTGTCCTTTCGGTCAGATCGGTAACACTGGTAGCCTCTGATTTTGAAGGCTATATTTTCGTTGAGGTGAGTTTCTTGCAAGTAACATGCGCTTACTTTTTCTTGGTCCAAGATGTTTTCTACTTTTTTTCTGACTCCCTCCGCATTCCAGTGCATTATTTTTAGTCTTTGTTTGGTATGGCCAGACGCTCTATTCTCAGGTCCCCTGGCTCTGCAGGACATCTGAGAAGGACCTCCAGTAGCTTTGTTGGACCCTTTCGAGGCATAGGGTTTGGCACTGCACCTGCCTGGGGGTCCAAAGCAGGGCGAGCACCATAACATTTAGCAGTAGTCGACATATTTCATTACGCGTGATTGCATGTCATCCTGATTTCTGCGTCTCCTGGATGGTTGCCTCCGTCTTCAGCAGCTTTCCTTTGCTAGAGCTGACTGTGGTCTTACTCAAGTTTAGGTATGTAGGCACGCACACACGTGTCTGCGCATGCATGTACGTGCATACACATCTAAAGCGTTCTGGTTATTTCTCGGCGCCAGTGACTCGCCGCCACCCCTTCTTCTGTTAGTTAAAACAGGTCCGCCGTGTGAAGGCCAAGAGTTGGACTTTTGCTGCAGTGATGATGAATGCACGAGCCATTGGGGTATTTATGCAAGTTTGGGCGCTCACCCCAACCCCGCCACCGGCTGCATAACAGCAACATTTGGAACCCGTTGGTTGTTATTTTTTTTTTAATGGTATGAGTGCCGATCGTTTAGAAAGCAATGGCAAACTGCTGAACGTAAATGTGCCAAGAAATCACAAACAGTCAAAGTATAGTTTGGTTGACTGCGACGTCCTGTAAAGGATATGCAACTAACTAACTAACATGGGATGTCAGTCTTTTCCCGAGTTTGTCCCAGTCTTCGTGTATTGTTAATTCAGATATATTTTATTTTTAGCGTCTGTACATTTGTTCACTATTTCTTTATGTATTTTATTACATTCTTCTTTATCTTGCCTTTTCTTTCTTCTTTCTCCAATGTCCTATATCTAACTTCGTGCTTTTCGATCTCTACCTCTTCTTCCGAGAACCATGCCTACCATCACCGCTCTTACCAAACCACTGTGACGTCTAACATGGCGAAAGTAATCCTTCCATCACCTCCCTTACCAAACCACAATGCATTCTAACGTAGCGAAAGTAATCCTTCCATCACCTCCCTTACCAAACCACAATGCATTCTAACGTAGCGAAAGTAATCCTTCCATAACCACTCTCATCAAACCACTGTGACGTCTAACGTGGCGAAAGTAATCCTTCCATCACCGCTCTTACCAAACCACTGTAACGTCTAACGTAGCGAAAGTAATCCTTCCATCACCTCCCTTACCAAACCACAATGCATTCTAACGTAGCGAAAGTAATCCTTCCATCACCACTCTTACCAAACCACTGTGACGTCTAACATGGCGAAAGTAAACCTTCCATCACTGTTCTTACCAAACTACTGTGACGTCTAACGTGGCGAAAGTAATCCTTCCATCACCGCTCTTACCAACCACTGTTACGTCTAACGTGGCGAAAGTAATCCTTCCAACATCGCTCTTACCAAACCACTGTGACGTCTAACGTGGTGAAAGTAATCCTTCCATAACCACTCTTACCAAACCACTGTGACGTCTAACGTGGCAAAAGTAATCCTTCCAACACTGCTCTTACCAAACCACTGTAACGTCTAACGTGGCGAAAGTAATCCTTCCATCGCCGCTATTACCAAACCACTGTGACGTCTAACGTGGCGAAAGTAATCCTTCCATCGCCGCTATTACCAAACCACTGTGACTTCTAACGTGGCGAAAGTAATCCTTCCATCACCGCTCTCACCAAACCACTGTGACGTCTAACGTGGCGAAAGAAATCAAGTTTTCATACCACGATTCTGTTTATGAGAAAGTGTCTTCAATGTTCAGATCTTGTAGAATATCAGCATGTGTCTTCATTTGTATCTTAAAGATCCTTACAATGCAACAGGTGTCTTCTTTTTTATCTTAATGATCCTTACAAGGCAACATGTGTCTTATTTTTATCTTAAGTTTGTGTGTGTGTGTGCGCGCGTGTGTGTGTGTGTGTGTGTGAGAGAGAGAGAGAGAGAGAGAGAGAGAGAGAGAGAAGAGAGAGAGTTGAGCTCACGCATGTCAAGTAACATGCTATCCCATATATTTTGTGTGTTCTCAGCTTCATATTATCACTTTGAATGCCACTTGATGTTATCATGTATAATATGAACACATGCACAATATTGTAGAGTGAGTGAGAGAGTTAGTGAGTGTTAGTGAGGGAGTTTGTCTGTGTGTGTGTGGGGGGGGGGGAGTGTGTGTGTGTGAGAGAAAAATAAGAGAGAGAGAGAGAGAGAGAGAGAGAGAGAGAGAGAGAGAGAGAGAGAGAGAGAGAGAGAGAGAGAGAGAGTTGAATTCCATCACTAATAGTTACGTTACAAAATGTATATGTACAATTTTTTCTCCATTTTTTTTTTACAATTTTGCGAGAATACTCACGACAATCGTCACTGCATGTGTGTGTAAAGTGTGGGAGTTTGTTCATACTAGTTTAAGTAATTATGTGAGGCATCATATATGTGTCTAGATGTGAGGATGTGTATGTGTGAATGTGTATGTGGGGGATGTGTGTGTGTGTGTGTGGGATGTGTGTGTGGGGGGTGTATGTGTGAAAAGGGGGGGGGGGGTGTGGGATGTGTGTGGGTTAGTGACGGGATGTGTGGTGGGTGAGGGATGTGTGTGGGTGTGTGGGTGTGGGATGGTTCGAAGTGTGTTGGTTGGTAGGGGGTTGTGTGGGTGGGGAATGTGGGTGTGTGGGTGGGGGAGGGATGTGTGGGTGTTTGGTATTTGTGTGGGTTGGGGGATGGGTGTGTGATGGGTTTGGGGATGTGTGGGCGGGTGGGATATATGTCTGTGTGGGCGGGGTGTGCGTGAGTGGGGTGTGTGTGGGTGTGGTAAATGTGGGTGGGTGGAAGATGTATGTGTGGGTGGTGAGGGTGTTTGTAGGTGGGTGATGTGTGGGTGGGTGAAAGATGTGTGGGGAGATGTGTGTATGTGGGTGAGGGATGTGTGTGTTTGGGTAGTAGGTGGGTGGGGGTTGTGTGGTTGGGTGTGGGATGTGCGGATGGGTGAGAGATGTGTGAGGGTGGGGGGAGATTGTGTGGTGGGGGTATGTGTGGGTGGGTGCATACTGTATGGATTGGCAGGGGATGTTTGTATGGGTGGGGGAATGCGAGGCTGGGGATGTGTGTTTGGCTGAGTGGTTGGGGGTGTGTGGTTGGGTTGGTGGAGGATGTGTGTGTGGGCGAGTGTGTGTGGGGTGGGAGTTGTGTGTGTGTGGTAGGGAAGATATGTGTATGTGGGGGGTGTATGGGTGAGGATAGGTATATATGTATGCCTGGAGTGTGTTTGTGGTTGATAGGGGTGTGGGTGGGGGATGTGTGTTTGTGGTGATTGTGTGGTTGGTGGGGGATATGTCTCATTACATGGTAATATGTATTGTTTATGTTTACAACATTCATTTGACAATGTTTTTTTTTTCTATGTAAATGCATCATGCACTTTTGATGAACGAAAGATGAGTGACTGGAAGGGCCGAATGTAAGACAGGCCTGCGTGCTCAATTTGTAACCCTTCTAAAATAAATATCAATTAATCAATCAATCAATCCTAATGATACTTACAATGCAATATGTATCTTCTTTTTAATCTTAGGTGAGGGATGTATGGGTGGGGATGTAAATGGGGGATGTGTGTTTGGGGGGGGGGGAACGTGGGTGTGGGTGGGGGATGTGTATATGGGTGGGATTTTGTGTGGGTGGGGAGATGTGTGTGGGTGAGGGGTGTATGGGTGGGTGGAGAGGTATGATTGGGTGTGAGATGTGCGGGTGGATAAAGGATGCATGTGAGGGTGGGTGATGTGTGTTTGGTTGGGTGGTTGGGGTGTGTGAGTGCGGGTGGGTAGGTGGAAGATGTATGTGTTGATGGGTGTGTGGGGGATGTGTGGGTGTGAGTGGTTGAGGGATGAGTACGTGAGTGGATGGATGTGTGTGGGGAATGAGTGTATGGGTGGGGGTGAGTATGTGGGTGGGAGGATGTGTGTGGGGTGTGTGTGTGGGGTATATGTGGATGGTGGGGTTTTGTGGGTGGGGGTGTGTGTTTGTGGATGGGGGAATGTTTTATGAGGTGGAAATGTGTGTGGGGATGTGTGTATGGGTGGGGAGATGTGTGTGTGGGTGGGGATATGTGTGTGGGTGTGTGTGGGTGGGGGATGTGTGGGGGGATGTATGTATGGAGGGGTTGTGTGTGAGCAATGTGTGTGAGTGGGTGAAGGGATGTGTGGTGGGTGAGGGATGTGTGTGGGTGTGAGATGTGTGTGTGGGTGTGGGATGGTTCAAAGTATGTGGGTTTTGGTTGGTGGGGGGGGGTGTGTGGGTGGGTAATGTGTGTGTGGGTGGGTGGGTGGGTGTGGGATGTGGGGGTTTGTGGGTTGGGGTGGGTGTGTGTTGGATGTGGGTGGGTGGTAGATGTATGTGTGGGGGTGTGAGGGTGTTTGTAGGTGGTGTATGTGTTTGTTGGTAGGAGATGTGTGGGGAGATGTCTGTGTGGGTGAGAGATGTGTGTTTGCGTGGGTGGGGGAGGTGTGGTTGGGTGTGGGATGTGTGGATAGGTGAGGGATGTGTGAGGGTGGGGGATGTGTGTTTTACTGGGTGGTTGGGGTGTTTAAGTGTGGGTGGGTAGGTTGGGGAGGTATGTGTTGATGGGTGGGTGCGGAATGTGTGTGTGTGAAAGGTTGAGGGATGAGTACGTGGATGGGGGATGTGTGTGGGGATGTGTGTATGGGAGGGGATGTGTGTGGGTGAGGGGATATGTGGTTGAGGGATGAGTGGATGGGGATGGTTGATTGGGAGTGTGTAGATGGATGGGTGGAGGATTGTAGAGGATGTGTGGGTGGGTTAGTGTGTGTGGGATGGGGAATGGGTGTGGCGTGTGTGTTGGTGGGGAGATTGTGTGAGTGGGGGATGTGTGTGTATTGGGGATATGTGTAGGGGTGGGTGCGGGATGTGTGTGGGTGGGGGAGATTGTGTGGTTGGAGGTATTGTGGGTGGGTGCATGATGTGTGGGTTGGCAGTGGATGTTGGTGTGGATGGGAGAATGTGTGGCTGGGGATGTGTGTTTGGCTGAGTGGTTGGGGGTGTATGGGTGGGTGGGGGATGTGTGGGTGGGCGAGTGTGTCTGGGGTGAGGGTTGTGTGTGTGTGTGTGTGTGTGTGTGTATGTGTGTTAGGGAAGATATGTGTATTTGGGGGATGTGTGGTTGGGGATAGGCATATATGTATGTCTGGGGGTGTGTGTGCGGTCGGGGTGTGTGTGGGTGGGGTTGTGTGTGTGTGTGTGTGTGTGTGTGTTTGTGTGGTAGATGTATGGTGGCTGGGGGATATGTCTTAACATGGTAATATGCATTTTTTATGTTTACAATATTCATTTGACAATGTTTTTTTTTTCCCTTTGTAAATGCATCATGCACTATTGATGAACGAAAGATGAGTGACTGGAAGGGCCGAATGTAAAGCGGGCCTGCGGGCCCAATTTGTAACCCTTCAATCAATCAATGTGTGGGTGGGGATGTGAATGGGGGATGCATGTGTTGGGGGGGACGTGTGTATGGGTGTGGGGTGTGTTTATGGATGGAGTGTTGTGTGGGAGGGAAGATGTGTGTGGGTGAGGGGTGTGTGGGTGGATGGGGGAGGTGTGATTGGGTGTGGGGTGTGCAGGTGGGTAAAGGGTTATGTGAGCGTGGAGGTTGTTTGTTAGGCTGGGTGTTTGGGGTGTGTGTGAGTGGGTGGGTAGAAGGGATATGTATGTGTTGATGGGTTTGTGAAGGATGTGTGGGTGTGAGTGGTTGAGGGATGAGTATGTGAGTGGATGGATGTGTGTGGGGATGAGTGTATGGCTGGCGAATGTGTGTGTGGGTGGGAAGATGTGATTGTGGGGGTATATGTCGGTTGTGGGGTGTGTGTGGGTGGGAGGTGTGTGTTTATGGATGGGAGATGTGTTGTTCAGTGGGGATGTGTGTTGGGGATGTGTGTATGGTGGGGAGATGTGTGTGTGGGTGGGGAGATGTGTGTGTGGGTGGGGTGTGTTTGGGATGTGTGGGTGGGGTGTGTGGGGGATGTGTGTGTGGGGGATGTATGTATGGATGGTTTGTGTGTGAGGGATGAGTGACTGGGGGTGGGTTGTTGGAGGATGTGTGGGTGGGTGAGTGTGTAGGTTGGGCATGGGTGGGGGGTGTGTGTGTGTGGGTTCCGGAATGTGTGGGTGGGTTGGGGGAGATTGTGTGGGTGGGGATGTGTGTGAGTGGAGGAAATATGGGTTGTTGCGGGTTTTGTGTGTGGGTAGGTGCAGGATGTGTGGGTTGGTGGGGATATGTGTAGGTGGGGGATGTGGGGTTATGTGTAGGTGGGGGATGTGGGGTTGGGGGATGTGTGTTTGGCTGGGTGGTTGGGGGTGTGTGGGTTGGTGGTGGAGGATGTGTGTGTGGGTGAGGAGATGTGTGTATGTCGGGGATGTGTTGGTGGGTGATGGGTGGTGTTTGCATGTATATGTGCCTGGGGGTGTGTAGGTGGTTGGGGGTGTGTGGGTGGGTGGGGGTGTGGTGAGTGGGAGATGTTTGTGTATGTGGGGAAATATGTGTAGGTGGGGGTGTGGGATGTGGGGGGGGGGTGGATGGGTGGGGACGTGTATGTGTGCCTGGGTGTGTGTGTGTGGTTGGGTAGGGGATGTGTGTGGGGTGATGTGTGGGTGGATGAGGGATGGGTGGATGGTTGGGGTATGTTTCTCATAACATGGTAATATGCATTGTTTATGTTCACAACATTCTTTTGGCAATGTTATTTTCCTATGTGAATGTATCATGCACTAATGGTGAACGACAGATGAGTGATTGGAAGGGTCGAATGTAAGACGGGCCTGCGTGCCCAATTTGTTGCCCTTTGAATAATAAAGTCAGTTCGTTCGTTCTTAATGATCTTTATAATGCAATGTGTGTTTTCTATTTTATCTTAATGATCCTTGCAATGCAATATATGTCTTCTTTTTTATCTTAGTGATCCTACAATGCAGGTTTCCTACCACAAGTCATTAAAACATCAATGTTCACAACAATACCTAAAACATCAGGAAAATAATTATAACTGTCAGTATCATTAGTGATGAGCAATCAGGCATCAGATCCAGACCAAACTGTAATAAGGTGGTTGGTAATCTAGCATAAAGGCACACGAGACGCCTTTATGATCCATCTACAGTAAATGCAATGATAGATAGTTACTGGCGGGATGGTTTAAAGCAACCATTATTCACAGGGTAAACACAAGGAAACCGTCAGCAAATCCAGAAATAATTGGTCTGTCTTCTTTGCATCATACTTGGGGAAACTAGTTGAGAGAATAGAAAACAACAGTGTGTAGTTGTAGTTGAGAGCAGACATCTAATTTTAGACGCCAGTATCCTACACGTGAATCTGTTTTCATATTCACCAGACTAATTAAAGGCTTTCGAGACTAGAAGGCTCCATCCATCATATGCCATGCCGATAAGCGTGGGCGGTCATGTTTTGCCATCTCACTCGTTCACCAGAGTCGTGGATCAGGTCCGTATTTCTGCCTCGACCATGCCACGTGGCCAAACCATCCAGGTATTTACTTCTCGGTCTTCCCATTGATCTCTTCCCTATTCGATTTTGCCAGTTGTCACCAAGTTCTTCAATTCATTTCTTCTCATAACATGCTCAAAAAATGTTGACTGTCTCCGTCTAATGTCTCTAATCAGTTTACGATCTTCACTTGTTTCTTGAAGGACTTGTTCATTGGTTTTTCTGTCTGTCCATGGTATTCTTTGCATTTTACTCAGAAACCACATTTCCACAGACATCATATGTTTTTCAGCTTGTCTGCTCATTGTCCACGCTTCACATTCATACAAAAGTACAGGTTCTATGTAGCACTTCAACGCTCTTGTTCTCGTTTCAATTGATATCTTTTTATTGGTCAGTATGTTATTCATCTTGCAAAAGGCTACCTTCGCAATGGCAATTCTTGTTCTAATTTCTTCAAGGCATCTTCCATCAGATGTTATGACTGTTCCGCGATAACTGTACCGATTCATTTGTTTACGAATATGCACATTTACTTGTATATTACATTGTGGTATTCCCTAGAAGGCTACAGTAGCTGTATTGGTCTTTCTTCAGCAAGCCTACAATAGGGTCGGGGATACAGAGCCCTTGTTGTGGAGTATAGGAATTTAGGGTAATGGTCAAGTGGTTATAAACCTCCTCGATCGTAACGAGCAAGAAAATTCAGATCTTAGGCAGATATTACAGTACAGACGTGAGTGGTTAGACTGTAACATACTCTAGGTTATGTGTGAGTTCACTACTTTCAAGATACCACTCGTATCTTCATTGCTCTGTCTATCCGTCCACGGTGTTCTGATCATATTTCTATATAACCAGACATCTGCAGCTTCCGCGGTGTTCTGATCATATTTCTATATAACCAGACATCTGCAGCTTCCACGGTGTTCTGATCATATTTCTATATAACCAGACATCTGCAGCTTCCGCGGTGTTCTGATCATATTTCTATATAACCAGACATCTGCAGCTTCCGCATGATTTATCTCTTGTCTGCTAATTGTCCATGATTCGTTTCCATACATCCATTCATCCTCCATCATGTGCCATGCCGGTAAACGTGGGCGGTCATGTTCTGTCATCTCACTCGATCACCAGAGTCGTAGATCAGCTCCGTGGTCCTGTCTCGACCATGCCATGTGGCCAAGCCATCCAGGTATTTACTTCTCGATCTTCCCCTTGGTCTCTTCCCTTCGATCTTGCCAGTTGTCACCAAGTTCTCCAATTCATTTCTTCTCATTTCCATACATCAGGATTGGCTAAATATAGCACCTAAGAACTCTTGTCGTCGCCTGGATTGACAAAGATAAATTGCAGAGAATATTCTTCATCTCCTGAAATGTTGTCATTGTTAGTGCATTTTTTTTTTTTTTTTTTTTTTTTTTTGCATATCCTTTACATGACATCGCTGTCAACATCAGCTTCTTTCAACTGATTGTTGATTTCTTGACAAGCTTACGCTCAGTAGTTTTGTTAGTGCATAATGCATTTAATTTCCATCAGTTGTTTTTGAAGTACCCAAACACTGTTCTTAAATAAATTAACTTGTAAATATAACTATTATTTTCTCTCAAAATGTTTATTCTCATAGCAGTATAGGAAGTCTCTTTTTTTTTAATTTCTAATCGCTAAAATATACATTAAACTAGTATTTAACAGCAGAGTAATTGGTGACATATTGCTGTCTTCTCAGGGCTACAACACCTGGACAGAAGGACTGTATGGTTATTCTTGGGATATGATGGTTCATAGATGGTCGGTGCACCACATTCGCATTACCTATCACGATCAAGCAACAGGACAATCGGGATATTTGGACCCAGAGGTCGTATTTGTGTGGCTAAAGTAAACATCTTTGTAATATTGGGTTCACAACTAGGTTACTGTGTATTGTCGCTGATAATTTCAAGTATTTTATACCTGCTATTATTTATTGTTGGTCAGAGATGTGGACATTCCTCATAATATACTAACTGTGAATGTGTATCTTCTTCTTCTTTCGTTCGCCTGAAATAAGCCTATAACTGCAATGTTGTCTCTTGTATGAATCCAACAGTCTTTGTTAGTTCATTCAGCGGTCCATAGAGTTTATCTTCCACTGTTGTCTCTCTAGGCCAGAAGGTTCGCCTGGATATGTTGTAGTTTGGGCAATCCTGGAGTATGTGCTCTGCTGTCTGCGACGCCAAACCACATGTGCACATGGCTGAGTCACCAATCTTGAATTTTGTATACATGTGGTTGCGTAATCTATTGTGTCCTGTTCTGAGGCGCAGAAGAATGACCTGTTCTGGTCTGTCCATAACGTGGTAGTCGTCTTGAGTAAGGTTTTGTGGCCTTCTGAATGTGTATAAAATCATGTTTCATCTTATGAATGAAAGCATATAGTAACCCACACAGAACTGTGTCAGAGTCCGCTCTAGCACCGTGGCTAGTCTTTGCTGGTTTCTGGGATATGGGTTAAACCACATCAAGGCAGAAATGTTTGTGACAACATGGCCCTGTCATGCATGTCGTAAGCGGTGACTAAGGAAGGTTGGCAGGGATCTAACTGCCTCGTACCGTAGAAAACTTAAGCTGTAAAATACAACCAACCATAAGCAAGCTTCAGATGAGGAAAAACGAATAACTCAGCCCAGCAAGATAAAAGCAGGTTCTTTTAGAAGTAAAAGAAACAACTGCTGCAGCAGGATTTAACGATAAGAATTACGAGGGACGGTCAATAAGTAACGCCTCCTATTTTTTTTTTCTTGTTTATCTATGTAAATACTTTATCGGTTTGCAATTGATTAATTTAGCGGGATTCGTCAAACACTCTTCTACATTGTTAATCACTACCAACCTGTTTCAGTCAATGGTTGCGCAACAGTAACGTTTTAAAAATGGCCCTAAAGAAGTTCGGTTAAAGCAACTTAATTCATAGAATTCCTCAATGCTGAAGGCCAGACCCCGATTCGCATCCACGCACGTTTGAGTATTGTTTAGTTTAGTTTAGTTTAGTTTAGTTGACGGATCAACATTACGGCACACGGGTGTAACTCATGAGTGCACAACGGACTTCTTGTTGAAGAATCTACGGATGTGTAACGTGGTCGTTCCTCTGTAGGATGAGACAAACACGACTTTATCACCAGCGCCCACTGGTCTAACAGCCTCACCATTACGGGTCATGTAGACCCAGTTAGCAGGAACAGTCTTGAAGTCTGTAGTCATCTAGTCAGTTTGTTTATCCTCTTGCAAAAGGCTACCTTTTCAGTGGCAATTCTTGTTCTAATTTCTTCAAGGCATCTCCCAATAGAAGTTATGACTGTTCCGAGATAACTGTACCGATTCACTTGTTTAAGAATATGCTTTTACTTGTATTAACTGCTCATATATATTCTTTCATGAACAGGATATTGTATACATGCTTATTTGGTACACACATAGAAGCATGCAACGCCCGCATACATGTGCACACACAACACACAAGACACAACAAGTGTCCGTCAATTTGATGACGACCTATGTCATACACCAGGAAAGGTTAAATCACAGACTTGCGATGAAATAGATGGGTGTTTACTGTGCCTTGATAGGGCATGCAGGTCAACAACACAGGCTGCTAGGGAACAATTGTTAAATAACTGCTAGGAAACACACAAAAGTGTTCACTGAATGCTAGGGAACACACACATTGGCAATGTCTGCTCATGAACACACACATTGGCAATGACTGCTAGGGAACACAAACATGGGCAATGACTGCTAGGGAACACACACATTGGCAATGACTGATAGGGGACACACACATTGGCAATGACTGCTAGGGAACACACACATTGGCAATGGTTGCTAGGGAACAAAGGAACACACACATTGGCAATGGTTGTTAGGGAGCACCCACATTAGCAATGACTGCTAGGGAACACAACACACATTGGCAATGACTGCTAGGGAACACACACACATTAGCAATGACTGCTAGGGAACACACACACATTAGCAATGACTGCTAGGGAATACACACACACACATTGGCAATGACTGCTAGGGAACACACACACACACATTAGCAATGACTGCTAGGGAACACACACACACACACATTGGCAATGACTGCTAGGGAACACACACAAATTAGCAATGAATGCTAGGGAACACACGCATACACATATTAGCAATGACTGCTAGGGAATACACACACATTGGCAATGACTGCTAGGGAACACACACACACACACACACACACACACACACATTAGCAATGACTGCGGGGAATACACAAACATTGACAATGACTGCTAGGGAACACACACACACACATTAGCAATGACTGCGGGGAATACACACACATTGACAATGACTGCTCATGGACACACATTGACAACGACTGCTCATGTACACACATTGGCAATGACTGCTAGGGAACACACACAAGTGTTCAATGACTGCTAGGGAACGCACACACATTGGCAATAACTTCTTGGGAACACACATAAGTGTTCAATGACTGCTAGGGAACGCACACACATTGGCAATGACTTCTTGGGAACACACACAAGTGTTCAGTGACTACTAGGGAATACACAAGTTTTCAATAGGACTATTTTTATTGCAACAACTATTTCCTAGAGCTGCTTATGTGCTGTACACTGTGTATATATCGTGTATTTGCTCCCTGACAGTTATAAACATATTTTTGCTAACATCCGCTCCTGACTCCAGTCCTGGACAGGTGGCAGAAGTCGATGGTGCTCACGTGCCGATATGATCAAGCAATATGCTCAATGTATTGCTGACAATCTGAAGAATTACAACATTAACGATGTTTCCATTTATTTCGACATTTGGATTTCCTTGAATTATCGCTTTCAACAAAGGTAATTACCCCCATGTTTATTTGTGAATTGATTCTTCCAAATGTAGGCAGTCTGGTCTGTTCAACATTTAACTCCGTCAGACAAGAGCCAGGTATGCTTACATTTTATAACTTAAAAGCAAAAGTCCCATAGCAGTTCTTGCTGTGGGTATTTGAAGTGGACCATCACATGTTGCAGGAAGTGGAAATCCAGCAACTAATTCAGGACAATGTTCACTCGGGTGATGTGATTATCTACACAGATGGTTCGGTGTCAAGAGGTGAGAGAAGTGGCTGGGGGTTCATAGCCAAAGCTAATGGTCGATGTTTGGGGTAGGAGAGCCTGGCATATGATACCACAACATCCAGCTTAAGAATGGAGGTGGAGGCAGTCACTGCGGCTCTCCGTTGGATGGAGAATACGACACACACACACACATCGGGATTGTAACTGACTCAGAAAGCATGCTGACGAGGGTGAGGACGGGCAGGCTTCGTGCGGAGTGGCTTGCTTCGCTTCGGAGGTCACGGGTGAAAAGCATCGCCTGGATCTTTTCTCCGGGGCATGCCGGTGTGCTGGGAAATGAACAAGCGGACAGATTGGCTGGCTCTGCAGAACTTGGTGGAGTATTGATACATGACAAGGCAGATGTGGTTGCGGCCTTGTGGGAGCACGTGCACACCTCGGAGGAGCAAATGGATTGCCATGGTCTGGCAAGAATGAGACAGCGAGGAGTGACGAGGGGATCTGGCCGACGCTCAACGCTCAGAGGAAAGGCGAGACGGACTTATAATCAGATTGCTACTGGTACTATTAGTGTTGGAACTCTTCGCTGGCTACTGAGGATGGGGACGGAGCACTTATGGGAATGCCCCGAATGCTGTGATGTCGATTCCTAAATCAATCAATCAATCAATCATGTTGCAGGCCTACGTGTGCGGTTTGTGTGCTCAATAATGCTGGGGCAAATTGAAAGAAAAGCATAACTCCATCAGCTGTCACATCGGAAACACAACGAACAAGCGAAAACATCAGCTTAAGTGCGAAACAGGAAATACGTGGAACTTGAGATGTTAGTGGACTCGGAGATAAAGAACCGGTGCTAGTTGAGTTTATGAACAAACATCAAACATACAAATATAAGGACTTGAAGATATGACGGAAAGGGGCAAAACACAAAACGAATACATGACAATTACGTTCTCAAATGGAGTGATTTTAAACGAAGTAGACAAAGTGGCTGAAATACAAAGTACATATTTTTGCATATCCTTTTTTACAGGACATCGCAGTCAACACCAGCATTTCTGCCGCTGCGATCTCTTGGCAAGTTTGCGTTCAATAGTTTGCCTTTGCTTTCTGAACGACCGGCACCGACACCAACGCAAAACCAATGCAACGCAGTCTGCTGTAAAAAACGTGCGCGCAGCTGTGTTTCGAACGCGGGTATACGGGAGTATGTACCGCGTCCGTATCATCTTCGCCACGGAGTTCGGCACAAAGTACATAGTCGTTGATATTGTTCGAAGGTCGAGGACGTTACTCCCCGGAAGTCTAACACTTAACAGGAAATCCTTCAGTCTGCACAGCAACAGCTGGAATAGCCTAACAAATATATTTGAGCAATCGATTATTGTTCGTCGAATACAGTATAGGAAATACATCTTGCTTGTTTACTCTATGTTGCAAACAAGCTATGTTCCGTGATGGCTTCCAGAAGAATTATTAACTCTCTTTTCCACCCACACTGGTTAACATTCGGCAACTCGATTTGCTAACTGTCATTCCGTTCTACCTATGCAAGTTGCTTGGCGCTCACACTGGAATTGATCAAATCAGTTTAATTTGGTGTACAGAGACAACAGTTCTTTCACAGATGGAGTAGGTATCGATGTGGTTTTATAACTGATCATTGGTTTAGCATCAAATAATATGCTGTTTACAGCTATTTTAAGAGATCGTATTTTCATTTCATTACAGTCTCATAGAAAGGCAGAATAGACAGAGAAATCGAAATCAAATGTCAAAAAGCAAATGTCCTTAACTATCAACAATCACCCATACTGAAACATCAAAACATACCATTGTTTGCACAACGACAGGTAATAAATAGCATATTCACATCAAACATATGCTACCAGTGTCAGACTTGGACATTATCCAAATGACACTTACGCAAAATCAACACCTACAAGATGAGATGCTTTGAGAAGAGGTTGCAACTGAACTATCCGAGGCCGAGTAAGAAATGATAGTAATCCGACAGACCGTGGGATCAACACCTTGTGCCACATATATTTAAAGGCAGGCGATCAAAGGCTATCTCGTTAAAATTCCAAACCATCAGCTACCAACACTGGTGCCACACCAAAGAAGATCAGATTCGAGAGCAAGAAGGAGCCCGAGAAGTAAATAGATTGACGACATCAAAGACATTCATTGTACAATCACACGGAATGACAAAACACGGTAACACCCTTTAGGCGCTGGAACGTCAATTATTCCTCCCCACGCCGCTTGACGGTAAAAGTGGAAGATGATGATGATGAGGGTACGGAGAATAGGTAGGGTTACTTCCTGTAGCGAACGACGAGAGCAGACATTCAATGCTCGTCCGACCGCTCTCGGATACAGTCCGCGCTGGTTCTAACCGTTTGACAAACGCGCCCGCTAGTTTATAAACTATCTTAAATAAAGATGCACAGTTCCACCAATCAATGCAGAGAAGAACACATAACGTTCACTGTTAGGATCTAAATAGCAGTTCGGAAACTACAGTATTACTCATAATCGCCACGTGCCCTGCCAAGTGGCGTGTGCTTTCATCCAACTCTACAGATGTTCTGGATCCATTTTCTGTAGGCGATATTCGTCCATATCACCGCCTCATTCCGTCCGGTATGTCTCTAGGTCTGACCCTACCACTTCTACCAACGATCTTTCCAGTTGCCATGACAATGTCCAATGCACCCTTCTCATTGCGTGACCACAGAACACTGTTTGCCTCCTCCTTGTATTTGTAAATGATGTTCTACTTTCTTTAGCTTTTACCAGGCACTCGTTGTTAATTACTCTGGCAGCCTAGATACTCGAACATACGTAACAGAAACTACGTCTACCTTGACAGTCGCAGTCAATTGTTAAAAGTGGAAGTTACAACCTAAATAAATAATCTGAATGTTTATGGCTAGATCATAATGTTTAATCTGTTGAGTCTTTACACAAGACTCCAGAATCACAAGTGTGCGTTTTATTGCACTCAGTCTACATTGAGCAACGAGCCTAGGGCCAGGTTGGCTACTGAATCAGCAGTCCCAAGTTGTGCTTGCCTGAGAGCAGCAATGACAACACCTGGTCAGAAGACTTCCAAAGAGACATATAGTGCCTGTGCCGTGAGTAGTGATTCCCTAGAACAATGTCAGTGTTTAGTGCACTTGCTTGCAGGCCTGGTGGCCCTGAGTTCTATTTCTCCTCATGTGCGGTTTGCATGACCACATGGCTACCTTATTGACCTAGCTTCCTGGGATAGGTGCCGGGTGAGTTCTTGTAGTTAAGGCGGCCCGTTTGATACTGATCACATGACTCATTAAATGATATGTGATCAAGAACACATATGTCTAACAGTTTCGATCACCAGAAAATGTGTCACCTTCTTTCTTGTGTTCGGTGACGTCCGCTTATCAATGCTAAAATCTGTTCATATTTTTTTTTTCATCTTACAACACACACAAATTAAAATCACGTTTCTAAGAAATCTAAAAATTCCAAATCTAAAATAATATAAAAAATTTAAATTCTAAAAAGATGTACGTGTTTAATGTCCATGTGTACTGTTTATGTCAAAAATATGAATCGCTGTGACTGTATAGTTGAGTATATGCAATTTATATTTTGACATTTTTACATAATTATATGTAGCCATTCCAACATGATGTTCACACGTACAAAATCACGACATGATTGTAGACACTTGTATGTGCATGCATTTATGTTGTCAATGTTATAAACAGTTTCAAATCCAAAAAGCACATACACCGCTGACTTGCGACTTAAACCATGATTATTTTTTGTTTCAGATTGGTTGATCCTAGAATAGATATGATTACGGCAGAGTGGCATCCCCTCAAACACTCGTCTTGGCTGATGCCTCTGATGGTGGACTTGTCTGACTGGAGGACAACACTGAGCGGCCTGGAGGCTTCTTTAGATAAAGATAGCCACACCAATGTTGTGTTCTTGGCTGATTTCCCGGGTATGACCAATGAAGACTCATAATTATTTTATGCCACATACATTTTATTTCGGGCAGAAAAATGCAGTGGTATATAAAATAAAACATTGCAGGGACCTGAAAACATGCATCTTATTGCACTGCTCAAATCACCAAAAGGTATGTCTTGAGACATCTACAAAACTGTTAGCTCTATGAGCGATGTAACTACGTTACTCTTCAGGATCATGCATGAAAGAATTCAAAACAAAAATAGCTTTGTTTAAGCTTGTTTCTTGAAAAATATGTTGAAGTTTCAAATAATATATACCTGTTTCTTGATATGTTGAAGTTCCAAAAATGATTCATAGAGTACAGAGTTTTTGACATAGTTCAACATGAACAGTTAATCACGTATCTTCGGAAGGTAAGTTTAGATGGAAAAGATTTGTAGACTCCTTAGTAACTTATACTGAGAACATGTAAAAAAGTTAGTTGCATATCCTTTGCGGACGCAGAAGTCAACCCCGGCATGTTTTTTTTTTCTGTTCGTGATTCCTGGGCAAGTTTACGTTCAGTAGTTTTCCATTGTTTTCTGAACGACCAGCACCCATACCATTTCATTAAAAAAACAACGCAGCTGTGTTTCAAACGCGGTATGCGGGGTTACAAACTGCGTCCGTGAAGCCTTCGCCACGGAGCTGGCTAGTAATAAAATAATTACTCACCACACAAACACATCAATAGATGATAACCGGGGGGGGGGGGGGGGGGGAGAGGAGGGTGTGGATGGTTGTCACTCTGCCTGTTGAGCTTGCACACAGACACATATTTTAATGAAGTTGGAGAAATGTTTGAGCAGGAGTTGCAGGATCTTGTGCAGCAAGTTAATGGCTGCAGTGTCGATTGTTGAGGGTTTTTTACATCGCTGTCAACATCATCAACTTTCAGCTGATTGTTGATTTCTTGGCAAGATTACGCTCAGTAGTTTGCCATTACTTTCTGAGCGACCGCCTCACATACCCCGTAAGTTACCTACCCGGTGAGAACCGCTACCGATTCTCGTGCACGTCACGTTACTCACGAGAGTATACGGGATTTCGGAGAAAGACGTTAAACACCTAGGCCAGGGAGACGGGCAGATTATTGATTAGATATTCATATTCAAATACAATAAAATTTATAATTAGCTATGCAAAGGAGAGATTAGCATCGATTATCAGAGACAATAGAGTTATTACAAGTAAATAGTTTCTCCTATTGTGTGCATATTATGACATGATGGTATACGTAAAACATAAATATAGAAAAATAGAAATAGCAAAGATATATTCAACAGCATGAAGATGATTTTAATATCTAGAAAATTGACTAAGACATTCAAATGTCATTATACTCAACATTGTTATATGGTGTAGAGGCCTGGACAATGAACAAGCAATTAGACACTTGAATTGAGGCCCTGGATCTGTATATTTTTTTTTCGCATATACTTTACAGGACATTGCTGTCAACACCAGCATTTTACCGCTGTTGTTGATTTCTTGGCAAGATTACTCTCAGTAGTTTGCCATTGCTTTCTGAGCGGCCGGCTCACTTATTCCGTAAGTCACCAACCCGGCGAGAACCGCTACCAATTCTCGCGCGCTGCGAGACCTTACGTGGATAAACGGGATTACGGAGAAAGTCGTTTAACTCCTCAGCCAGGGAGACAGGCTGGATCTGTATAAGGCAGTCACAATAAATGGTCTGTCTACACGTCATAATGGTTTATAGTACATCGTGAGAGGCACTCTATGGGTGACGTGGTCTATATTGTGCCGCCGTCTTTACTCCCCAGAACATTGCCAGGTATCCTTTTAAGTCTGGGTCGGCCTGAGAGGTCAAGGTTTTACAAAATCCCCCGTCATAAAAAGGGAACAGTCAAAGTTTAGCTTAGTCGACGGCTCAACATCACGGCACACGGGCGCAACCCATAATTGCTCCGTTCTACTCCTAACTCAGGCCTGGGTCTGGAGAATCTCAGCTCAGTGCATGAACCCCGTAGCACCGGAGAGGATCCTGAAATACTTTGAGTAGATTTTTAACTCAAAATTTTGCCCGGGCACCGCCGTTAGGTTACTCTTTTTCGATTTCCAACTGCCAAGGGATTTTTTACGTGCGCAACAATACACACTGGCGTCCAATCTCACTACCCAGAGACCATTTGAAATGTTATTAATAGAAGTCCATGTGAAATAATCCCGGTCCTCACCGGGACTTGAACCCGGGACCTCAACCACTCGAGGCGGACACCATACCTCGAAACCACCCAGTCCCCATATTCAAAGGCAAACGACTAATAGGTCATTTGTTCTCATCGGTACTAACATGTATCATCTTTCTGGTGGCCTGGGTGCTCTGATTCCCTCGCGGTTCTACAAACTGCTTCTTATAATCTCTTCGTCCAATCTAATTTTATTTCTATATTTGGCTGAGAAAGTCTATGCCTTCCCTTATGAATCCTTTGTCAGACTCTTCATTTCCATATATGTTATAATCTGAGGGAACTCGTTGCATTTCAGCCCTTCTGGATTTTTTGTCAGATAATGTGAAACCTTGTGAAATCTACTGAAGAATGATGGTTCAGAATGGACACAATTGTCTGAGTTAGGGAAGAGTGCATGAAGTAGTAGAAAGATTTCAAAATTGAAGATAAAATGTCACTTATACATTCGTTGGGAAAGGCTTGATGATTACCTATTGTGAAATCAAGGACCCTATATTAATACATTTCAAGGAAAAGGATAACACTGTGACTACTGCTTGATACAGTGACATAATAGTGAAGAAACTGAAACACGATATGCGATCGAAAAGCCTAGAACTCCTCTCAAAAGGAGTATTGTTGCTGCACGACAACGCCCGCCCTCATACGGCTTCACATACAGTGGATACACTACGTGCTTTGAAATTTGAGGTCTTGAAACATTCAATATACTGTCCAGACCTGGCGCCATCGGACTTTCACTTGTTTGAACTTTAATGACCATTTCTGGGGTGTATTTCTAATGACTTCAGTTTTTGAAAATATTACCGTTTCAAGTTTTGTATTTACTTTAATGTTGAGTTCATGCAACACAGTAGGTAAATACACAACTTGGAACGGCAATATTTTCAAAAACTGCACAGTCATTACAAATACACCCTATATAAAGGCGGTAAATGACAGTTTAAGACGTTATTCGTACAGTTTATGTTACTTAATGACTTCCCCTCGTAGTTCTGCGCTGTTTCTGTATTGAAACAACTGACTCCTTGTCTATGAAGAGAACTCTTGTATATAGCATTATTTATTACCAGTAGTGCAGCTTTACATAAAAGAATTACGACACAAACAGGACGTTGCGGCGATTAGCCTTCATCGGCAAACAAACACATTTACAAAACACAACATATAGTCACCGAGATCTCCTGTGACTACATTAAAAGGTGACGAGAAGAATAAAAAGATTAAAAAATGAAAGCAATGAAGAGAAAATGAAAATTTGAAAAAATGTTCCTACTTACCTCAGAATTCCGAGCTGTCATACACAGTTTTACCGCAGTTCCACCCAACTGTATTCATATTTATTACCAGTCACTTTTCTTTTGTCCCCAAGCATTTCCCTGCTATGGGTCTGTGATGTTAGTTAGTTAGTCGGTCGGTCGGTCGGTTGAGTTGAGTTGAGTTGAGTTGTTAAGTTAGTTTAGTGAGTGGGTGGGTGGGCGGATGGTTGGTTAGTTGGTTGGTTGGTTAATCTCTGATTGTGTCCTCTGCTTGAGCCATCCATGATTTTCCTCTGATCAGCCTGTGGCTCTTATGTGAGTACAGAGCTTCATGCAGGAGTCTCGATTGTCTGAGGCCACTAGGAAATATGACTTAGCTTGCAGCACCTTGGGCATGTCATTAATTGTTGGTAAAGAGTGATGTTTCGCACACACACTGCTGGCATGTCTCTTGTGCATGCCAGATTACCTGCACAGCTTCATTATGTATGCTTATTTCATGATACTCTGAACAGTCCCAGTCCATAGTGAATTACTGATAGAATCAGATGTTGATAGAGTATGAACAACATTCTTTGCTCCGTGTTCATTGCTGCCATAATTTTCAGTGTATCAAGACCCTTCTTATATCTCATAACAACTCCTACTAGAGTATCCTTAAATGACAGGTTTCTGTCGATTGTAATTCTAAGGTATCTCGGTCTACTCTCGTTAACATTTATTATGAGACCTAGGGCGTCAGTCTTAACAATCCTATTGTTCAGAGATATGTTCTCCACTTTCATTGATCTTACCAAGGCTTTTGATACAGTCAGCATAGAAGGATTGTCGCGGAAGATTATGGGAAAATATGGCTGTTCACAAAAGTTTGTCCAAATAGTGCGGATATTTCATGATGGTATGCAGGCAAGAGTACAGGAAAATCGTGAACTGTCTGAGCCCTTTCCTGTCACCAATGGAGTGAAGCAAGGATGTGTCCTGGCATCAACACTGTTCAGCCTCATGTTTTCAGCTATGCTGACGAATGCGTTCGAGAACAATGACATTGGAATAGACATCAACTACCGCATGGATGGAAAGTTTTTCAGTCTCAGAAGGCTCAAAGCCAACACCAAAACTAACTGCGACACTGTCAGAGAACTGCTGTTTGCTGATTGCGTTCTATATTCCAACTCAGAGGCAGACATGCAACACAATGTTTCAGCCTTCTCATATGTCTGTGCTAACTTTGGGTTCAATATCAACTTGGAAAAGACTGTAGTTATGTACCAGCCAGCTCCATGGAATAATCACACCTTGCCGAAAATCAAGGTGAACGGACATAGACTAAGTGTTGTGGACAAATTCACCTATCTTGAGAGCACTGTGTCACAAGCTGCCACAATTGATGACAAAGTGAATGCAAGAATATCCAAGGCCAGCGCGGCCTTTGGCATACTGTACAAGAATGTATGGGACAGAAATGGAATAAGCCTGCAAACAAAGCTGAAGGTCTATAAAGCAGTTGTATTATCCACACTGCTATATGATTGTGAAACCTGGACTGCTTATCTGCGATATGCTAGGATATTAAACCACTTCTATACAGTCTGCCTTAGGAAGCTATTGAAGATTAAATGGTAAGACAAGATCGCAGACACTGAAGTTCTAGAAAGAGCTTTCATGCCCAGTATCCACAATCTGCTAATGAAAAATCAGAATCGCTGGGCTGGTCACTTAACTCGTATACCAGATCAGAGGCTCCCTAAACAAATTTTTTTACGGCAAGCTGCGTTGTGGTAAACGCTCCCACTCTGAAAATCTCACTGAAAGCTTTTGGAATTCATCTTGACACCTGGGAGACTGCTGCTAAAGACCTAATTCGTGGCGTACATCATTACATAAGGGTGCAGTCACTTGTGAAGCAACCAGGACTGCAAGAGCTGTGAAGAAAAGGCTGGACAGAAAATCACTGCAGGAGATCCTCCTCCTGGAACGTCAAGCATTATTTGCCCACAATGTCAAAGAACATTTCGAGCTAAAATAGGCCTTATCAGCCATCTTAGAACTCGCGGCTCCAAACTTTCAACCCCACTGGATGAAATGAATGGTCATCATCATTATTGATGGCCAAACAACATTGTTCAGATAGTGCCATAACACAGATGCCTTACCATGGTTGATGACACCACCCATCTCCAGTCGATCAGTTTGTTTATTGCCTCCTGCAACTCTTGCGCTATTTGTGTACCGTGTCTCCATAGCTGATATGCAAGGATGTCGCCTGCAAATGCCAGTAAACTTACAGTTCTTGATGCTTCAGTGTTTGCAATATTAAATATGTAAATATGGATTAGCATTATTGTAATCCCAGGGTAATAATACACGCCTGCCAGGTCCACGAGCCTAGGCTGAAAGCAACCCTATGAAAGTTCAGGGCTGCTGCTAACCAGTTCATCACCTCCAAGGACTAAATCCCTTCTCCATAAGAATCTGCATCAAGATATCATATCTGACTCTGTTGTATGTGTCCTAGAGATACAGTGCTGCTGCCATTGTTTCCTGTCCAGGTTTCTTTCCTTGGTCGTAGCTCCTCAGCCATCTTGGTAGTATATTTCTTCCCTTTCCAGGTACTCCTGCAGCTAAACAGCTCCTGTTTTCTTTAACACCTTGTCAAATGTGTTTTGCAACGTGATAATCCTATAGCCATTGAGTCTTGAATGATCCTTGTCTGTCTTACCCAATGGGATTAAATAGCTGTGCACCCAGTCTTGGGGCACTGTTGCTGTCCTAACATTCAGATTGAAACAAGTAGCCATCTCCTCAAATCTTCATCACTGTATCCTTCGTAGGGACGTGCCTGTCCCCGCCAGGTCTTGGCGAAGTGTCCTTCGCTGTTTCCAATATATTTTATATCTCTACCTGTATAATATCCTTATATCTGATGTCCCTGATAAAACTTGTTAGGTCAATATAACTGCCTCTCGGATGTCTCCATCATTGTGATCTATCTGTGTTATAAATATCTTCAGAATTTCTTCCCAATTTTCCTTGTCCCTTGTCATGAATATGTTGCTATCCCTTTCATGCTGTTTCCACTGTGGTAGGCTGATCTTTTGTGCGCATTTGTATAGTTTCCAGAATGTACCCAATGTCTTGTTACTCCCAACTCATTCATGAAATTATCCCATTCAGCATTTTTTGGTTTCTGCTACACAGCGCTTAAAATGTTCTACCGACTCATCGTTAACGCTTCCGCCTTCTCCAGTTTCACTTGTATACTGTTGGGTGTCGGTCGTTCTATAGTTGATTAATTGCAGTTCTCCTTGAAGAATACCGGGGATAGTCGACCAAGTAACTTTGCTGACCTATGCCTCATTGCAATAGTGAGATTTCTTCTTAAACACTTTAGTTTAACCACCGCACTGAGATGTCTCCTTGCAAGAGTGAAGTTTCTTGGAACACCTTACTTTAACCACCGCACTGAGATGTCTCATTGCAAGAGTGAAGTTTCTTGGAACACCTTAATTTAACCACCGCACTGAGATGTCTCATTGCAAGAGTGAGGTTTCTTGGAACACCTTAATTTAACCACCGCACTGAGATGTCTCATTGCAAGAGTGAAGTTTCTTGGAACACCTTAATTTAACCACCGCACTGAGATGTCTCATTGCAAGAGTGAAGTTTCTTGGAACACCTTAATTTAACCACCGCGTCTCATTGCAAGAGTGAGGTTTCTTGAACACTTTAGTTTAACCACCGCACTGAGATGTCTCATTGCAAGAGTGAGGTTTCTTGGAACACCTTAATTTAACCACCGCACTGAGATGTCTCATTGCAAGAGTGAAGTTTCTCGGAACACCTTAATTTAACCACCGCACTGAGATGTCTCATTGCAAGAGTGAGGTTTCTTGGAACACCCTAATTTAACCACCGCACTGAGATGTCTCATTGCAAGAGTGAAGTTTCTTGGAACACCTTAATTTAACCACCGCACTGAGATGTCTCATTGCAAGAGTGAGGTTTCTTGGAACACCTTAATTTAACCACCGCACTGAGATGTCTCATTGCAAGAGTGAGGCTTCTTGAACACTTTATCTGTCTGGCCAGCGTGGGTGTTATATCTCTCTGGCCACCGTGGGTGATATATCTCTTTGGCCACCGTGGGTGATATATCTCTGTGGCAAGCGTAGGTGCTATATCTCTCTGGCCACCGTGGGTGATATATCTCTTTGGCCGCCGTGGGTGATATATCTCTCTGGCCACAGTGGGTGATATATCTCTCTGGCCACCGTGGGTGATATATCTCTCTGGCCAGCGTGGGTGATATATCTCTCTGGCCACAGTGGGTGATATATCTCTCTGACCACAGTGGGTGATATATCTCTCTGGCCACCGTGGGTGATATATCTCTTTGGCCAGCGTGGGTGATATATCTCTCTAACCACAGTGGGTGATATATCTCTCTGACCACAGTGGGTGATATATCTCTCTGGCCCCGTGGGTGACATATCTCTCTGACCACAGTGGGTGATATATATCTCTGGCCACCGTGGGTGATATGTCGCTCTGGCCACCGTGGGTGATATGTCGCTCTGGCCACCGTGGGTGACATATCTCTCTGGCCACCTATAACTCTCTGGTCACCTATATCTCTCTGACCGCCTATATCTATCTTGCCGCCTATATCTCTCTGGCTGCCGTGGGTGATATATCTCTCTGGCCACAGAGGGTGATATATCTCTCTGACCAGAGTGGGTGATATATCGCTCTGGCCACCGTGGGTGACATATCTCTCTGGCCGCCTATAACTCTCTGGTCACCTATATCTCTCTGACCGCCTATATCTATCTTGCCGCCTATATCTCTCTGGCTGCCGTGGGTGATATATCTCTCTGGCCACAGTGGGTGATATATGTCTCTGGCCACCGTGGGTTATATATATCTCTGGCCACAATGGGTGATATATCTCTCTGGCCACAGTGGGTGATATATGTCTCTGGCCATCGTGGGTTATATATCTCTCTGGCCACAATGGGTGATATATCTCTCTGGCCAGCTTGGGTGATATATATCTCTGGCCACTGTGGGTGATATATCTCTCTGGCCACCATGGGTGATATATCTCTCTGGCCACAGTGGGTGATATATCTCTCTGGCCACCATGGGTGATATATATCTCTGGCCACCATGGGTGATATATCTCTCTGGCCACAGTGGGTGATATATCTCTCTGACCACAGTGGGTAATATATCACTCTGACCACAGTGGGTGATATATCTCTCTGGCCAGCTTGGGTGATATATCTCTCTGACCACAGTGGGTGATATATCTCTCTGGCCAGCTTGGGTGGTATATCTCTCTGGCCACAGTGGGTGATATATCTCTCTGGCCACAGTGGGTGATATATATCTCTGGCCGCCGGTACATGTTCGCTGTAGACACAGCATTGTGGCATTCGGCAGCTAGGCGTGAGCAGGCATCTGATTGCGAGATATCAACATTTGATGTTGAATGGTTTCATCGTCATTAAAACACCGCTCAGCTTTGGTTTTTGCTTTAAGATACTGAGGTTTCACTGGTCATTCGTGCCTTCTTATTTTTCTTTTCTAGGCCCACTTGCTTACACATATAAGTTTTTTAAACTGATCCTTCATTTTCTCTCTTGTGATGTAGACCTGTCTTATAGTCTATCATGGTTTTGTGGTCTATTCATGTTTGGCTTGTCTGCCCACTTGCCGACCCAAGGTCAGGGAGTCAACTCAGTGGGAACATAACCCCTCACTTGTGTGGCACTGGTGTATATCTGGTGCTGCTCTAACATGGAGACGCGCCCTTTTAAGTTACAGCAGCTGAAACCGCATTATGGTTCATCTGTGAACTGACGTTCTGAGTGTAATGTCGTCTTGGATTCGTGTATGTGTATGTTGAAGAGAAACAATTCTAACTTGGTTGCTACAGGAATGTCGCTTGAGAACTACGTGCAGCCTGACTATGGCGACACAACGCTGACTGTCCTGGCAGGAAGGGTTGTGGTGCAACTTGAGGATGAGGGACAGAATGTGACACTGGACCCTGACCAATCAATAAAGGTAACGAGATGTCGACTGAGATCAAAGGCTGAATGAAAGGTTCATGTGTTTATTTCTGCACTTTATATTTCATTTCTTTCTCTTGAGATACATCAGCTTTTAATCCTTCAAGTAAGTTGTTTGTTGTCAGTAAAGCTTAGAGAGTGTTTGAATAAGGAATTATGTGATTAGTTTTCCAATATGAACTTACCCTACAGCTGGCGTGTACACGGGATGGTAGAAAGTCAAGTCGCCTATAGATACATCAGTTACCGCAAGTTTATTGAATAAGCAGCAAAAGGCGGTGGTCATTGCGAGGACTTCAATTAGTGGTGGTTGTGGAAATGGGGGGGGGGGGGGCTATCTCTATGACATACCTAAAACTGTGATATAACCATTTGTTAGCGAATTGCGCCATGGGTAATTATCTATCACCACCCCACCCCGCCCCAACCTCTTCGATGGTCTCTAGATCACACACCTGGCTGATAGATATTTCTGCCTGTGCCATCCAGGACCTGCCTCTTCTAAGTCTAAGACCCTTGACTATATCCATGACTTCATGCAGGGGGTGATCCCTATCTGCAGCGGATCTCAGGTACCATTTGGCTTACATGACCCTGTGCCTGTCCGCAATTGGTTGTAGTGCAAGGATATGCCTCATCATACAATTGGTGTGTCCTTTGTGCACCCCAGGATCACTTGCATGGCCACATTCTATATGAGCTCCAACCTTTCAAGCTGGCTCTTTGATACTGTCAGGAGCCCCAAACCATACTCAATGACTGAAATTAGTAACTGCTGAAAGAGGATGTAAAGCATCCTCTGCTCAACTCCGGTTGCTGCCATCGCCCTCACTGCATTAAGGCCCTTTCCAACCTCCACCACAAAAGCCTCCAGATGATCCTTAAAAGGCATACATCTGTCGAAGGTGATTCCCAAGTACTTAAATGTACTCTCTCTCTCTCTCTCTCTCTCTCTCTCTCTCTCTCTCTCTCTCTCTCTCTCTCTCTCTCTCTCTCTCTCTCTTTTCTTTCTCTCTCTCTCTCTCTCTCTCTCTCTCTCTCTCTCTCTCTCTCTCTCTCTCTCTCTCTCTCTCTCTCTCTCGGGATTTATTACATCCGCTGAGTCCATACACCACTTCGCCACCCTGTTTACTACCGACTGTAAGTAAATCTTCAGCCATTCTTTCTCTTTCCAATCTCTGTCTGTAAACCAGCACATCATCTGCGAACGTCATGATTCTACCAATTGCTGGTGCCTCAGTTGTTGTGACTTTACTGGTGTATACATTAAGGAGCACTGGAGACATGGCAGATCCCTTTAGTAGCCCAGGTGTAATAGTACAGGGGTCAGAAGTCCATGAACCCATGCGAAATGTGATTTTACACTCATAAAGTACTGTCGCAATCCATTTAACAATCCAAGGGCAGATCTCAATGTCCAAAAGAGTGTTTAGCAAACGATCATGCCTTATTCTGTTGTAAGCATCCTCCAGGTCAAGTGCCTCCGCAACCGTCTCTTGTTTATTCTGGAATCCCTCACAGACATCAAATGCCAATGTTGCTGCATTGGCCCAGGTGTCCATCCCAGGCCGGTAACTCCCAAGCCATTTGGGGAGTGGTGTACATCTTTCCAAGCGGTGTTGTCGCTGGCCTGCTACTATCTTCTCGAGTACTTTGCCAAAGATCTTGTGTATGGTGATAATTCTATATCCATTTAGTTTTGAATTATCTTTACCTGGCTTTGGGGGTGGGACAGATACCATGCTTTTTCTTGGAAACTAAAATGCATTGAATTGTCCTAACATTGAATGATAATCCTTATTTCTCGTTCTTCTCCACCACCTTGTTTAGAATGGTTTGCTGATTTCTTTCGGACTGCTATTAAAACTGTGTTCATTTATTTCATTTTGACATCCAGCTTTAACTCCCTTGATGGGTTTTCTGTCTGTATCGCTGTAAATGTTGAACACACCCTTGTCTAACTACTTTTAAGTGCTCTGAATTACTGCCAGTGACCATTATGACAGCTGTACAGACGAAAACTCATTGTAAGTTACATATACAGTCCTCTAATCTGGTGTATGTGCACAGAAGACGGCGTCATCATACAAACAACGTTGTCACATATACCGTCAGCTTTGCAACCATAAGAAGATGTTGTGGAAACTTCCTGAAAAGGAACGAACAGTTGGTTGGTTGGTTGGTTGGTTGGTTGGTTGGTTGGTTGGTTGGTTGGTTGGTTGGTTGGTTGGTTGGTTGGTTGGTTGGTTGGTTGGTTGGTTGGTTGGTTGGTTGGTTGGTTGGTTGGTTGGTTGGTTGGTTGGTTGGTTGGTTGGTTGGTTGGTTGGTTGGTTGGTTGGTTGGTTGGTTGGTTGGTTGGTTGGTTGGTTGGTTGGTTGGTTGGTTGGTTGGTTGGTTGGTTGGTTGGTTGGTTGGTTGGTTGGTTGGTTGGTTGGTTGGTTGGTTGGTTGGTTGGTTGGTTGGTTGGTTGGTTGGTTGGTTGGTTGGTTGGTTGGTTGGTTGGTTGGTTGGTTGGTTGGTTGGTTGGTTGGTTGGTTGGTTGGTTGGTTGGTTGGTTGGTTGGTTGGTTGGTTGGTTGGTTGGTTGGTTGGTTGGTTGGTTGGTTGGTTGGTTGGTTGGTTGGTTGGTTGGTTGGTTGGTTGGTTGGTTGGTTGGTTGGTTGGTTGGTTGGTTGGTTGGTTGGTTGGTTGGTTGGTTGGTTGGTTGGTTGGTTGGTTGGTTGGTTGGTTGGTTGGTTGGTTGGTTGGTTGGTTGGTTGGTTGGTTGGTTGGTTGGTTGGTTGGTTGGTTGGTTGGTTGGTTGGTTGGTTGGTTGGTTGGTTGGTTGGTTGGTTGGTTGGTTGGTTGGTTGGTTGGTTGGTTGGTTGGTTGGTTGGTTGGTTGGTTGGTTGGTTGGTTGGTTGGTTGGTTGGTTGGTTGGTTGGTTGGTTGGTTGGTTGGTTGGTTGGTTGGTTGGTTGGTTGGTTGGTTGGTTGGTTGGTTGGTTGGTTGGTTGGTTGGTTGGTTGGTTGGTTGGTTGGTTGGTTGGTTGGTTGGTTGGTTGGTTGGTTGGTTGGTTGGTTGGTTGGTTGGTTGGTTGGTTGGTTGGTTGGTTGGTTGGTTGGTTGGTTGGTTGGTTGGTTGGTTGGTTGGTTGGTTGGTTGGTTGGTTGGTTGGTTGGTTGGTTGGTTGGTTGGTTGGTTGGTTGGTTGGTTGGTTGGTTGGTTGGTTGGTTGGTTGGTTGGTTGGTTGGTTGGTTGGTTGGTTGGTTGGTTGGTTGGTTGGTTGGTTGGTTGGTTGGTTGGTTGGTTGGTTGGTTGGTTGGTTGGTTGCGTGGTTGCGTGGGTTGGTTGGTTGCGTGGGTTGGTTGGTTGGTTGGTTGGTTGGTTGGTTGGGTGGGTGGATGGTTGGTTGGTTGGTTGGTTGGTTGGTTGATTGGTTGGTTGGTTGGTTGAGGTTCCAACTTCACGGCAACGGGTCGTCCCCATTATGCTCCGTTTCTGTGCCAGTGAATATCACACAAAAAGCTCCTCATTGTCCAATGTGAAAAGTGGAACAGACAGGAGTCTCGGTAATCCAACAGCCCGCACAGGTACACTGTGCATAATGCCACCGCCAGAATGCCAACCCACAGGTCCTCCAGGAAAACCACAGTTCATCGTCGATGGAATCGGTAGTTACCAGAAAGACCTTACATCAGAAAGACCTTACATGGCTCTGTCTCTACCCGCAGGGCGACCCGCCTAAAACGTCGCATTAAGCACGAACTCCGTAGCTCCAGCGCCGACTCCCAGGAGTCTCCTGAAAAATGCACTCGTGAACCGAAAAGACAAATCAGTCAATTCAGCAACAGCCGGTAGCCATTGTTCCGAACATGCAGGTCACTGTACAAACAAAAGCGGACATAGAAGCATTCCACGCGAATATCACAGCTCACAGAGTCTCGCCACGTACTCACTCAGTAGCAGGGCGATGGAACCATATACTACCAGTCCACCATGAGGAAAATGCGAATGCAAACCGCAGCCACAAAGAGGCCGTAGAGGTTCAATGCCTAACCGCCATGCTGAGGACCGGGAGTCGAACAAACAATCAATGGCGACCGCAGCCGTTTCTATTCCCGTTTTGGAAATCCCATACGTGTCATATGCAAACAATGACTATAGTAGAGGCCACTATACCATTCGACTCCAATCTTCAAGACACCCTTCCAGTCACGATGTTTCTCCCATGAGTTTTCCTGTGTAAGGTGTCTTTATGCCGGTATAATCTTTACTAGGCTTAGAAAGAGGTCTAAGGATGTTGTGTAACCATTCACCGGGGACAATTCTGGTTTTGATGCTGTTGTTGAATACCCTTGTCAATTCCCCCAGGTCCGTCTCCTTTAAGCCGTTTAAATCACTGTACCTGGAGCTGTGCCCAGGCATTTCTTCGGCATTTATTTGATGTTGATCGTCGATCCGGTAGAGGTATCTCCTATCAAAGACGATGTAGGACGCCTCCTTTCCTCCGTTAGTCTACAGGACACTTTCGGGCAAGGTGGAGTACCCGTTTAGCCCGCCCCCCTCCCCAAATCAGGGTTACGTGAAGCCATGGAAGCAGGTGGTGGATGGAGTGTGAGAGCAGCCGACAGATTTGTGTTGGTTATGGCCTGCACTCTGCGGCGTTAGGCAGAAGATCTCATCAGTAGCGACAATGGCTATGGTCACCGACTAGTACAGTCACTGTCCAGAAGGAAAGCAATGGCAAACTATCTTCTGCAAAACTTGCCAAGAAACCATAAAAACAATGAAAGAAAACATCATAAGAAAGAGATCTGGTGGCGAGACTCTCAGGCCAGGCAGATCAGATAACACTAGGGAAGAGTGTGACACAGGGACCAGTACTAGTAATCGTGATGACGGAGTTAATCCTGCCTGTGTTACCAAGGAAATCCCCTGTGTCAGACTAAGAAACAGAGTGAGAACAGAAACGTGGAATGTGAGACATGTTATGAGGGCAAGCTTAAAGTAGTATGTGATGAGACTGAGAGGTTAAATATTCAAATTTTAGGAATTAGTGAACATCGCTGGAGATGCAAGGGACATTTTACAACTGAAAATTGAAGTCTTTTCATTTATTCTGGTAGAGACGTCGGAGGCCAGAGCGTAGTGGCATTTTGTTTCGGTAAAACAACTGCAAAAGCTTTAATGGGATATAACCCAGCTAGTGATAGTATCCTGACTATTAGACTTAAATGCCGTCCAAAAAACACAACTCTCATACAGATACTGTATATGCACCTACTTCAACAGCAGAGGAGGACGAAATTGAAGATTTTTACAACACACACGTTAAATAAGATTAGTCTTAATGATACAGCAATAATCATTTGAGATTTTAATGCAAACGTAGGCACAAGGAGAGCTGAAAATGAGAGACGCGTTTTAGGAAAATTTGGACTGGGAAATATAAATGATACAGGTGACAAATTAGTTGAATTTTGCACAGAAAATGAGTTAACGATAGCCAACACATTTTGTAAACATCACCCAAGAAGAATCTTCGCATGGAAGTCCCCGGACAGTATTACCAAAATTCAGATAGATTATATTTAATACAAAGAAGGTAGAGATCAAGCATAGCATCTGCAAAAACCCTACGAAGTGCAGGCTGTGATACAGATCATCAGTTATTAGAAGCAGATTTGAAATTAAAACTCAAAACGCTTATCCGAGGACCAAGGCCACTTCGTTTCAAAACATTTCACAAAAATACCAGTTGCATACAACGTAAAGTTAGGAATCGTTTTGGGGTCTTGATGTCTGTACAAGAAGAAATGACACCTGATGAACTGGTAGTACAATCTAGAGATATATTGATAACTGCAGCCAAAGATTTCATTCCGACCAAGAAAAAACAACTTAAGCCATGGATTACATCAGACACATTAGAATTAATAAAACAACGAAGGGAACTAAAACAGAAAGGATAACATCCGATAACAGCAGGATGAAGTATAAATCTTTAACTCGAGAAATTAGAAAGAATACACGAAAGGACAAAAATCAATACATACAAGATTGCTGTACCAGAATAGAGCAATATCATAAGACTGGAAGAGATTACGAAATGTTCAAAGAAATGAAGTTATTGACAAGAAATGTTCAACCTCAATTGAATGTTATCTGTGACAAGATGGGAAATACCTGAACAGAATCCAGACAAATTCTAGAAAGATGGCAGGAGTACTGCAGTGGAATGTATGATATGAGTGACAGTGAGGATACGAATGAGATACATGAGCCAATGACAGCAGAGACAGAACCTGAACCCTCATTAGATGAAATTGCTTGGGCTATAAAGAACCTGAAGAATGGTAAATCATCTGGATGTGATGAGATATCAACTAATTAAAGCGGGAGGAGAAGAAAACATACACATTTATTACGCATTATGTAGAAAGATTTGGAAATATGGTTTTTGGCCAAAAGAATGGAAGAGAACTATCTTCATTCCAATACCAAAAAAGGGCAACCTGAAATTATGCACCAACTATAGAAAAGTTGCCCTGATCAGTTATGCAAGTAAAATTCTACTGAAAACCAAAATAGGAAGACTTCGTAAGAAAATGGAAGAAGAAATTAATGTGGTTCAAGCTGAATTTAGACAAGGAAGAGGAACAAGAGATCACATTCTCAACATGGGTTTGATAAAAGAGAAGTTCAGAGAATGTAATGTAAACCTATTCTTATGTTTGTGGATTATTCAAAGGCATTTGACTATGTACAATATCAGAAAATTTGGGAAATCATGAGGAATATGGGCTTTTCATCACATGTAATGCAACTCATAAGAATGCTCTATCTAGACCAGGGGTCACCAAACTACGGTCCGAGGGCCAGATCCGGCCCGCGACGTCATTTCATCCGGCCCGCCGACGGTACTCGAAAATGCTTGATATAACGTATGGAACTCGAGGCGTTGTGGTACAATTTAGATGTCAATTTAGATGTCAATATTATGTTTAGAATAATAGGTGATCTCCACACAAAATTAGTATTAACATCTAGAGAAATTAACAGCGCATTAAAAATTATAATTGTCAAATGCTACGTATATTCAACACTACTGTATGGAGCGGAAGGTTGGACATTGAACAAGCAACTAGAAAGTAGCATGGAGGCCCTGGATATGTGGATATACAGACGAATATGTCGTATTTCGTGGAAACAAAAACAATCAAATGCAGAGGTTCTAGAAAAACTGGGAATGAAGAGAGAGTTGATGAAACAAATAAAGAGGAGGCAAGTGAAATATTTCGGCCACGTTAAAAGACATGATACTCTTATAAAAACCATACTCAATGGCAAGGTTGAGGGCAAGCGAGCAAGAGGTAGACAACAAGACAAGTGGGAAGATAACATCAAGAGATGAACGAACATCAGCCTGATATAATGTACTGTCAAGGCGTGAGACAGTGTTTGAGATCCCATTGTTGCCAACCTTCATTGTGGAGACGGAACCTGATTGATTGATTCACACGTGCGGAGACCTCCTGACTACTATGTGTCTTACATTTACACTTTTCAATTATAAATTATTGTATCTAGATGTTCTTGTTTATTGTAATGTTTACTTATTTCGCACCATCCCAAGGCCTTGCCCGGCTCGTTGTATCGCCGCCTACGCTCTGACAATTCCATGGTTTCCATAGCAACACACACACACACACAAACACACACACACACACACACACACACACACACATCTATCCCTCCCCCAGATGCGCCCGGCTGTCAACACAGGTCCTATGCTCCATAAATATTTATTTCTGTTTGCCAGTTATGCATTCGATATGTATGTAACGAGGATTTCGTTGTTTGACAGTGATACGTAAGTGAACTACAAGTGTGAATAGAGGCAATAAAGTGGCAAACACGAATAAAAATGCCATAGAAGCCTCGTGTTATTATGAAAATATTATTCCCAGCTCAGAAGAATTCCCCGGTCAAGGTGTTAATCGAGCTGGTCTCTAGGCCAGTGTTTTTCAACCTTTCTGTTGGAGCAGATCCTTACGCAAATGTTTACGGTGCCCAGGGAATTCAGTGCGATGATCCTAGTTTCTGTCCTACTTTATGTAATAAACCAGATGGGCATAAATGTTGCATTTAGGCGATTTCGGTCTGTTTCGGTGGAACCCCTGGCTGGCACTCGCGGAATCCCGATTGAAAAACTCTGCTCTAGGCTGCTTTTTAGGCCGGCCCTATTTATATAGTTTGAGAACCTTATTATGAGATAAATTCTATTACCAAAGTTACCTATAAACTTTATGTGTACCTTTGGTGAGCCGTAGCTTCACCAGTGACACCTAGTCCTCTGCTTTTCTTGTGTTTCAACAGGATTTTAATTGTTTCGAATTCAATGTCTTCTTCATTTTCAGATCCCGCGTACTTCACCCTTCATTATGGCTACTAAGAAAAGAAAAGTGTTTGCCGAGTGTCGCGTTTTCAATTAAGAATGGGGAGTAAAGTACTTCTTTGTGGAAACAAAGGACCAGAAAACCAGTTGCGTAATATGCAGCGAAAGTGTTGCCGTATTAAAAGAGTACAATCTTCGGCGTCACTACGGAACAAAACATATATCAACATATTCAAAGTTTTCTGGAAAGTTACAATTTGAGAAATATGAGTCCATGAAACATGGTTTAGAAACACAAAGAGACCTCTTCATGGGAAAGTTTGCTGAAAATGAATATGTCACTCGTACATGTTGCAAAATAGTGCATAAGATGGCAGAACGAGGAAAACCGTTTACTGATGTCAACTTCATCAAAGAGTTATGATGGAAGCATGGTCCTGAGAAAGCCGATTTGTTTGGAACTATCAGCCTTTCGGCAAGTTCAGTTGTGCGAAGAACAGAAGAACTTGGAGAGAACATAGTGCTACAGATACGTGAGAAAACTAGGAACTTTTTATGGTATTCTCTGGCGCAGAATGATTTTACTGATTTCTCGAGTACGCCACAACTTCTCGTGTTCATTCGTGGTGTCAATTTGGACTTCGAGATAACAACTGGAAAAGACGTTTTCATGGAAGTGCAAACAGTTTTGCAAGACTATAACCATTGGAACAACTTATGTCTGTGAGCATTTTCAAAAATGAAGTACGTGAAGTCAACACATCGAACGAGATTGACTGATGAAGATTTGAAAGCAATTCTCTTGATTGGATGCAGCAATTCCAAAACACACATTGATGAAATCTTGAAAGCCAAATATCAGTTTCACAAATCTCACTAACCTTTTCTGCTGCTTAGTTTGTGAGATTCGGATATGTGCACACTAGGTCTGATGTAACTATCTTTTTGCTAACGTCGCCTTCTTTGATAAATTTTTATAGTAAACTAGCTGACCCGGCCCGGCTTCGCCCAGTCCCTGGTGGGGAGCATCTCATTTAATTCATATAAGTAGTCATATAAGCTCCCGTTCCCGTTACCGACTGTCTGTCTGTCTGTCTGTCTGTCTGTCTGTCTGTCTGTCTGTCTGTCTGTCTGTCTGTCTGTCTGTCTGACCCGGCATCGCCCAGCTCCTGGTGTGGAGCATCTCATTTAATTCATATAAGTAGTCATATAAGCTCCCGTTCCCGTTCCCGACTATCTATCTGTCTGTCTGTCTATCTGTCTGTCTGTCTGTCTGACCCGGCCCGGCTTCGCCCAGACCCTGGTGGGAGCATCTCATTTAATTCATATAAGTAGTCATATAAGTTCCCGTTCCCGACTGTCTGTCTGTCTGTCTGTCTGTCTGTCTGTCTGTCTGTCTGTCTGTCTGTCTGTCTGTCTGTCTGTCTGTCTGACCCGGCATCGCCCAGTTCCTGGTGTGGAGCATCTCATTTAATTCATATAAGTAGTCACATAAGCTCCCGTTCCCGTTCCCGACTATCTATCTGTCTGTCTGTCTATCTGTCTGTCTGTCTGTCTGTCTGTCTGATACGGCCCGGCTTCGCCCAGCCCCTGGTGTGAGCATCTCATTTAATTCATATAAGTAGTCATATAAGTTCCCGTTCCCGACTGTCTGTCTGTCTGTCTGTCTGTCTGTCTGTCTGTCTGTCTGTCTGTCTGACCTGGCCCAGCCCTTGGTGGAGAGCATCTCATTTAAATCATATAAGTAGTCATATAAGCTCCCGTTCCCGACTGTCTGTCTGTCTGTCTGTCTGTCTTGGGTAAATGGAGGAGGGAGGAGGAAGTGGGAGGTGGAGGAGGGAGGAGGAGGGAGGAGGAGGAGACAGGGGGAGTAGGGAGGAATAGGAGGGAGGAGGAGGGATTAGGAGGAGGAGGGAGGAGTAGGAGGGAGGGGGAGGAGGAGGGAGAAGGAGGAGGATGAGGAGGGAGAGGGAGGGAGGAGGAGAACGCAGGAGGAGGAGGGGGAGGAGGAGAGAGGAGGATGAGTAGAGGGAGGAGGAGGGAGAGGGAGGAGGAGGGAGGAGGAGGAGGTGGAGGGAGAAGGAGGAGGGAGGAGGAAGAGGGAGAAGGAGTGGGAGAAGGATGAGGAGGGAGGATGAGGAGGGGGAGGAGGTATGTGGAGGGAGGAGGAGGAGGGAGGACGTAGAGAGGGGAGGAGGAGAAGGGAGGAGGGGGAGGAGGAAGGAGAAGGAGGAGGAGGGGAGGGGAAGAGGAGGAGGAGGAGGAAGGAGGAGGAAGGAAGAGGCGTGATTAGGAGGAGGGAGGAGGAGGGAGGAAGAGGGTGGAGGAGGGAGGAAGAGATAGACGGAGAGAGGAGGAGGAGGGAGGAGGAGGAGTAGGGAGGAATAGGAGGGAGGAGGAGGGATTAGGAGGAGGAGGGGGGGAAAGAGGAGAAGGAGGAGGAGGAAGAGGGAGGAGGAGGAGAACGCAGGAGGAGGAGGGGGAGGAGGAGGGAGAGGGAGGAGGAAAGAGGAGGAGAAGAGAGGAGGTGGAGGGAGAAGGAGGAGGGAGGAGGAGAGGAGGAGGAGGAATGGTGAGGAGGGAGGAGGAGGAAGAGGGATGTGGAGGAGGGAGGAGGTAGAGGGAGGAAAAGGGAGGAGGAGGGATGAGGAGGAGGGAGGGGGAAGAGGGAGGAGAAGGAGGAGGAGGGAGGAGGTGGAGGAGGAGGAGGGAGGAGGAAGAGGGAGGAAGAGGAGGGATTAGGAGGAGGAAGAGGGAGGAGTAGGGAGGAGGAGGAAGGAGGAGGAAGAGGGAGGAGGAGGAGGGGAAGAGGAAGAGTGTAGGAGGAGGAGGAGTATTATAACGCATATGCCTGTAGATTTAATAATGGCTGAAGTTGTTCCATGTCTTCGTAGAGTTGGCGACAGTGTAAAGAAATATAAAATCTTCAAACTTGATAGAGATAAGGTAACTATTATTTATTTATTATGTTGTTAATCACCGACATGACTGTAGGTAACTCTTTAAGCAATAAAAGATGAGTTACAATGTTATGCATTGTGCATTATTTTTATGAAAACTTTGAAAATGCCTTAAAGATTATATCATTATTTATTACAACTCATATGCCGGTACATAACTACAGACAAAGAGTTTATAAATCTTTGAAAACGATGCAACAATATGACTATAAGCTATACCGAAAAGTTATTAAAAGTTATGCCCCTTTAAATAACTTTTATAGAGTTAAGTCCCTTCGCAATATAGAAATTATAATAAAAAATGAAATATTAAATAATATTAAGTAAGCAGCCGATTTCACACTAAAAAAATATCACAGTTGGCTGCGCTGGAATGAAAGAAAGGCGTGTAGAAAATTTCATCTCAATCGGATGGGCCGTTCGCGAACGCATAAAGGACATACATATCCACACACATCCTTTTTTATATATAAGATAAATATGTTGGTTGTCTTTGTTTTGTTTTGTTTTTTGTGTCATTGCACGCCACTCACCCACGATTAACTTAGTTTTTCGTCTTTTTTACCAGAGCTTTCGTTTTGGCTTGCAAGTATTGTTAAAGTTAGTTGCATATTCTTTACAGGAAGTTTGCAGTCAACACCAGCATTTTTTGCTGTTGTTGATGTCTTGGCAAGTTTACGTTCAGTAGTTTGCCATTGCTTTCTAAACGACCTCACCCATACCATAGCGTAAAAAAACCAGCGCAACGCGGTCTGCTGCTAAGTCCCGCGCAGCTGTGTTTCGGACGCGGGTATACGGGATTACGAACCGCGTCCGTAACACCTTCGTCACGGAGACCGACGCAAGTATTGCACAGAATGAGTATGCGGCCCGCGCTCGTCATTTTGTCAGCTATCCGGCCCGCCGTGAAAACAGTTTGGTGACCCCTGATCTAGACCAACAAGCAGCGGTTAGAAAAGATGGCTAGACATCAGATTGGTTTGGCATCAAGCAAGGAGTCCGTCAGGGATGTGTGTTGTCCCCCTATTTGTTTAACCTGTACGCCGAAAATATAATGAGAAATGTAAGAGATGATATAAACAGATGCCCTAAATATCGGTGGTCATGACATACCAGAGATTCGGTTTGCTGATGATACAGTATTGCTATCCACAACACAGAATGGTATAGAAAACCGAATAGCCTCAACCCAATTGAATAGTGAAAATCACAACTTATATCTTAACATAGCAAAAACAAAGATAATGCATACAGATAAAGCTACTATGGAGAAAGAAATATATGTTAATGAGGACAAATCGGAGGTAGTGGAAAATCTTGGGTCATTGATTACCAACAACGGTGACACAATGAAATAAATTAAACGACGACTATCAATTGCTGTTCAAAGACTAAAACAACTGAGTAAATTAATGAGTGGGACAGACGGAACTACAAAAATTAGATTTTTAAGAGCATGCATCTTTCTCATTGCAACATACGTCTGTGAGACTTGGACACTTACTAAACAAGTTGAACAGCGCGTAAATGCCTTTGAATATAAATGTTATAGACGAGTTCTAAGAATATCTTGGGTAAAGAAAATAACAAATGCATCCTTACTTCAAGAGCTGAATATTGAAGAAGGTTGGCTATTAAAGATGATAAAACAAAAAAAATTGAAATATTTTGGTCACTTGAAACGCAACGAAAGTTTGGATAGAACAATAATGGAGGGGTATATGTCTGGGAAGAGAGGAAGAGGACGGTCAAAGAGAAGATGGATGCAGGATGTGGCGGATGATCTCTAGATGGGTGTATCGGACGCGGGACATCTTGCTTATGATCGAGAGGTTTTCTGGAAGGTTGTTATGGGAGCGAGGTTCTGCAAAGGACATGCTACGGAATGAATGAATGATCGTCGATAAGTACATTGTGCCATCTTTTCCATCGATTGTAGCCATGTGCATGTCGTGTATTGACTGTATCATCTGCTCCCTATCGTCTCCGTCTGTCGTTTCGGTCTGGCGCAGGAATATATGCACGAGCTCCTCTCCTTTACTTCATTGATTTTTAGTTTCACCACTTTATCCATCTTCAGCAATGGCATGGTACATTTTCGTTTACTACTAGTCATTCTCTGATGAAGCATTAAGTGCATTCTGTAATATATTTCTTTGTATCTTTGTGAATGTTTTTTTTTTTTTTACAAATCTAAGTAATTATAATATATTGTAATAGTACAGTGGTTCTCAACCGGTGGGGAATTTTGGGGGTTGGGGGAGGGGGGGGGGGGGGAATTAAGATTATTTCAAGCTCGCGTTAATACAAATACCGATTACTTGATATTGTTTTTCCCTTCATACTTTACGGTTCTGTATGTCTAACCCTTCTAAAATTCATTTTATAAAGTAAGTAGACCTACAAATCGCGTTTTATGTGGACGTCTAGTCTTGTTTTAGTATTGATTGATTGATTGATTTAGGAATCGACATCACAGCATTCGGGGCATTCCCATAAGTGCTCCGTCTCCATCCTCAGCAGCCAGCGAAGAATTCCAACACTAATAGTACCAGTAGCAATCTGATTATAAGTCCGTCTCGCCTTTCCTCTGAGCGTTGAGCGTCGGCCAGATCCCTTTTCCTCACTCCTCCTTGTCTCATTCTTGCCAGACCATGGTAATCCATTTGCTCCTCGGAGGTGTGCACGTGCTCCCACAAGGCCGCAACCACGTCTGCCTTGTCATGTATCAATACTCCACCAAGTTCTGCAGAGCCAGCCAATCTGTCCGCCTGTTCATTTCCCAGCACACCGGCATGCCCCGGAGAAAAGATCCAGGCGATGCTTGTTACCCGTGACCTCCGAAGCGAAGCAAGCCACTCTGCACGAAGTCTGCCCGTCCTCACCCTCGTCAGCATGTTTTCTGAGTCAGCTACAATCACGATGTGTGTGTGTGTCGTATTCTCCATCCAGCGGAGAGCCGCAGTGACTGCCTCCACCTCCATTCTTAAGCTGGATGTTGTGGTATCATATGCCAGGCTCTCCTGCTCCAAACATCGACCATTAGCTTTGGCTATGAACCCCCAGCCACTTCTCTCACCTCTTGACACCGAACCATCTGTTTAGATAATCACATCACTCGAGTGAGCATTGTCCTGAATTAGTTGCTGGATTTCCACTTCCGTGACCTCTGCTGGCCACTCCCTGCACTTCCGACTTAATGTTATTATAACTCTGCACAAGTCTGACTGCTCCGCTGGCACTCTGACCCACTATTCTCCACGCCTAATGTTCTCCAAAAGGCACACCTGTCTGATCGTATCCTCCGCCTGAGCCATCCATGATTTCCCTCTTATCAGTCGCTGACCCTTAACTGCGTCCAGCGCCTCATGCAGTGGGTGGTCTGTGTCTACAGCTACTCTGAGGTATGCCTTCGCCTGCATCACCTTGAGCCTACCAGCAACAATCGGCAGACCAAGGATGTAACGCATACACACTACTGGGGTGTCTCTAGTGCATCCCAGAATGACCTGCATAGCTTCGTTCTGTATGCGCTCTAACTTCACCAGCTGACTCTCTGAGACAGTGAGCAGACCTAATCCATAATCAATTACTGAGAGGATCAAGTGCTGGTATAGTGTGAAAAGCATTCTCTCCTCTATGTCCATTGCAGCCATAGTTTTAAGTGCATTGAGTCCCTTTTGAGATCTTGTCACGACCGTCTCCACATGGTCCTTGAAGGATAGGCTCCTGTCAAATGTGATCCCCAGATACTTCAGTTTTTTCTCTCTGCTGACATTTCTACCATCTATCGCGAGGCTTGGGACATCAGCTCTTACAATCCTGTTGTCCAGAGAGCACCACAAAACAGCCGCCTTTTCCGGGTGGATGACAGCACTCATTTCTGTGCACCAGTCAATCACTTTATCTACTGTCGCCTGTAACTCCTGGGCTGTTTGCTCCCTATCTCTCCCCTGCCTATATGCAAGAATATCATCTGCAAATGTTATTATTCTTCCAACCCCTGGTGCTTCTAGGTTTGCAATCTTGCTCGTATACACATTAAAGAGCACCGGTGAGACTACAGATCCCTGTAGCAGTCCCGGGGTTAAAATATGTGGCTCTGAGGTCCATGCACCCAGACGGAGAACAACCCGACGAGAGTGCAGGACGGCTGCTATCCAGTTCACCAACCAGGGATTTACCCCCTTCTCCATCAGTGCGGTCATCAAAATATCATATCGAACTCTATTGTACGCATCCTCGAGATCAAGCGCTACCGCCATCGTTTCCTGTCCACTCTGGAACCCCTCATAAACATCAAAGGCAAAAGTGGCTGCATTTGACCAGGTATCTTTTCCTGGCCTGTAGCTCCCCAGGCCTCTTGGAAGAAGCTTCCCGCTTTCCAAAAACTCTTGCAGCTTGACAGCGACTATCTTCTCTAAAACCTTCCCAAATGTATTTTGAAGGGTGATGATTCTAAAGCCGCTAAGCTTTGACTGATCCTTGAATGGTTTTGGGAGAGGGATGAGATAGCTGTGCACCCAATCCTGCGGTACTGATGCTGACCTAATGATCTGGTTAAAGCAGTCGGTCATCTCCTCCAGGTCTGCTTCGCTCAAACCCTTTATGTGGCCATACCTGACCCCATCGGGCCCTGGTGCCGTGTCTTTTGCCTTTTTCAAAATGTGTTTAACATCTTCCACCCGTATGATGTCTTCATGCTGCATATTCTTCGTGGTGCCAGATAGCTCCTCTCTAACTGCATCCCTGGTGTCCGCATCATTATGATTGGTCTGCTCTAAAAATCTCTGGAGAAACGCCTCCCCTTTCTCTTTGTCTGCTGTCACGCGCACACCATCATCTCTATAGATTGTTCCCACTGTCATCGGCCGATCTTTTCTCTGCATTTGCCTGTGCAGTTTCCAGAATTTTTTGCAGTGTTTTATCCCCTCCAATCTCCTTCATGAAACATTCCCATTTTGCCTTTTTGGCCTCTGCAGCACAGCGCTTGAAAACCTCCACCTTGTCTTTCTTGTCTGTCGCACTTTCTTTAGCTGCTTCACTGCAGCTCTCTTTGCTTTCCAAGCATGGTCTACTTCTGGGGTCCACAATGGGGGCTGCAAAAAGGGAATTTTAACAGTCCTGTTGCATGCCCCTTGTCTGAGGCGTCCAAGAAGGCAATCGGTCCACTCATAGCGGAAGGTCTTGCGCGCTCTCCCAGCTTTAACTTTCCTGGGTTTAGAGATCAGGACTGAGCATGGCATGTGATCACTCCCATGGTCATTCAAAACACTCCACTTTACATCAAGGACTGATGACTGGGAGACAAGTGCCAAGTCAATAGCTGTGTCTGCATCGCCAGGCCTCATTGCCATTCTTGTCGGCCTACCATCATTTATGCAGACCACATCGGAGTCCACCATGGCATCTGCCAGGGCAATTCCCTGTCGGTTTTCTCCACTACTGTCCCAATCTCTGTTCCTTGCATTTAAGTCTCCACATATGAGTAGCCTATCACCTGGTAATTCCTCCAGTTCCTTAAGCCAGTCCCAGTGTTCCTTTCTGACAAAACAGTCCACTGTGGCATATACATTTATGATGTTCCAACTTAAGCCACCAATCTCCATTTGTATACCCTGGACCTCTCTTGCACAGTGATTCCACTGGCTCAAGTCGAGTACCACATGCTTCACTCCTTCCTTCACCAGCAGACCTTGTCCATGTCTCTTCTGCCCAGTAGGGTTTATATAACTGGCGTACCCAGGGCAATAGTATTTGTCTGTATTTACCTCCTGGGGCATGAGGACGTCAAAATCATATATTAGTCTCTCCAATACAGGACCTCTCTGTCTGGCACTGCGACAATTCCAGTATCCCACTCTTACATAGTTGAAACATAGTTTTAGTATGTGCTATTTAATCTAGCTTCCATTATTACGTATACTGTGTAAAGGGGGGGGGGGGGGAGATTTTTTAGGTAGGAAATACCAAAGGGGGGAATGGGGTTCTGAAAATATGGTGAAGGGAGGCACGGGCCAAATATTTAGGTAGGAAATATGAAAGGAGGGGATGACGTTCTGAAAATATGGTGAAGGGGGGTACAGGCCTAAAAAGGTTGAGAACCACTGTAATAGTAGAACATACTGGTGGGACTGGCAAGTGCACTAGGGAAGTGTAATGTAGATCAATCAACATTGACTCTGGTGTTTTTTATCATGGTGACATTATTTGCCTTGTTTCAGATTACAGCTGATGCATTCCATACAGTGCAAACTATTTCAGAAACACCCTCGTGTTACATGTATGTGTATGTGAACACCACTGAGAAGGCCCTTGTGAAGAGTTACCGCCAGTTTGAAGAAGACTACAACAGATCATCATCACGTAAGATGTAGTTACCTTTCTGAAATGATTACACATTCTCCAGATTTGTATTTTACATTACATGGCAAAAGTAACTGGCATGTAAGAAATGTGAGACAGGAGACGCGTTGTCTTGCCAGACTTAACTAGGAGAAAGCTCTTGATTTCATTCATTTTAGCGTCTTTTCATTTAACTATATCAACATTAATGGAGTCCTGGTGTTGTTGTAACATAATGCGCGTGGTTGTCAGGACGAGTAGCAGTAATCTAACACTAATTGTCAACAGAGATTGAAGATATGTATTGTCCGGAATAATATAATATAATAGTCTCTTCAAAAAGAGTCTGGGAGAACAGGAAGCTTACTGCCAAAACAAAAGTCCTCGTCTACCAAGCCTGTGTCCTTAGTACTCTTCTTTATGGCAGTGAAACCTGGACAACTTACTCACGCCAAGAGAAACGTTTAAACAGCTTTCATATGCGGTGTCTGCGAAGAATACTTGGTATTAAGTGGCAAGACAAAATCACAAATACTGAAGTATTGGAAAGATCAGGTTGTGTGACGCTGTATTCCATGCTCAGTCTTCGTAGACTTAGATGGATAGGACATGTTAGGAGGATGGATGATGGTAGAATACCAAAGGACATCTTTTTTGGTGAATTACAGACGGGTAGGAGATCTGAGGGTCAGCCTCTACTGCGATACAAAGATGTGTGTAAGCGGGACATGATTGATACAGGCATTGATAATGCACAATGGGAGCACGTCGCCGCTGAACGTGTTGCATGGAGGGCAACTATTAGAAATGGAATAAAGACAAAGGAGAAAATCATTGCAGATAAAGCACACACAGAGCGTGAGAGACGTAAGATGGTGCAAAATGGTGGAAATGACCATGTTTTCACATGCACCTACTGTGGGCAAACATTTGCAGCAAGAATTGGCCTTACCAGCCACACTCGCCACCGCCATGGATCGTAGTTATTGCCATATGACAGTTATTAAGCCTTTTTGAAGCACAATGTACCAAACTATCGTCTATCAAGACGGAAAGGTGCCAATGAAATGAAATGATTGTCCGGAATAGTTGTAGCGATCTAACACTAATTGTCAACAGAGATTGAAGATATGTATTGTCCGGAATAGTTGTAGCGATCTAACACTAATTGTCAACAGAGATTGAAGATATGTATTGTCCGGAATATTTGTAGCGATCTAACACTAATTGTCAACAGAGATTGAAGATATGTATTGTCCGGAATAGTTGTAGCGATCTAACACTAAGTGTCAACAGAGACTGAAGATATGTGTTGTCCGGAATAGTTGTAGCGATCTAACACTAATTGTCAACAGAGATTGAAGATATATATTGTCCGGAACAGTTGTAGAGATCAAACATTAATTGTCAACAGAAACAGATTATAAGAATTCCTGAGATTTCAGCAGTGTTAACTTTTTTTTTAAAGTTGCGTATCCCTTACCGGACGTTGCAGTCAAGAACAGCATTTTTCAGCTGCTGTTGATGTACTAGGCAAGTGTTACGTTCAGTAGTTTGCCATTGCTTTCTGAACGACTGGCTCCCATACCAACACGTTATAACACAACGCGACACGGTCAGCTGCACAAATCGGTCGTAGCTGAGCTTCGAACGCCTGGTACCCGGCTCACGAACCGCGTTCGCAAGCCTTTAGCCACGGAGCAGGCAGCTGTTAACATTAACAATACTAAATTCAGAAAATCAAAACAATATTTTCCCTTAGCGAATATGAATAAGGAAGACATAAACCATAGATTGTACGATTTATTGCCTGGCATATTTCGCTGCATCTCGTCTGCAGAATGCACACAACAAAGAGTAAAATAACTAGATATAAGGGGCGTTCATTTGAAATCCGTTCGTGCCGCACCGCGCGTAATTGCGTACGTTGAACATGATCATGTCATAGTCATGTGATAAGTACTGACCAATGAATAAAAGAGCAAGTGCTTATCGTCCCATGATGCATAGGTTATGTTTCTGGCCGTTGAGAAAGTGGCAGGGTTGATCCAAAATCTGTCCAAAGATGCTCAAAGAGAGGTGATTTAGTTTCTTTCATTTGAAGGATGTCGAACAGTGGACATTCATCGAAGAATGCAGGCAGCGTGCGGTAACAAATGTGAGTCGAAGACAACAGTGACAGACTGGGCACCAATGTTTCGGAAAGGACGCCAGTTCACGACAGATCTTCGACGGCCTGGTCAAGCGCATATTGTTGCAACAGAAAAAAACCATCGCCAAAATTGATGCAGCAGTACAGATGAACCGTTGTCGAAGCATACGTTCGCTAGCGAAAGAATTTGATGTGTCAATTGGGACAATTCAAAAGGTCGTTCGTAAGAGACTGCAATATCGGAAGGTGTATTCACAGTGGGTACCACGGATGTTGACCGACCACCAAAAAGAGGAACACATGGGATGGTGTTTGAACCACTTGCTGCATTACAGAGTGAAGGGTGATGCATTTCTCTTCCGTATAGTGACAGGCGATGAAGCATGGTGTCACCACTTTGAGCCGAGCAGCAAAAGAGAGAACATACAATGGAAGCATGCTGGATCACCAAAAGCCAAAAATTTCAAGTTACAGGTTTCCGTTGGTAAGGTTATGCGGAGTGCATTTTTTTACCATGAAGGGCTACTGTTGGTCGACTTTAAAGAACCTGGTGTCAACATCAACTTTACCCACTACTTGGAAACACTAAGACAAGCTGCAAAAAGCCATCAAGAATAAACGACCCGGCATGCTTTCTCGCGGTGTGGTTTTGTTGCACGATAATGCTCGACCGCATGTTGCAAAGATTGTGCAGGAAGCATTAGCAAGGAAGAAGTGGGAAATTCTGCAACATCCAGCCTATAGTCCTGATTTGTCACCATGTGATTTTCATTTGTTCGGACCTCTAAACAAAGCTCTCATGGGCAACGATTTCACTCAGATGCAGACGTCATTGATTGATTGATTTAAGAACCGACGTCAAAGCATTTGGGGCATTCCCATAAGCACTCCGTCCCCATCCTCGGCAACCAGCAAAGAGTCCCAACACCAATAGTACCAGTAGCAATCTGATTATATGTCCGCCTCACCTTTCCTCTGAGCGTCAATCGTCGACCAGATCCCCTCGTCACCCCTCGCTGCCTCATTCTTGCCAGACCATGGTGATCCATTTGCTCCTCCGAGGTGTGCACGTGCTCCCACAAGGCCGCAACCACGTCTGCCTTGTCATACATCAATATTCCACCACGTTTTGCAGAGCCAGCCAATCTGTCCGCCTGTTCATTCCCCAGCACGGAGAAAAGATCCAGGTGATGCTTGTCACCTGTGTTCTCCGAAGCGAGGCAAGTCACTCTGCACGAAGCACGCCTGTCCTCACGTTCATCAGCATGCTTTCTGAGTCGATTACAATCACGATGAGTGTGTATCTATTCTCCATCCATCGGAAAGCTGCAGTGACCGCCTTCACCCCCATTCTAAAGCTAGATGTTGTTGTGTCATATGCTAGGCTCTCTTGCACCAAACGTCGACCATTAGCTTTTGCTACGAAACCCCCCCCCCCCCCCGGCACTTCTCCTACATCTTGACACCCGAGCGAGCATTATCCTGAATTAGTTGCTGAATTTCCACTTCCGTAGCCCCTGCTGGCCACTCCCTGCACTCCCGGCTCAATGTGATTATGACTCTGCATAAGTCTGAATGCTCCGCTGGCACTCTGACCCACTCCTCTCCACGCCTAATGTTCTCCAAGATGCACACCTATCTGATCGTATCCTCCACCTGAGCCATCCATGATTTCCCTCTTATCAGTCGCTGACCCTTAGCTGCTTCCAGCGCCTCATGCAAAGGGTGATCTGTGTCTGCAGCTACTCTGAGGTATGTCTTCGCCTGCATCACCTTGAGCCTATCTGCAACAGTCGGCAAACCAAGGATGTAACGCATACACACCACTGGGGTGTAACTGGTGCATCCCAGAATGACCCGCATAGGTTCGTTCTGTATGCGCTCTAGCTTCACCAGCTGACTCTTTGACCACAGCGAGAAGTCCTAGCCTATAATCAATCACTGAAAGGATCAAGTGCTGGTATAGTGTGAAAAGCATTCTCTGCTCTGTGTCCATTGCGGCCATAGTTTTAAGTGCATTGAGTCCCTTTTGAGATCTTGTCACAACCGACTCCACATGGTCCTTGAAGGACAGGCTCCTGTCAAATGTGATTCCCAGATACTTCAGTTTGTTCTCTCTGTTGACGCTTCCACCATCTATCGTGAGGCTTAGGACATCATCTCTCACAATCCTGTTGTCCAGAGAGCACCACAAAACAGCCGCCTTTTCCGTGTGGATGACAGCACACATTTCTGTGCACCAGTCAATCACTTTGTCTACTGTCGCTATAACTCCTGGGCTGTTTGCTCCCTATCTCTCCTCTGCCTATATGCAAGAATATCATCTGCAAATGTTAGTATCCTTCCAACCCCTGGTGCTTCTAGGTTTGCAATCTGGCTCGTTTACACGTTAAAGAGCACAGGTGAGATTGCAGATCCCTGTGGCAGTCCTGGGGTTAGAATATGTTGCTCTGAGGTCCATGCACCCAGACGGAGAGTACCCCGACGAGAATACTGACGCAATTACCACAAAGACACCATTCAAGGAAGCAATGCGGAGGGGCGAGACAGCCACGGGTATAGCACAAGCTGAAAGAGATCAAATGCAAAAGCAGATAGACGAGTTGAAGAAACAAGTCAAAGCACTGCTGACGCCGATTCCAACCAGCGACAACAAGAAACTACTGGCGGAAATAAAGTAGATCCATCAAAACATCAAGCAAGAAGTGAAACACATGGCACTGATAAAGAAGGAGAACGAAGAAATCCTACAAACCATTAAATCAGAACGAGAACTGCAAAAAGCTGAAATGGAACTTTTCCAAAACAAACAAACAGAAGCCATACTAGAAACCACAGAAAAACCGCAAGATAAAAACCAAGAGACCGAGCCTAAACAGCAAGCTAAAGCCAGCAGTCCGACCGCGATGCCCGAGGCCGACAAGGGGAAACCAATACCTCGCCAGACATCCGAAGAAAACCGAGATGAGCACCCTGATGACGACACGGAGTGGCCCCGGTGGCCTACCTTGGAGGAGCTACAAGAAGGTGCAAGACTGGAGGAACGCAGGCACCAGGAATTCAAAAGGCCCTGGGATGAAAGAGAAAAGAAGAAACCCAAGACACTCAGGAGACCGGTAGAATACCCAGATAGAATTACTGACTGGGAGGATGGACCTGGCTACTCGTACTATATAGAAAACGGAGAGATGCTCCCGTGGATGACTGCAGAGGAAACAATCGAATGGCAACAGAAGCTCCAACTCGAAGAAGAAAAAAGGCGCAAGGAGGAAAATGAAAACATCGAAAAGCTCCTACAGAAAATACACAAAAAGGAGGCAAAACAAATAAATAAATAAATAAAAAGTCCTTTTAAGGACTGCAACCAGTCAAGCCAAACGAGCCAGGAGACTTCACTAACAAAAGAAACCGCCAGAGACGGGAACAAAGGACAGCCGCCGACCGATCCCCCAGCTGACGTCACAGACACAAACCAACAAAACCAGTCCGAGATAGGACTCACTCGAAAGAGCGCACAAGACAAGAATTAGGTTGAGTGAACCCACAAAAACCACGGACCTCAACAATAACCACAGCTGAAGAGGCAGGGTGAACGAGGCCGAATTTGGAATCTTTGTTTTGAAAATTGGAATTGGAATTGGAAGATATGAAAACTATTCGCATAGATCCATTTACGTGAGGAAAGAACTGCAGTAGACAGATGTTCCTGGAGAAGAGATATACGAAACGGACTGGTGCTCTTTGGGCGCAATCTGATCCAACAAACTGAAGATAAGAGGCACAGGCACAAAATGGAGTCACTTGCTGCGGGACCTGCCTCGTCTTACAGATGCGGAAATTGTTACAGAGATTATCACTTTCGCATTGGACTATACCGCTACCAGCGGAGCTGTCAGGGATTTTCCCAGCGGCACAATTCTAAAGTCCTACAGGACTGGAAGAGGCATAAAACTACTTATGTTTTCACTGATTAGTCCTACATTGTTGCACAGTTACACAATTTCGTCACTACTAACAGTCTCAGGTCTGATGAGAATAAAGGGCAAAGCGCTTTTTGAACGCTATCTAGAGCAGAGTAACCAGACAGACATGAGAGGCCGAAATTTTGCCAAGGCGGTTACCTCAGATAGGTGTAAGGCCCAGAACATGACACAGTGACAGTGAAAGAGATCAGAGCTGTGCTTTGACGAACAAAAAACAGCGCACCAGGGCCAGATGGTATAAGGTATGACGACATCAATATGTGTACCCACAACGAGCTAGAGGAACTAGCAGATATGTACAACAGCATAGGGGGTGCTAGCATAAGGAAGAGTGGTTACACAGCTATCTGATTCCCCTGTCGAAGCCTGGCAAAGACCACACACAAAATTCAGGGATATCGGGTAATAACCATGCAAAATACAATAGGTATGCTGCTGGAGAAATTAATTGCCAGGAAAATATCAAGTCAGCTAGAGAGGCAAGGTTGTTTCCCGCCTACCCTTGGAGGGTAGCGTCCAAACAGAGAATCCTGGACCAACGCAGCAGTTTTTGCCCACGATGTCTATGAGGGTTTCCACTCACGCATTGAAAGATGTGCTGCGACTATTGATCTTGAGGATGCGTACAACAGAGTACAATTTGATTTCCTAATGTTTCAGCTTCTTGAACTCAAGATAAGTCCATTCCTCTTAGTTGGATCGCCGCAGCTCTCTTCTAATGGAAAGTAGCTTTTAGATGTGGTAGTTGGACCTCTGAACCAACAACAATATATCCAGGCATGCCACGGGGATCACTATTATCTCCGGTGCTATTCAACGCTTACACTGTGAGAATTACCGGCGAGCAGATCAGAGGACCGGAGAGGACATTGTCATAAGCCGACGATGTGTTAGTGTATCGTCAGGGTAAGGATAGATATCGAGTGGCTGTGAATCTATAAACAGAACTAAATCGCATAAGCACTTGGGCGTGTGGAATCTGGGGCAGTGGTCAACCCAACGAAGGCAGCAGTGAGATGGTTCTCTTTGAATAATTATATTGTCAACACTCCAACACCAACGGTAAGTCAGGGTTCAGAGACGGTGGAAAGAACGCAGGCAATGAACTACCTGAGGATACGTTTTGATCGAAGTTTGCGTATCATGGGCACATAGACCGGACGATAACAAAGGCCAAACGAGGTTTGGCTGCGATGCGGGTGATAGTGGCGGCAAATTGTGAGCAGTGCCATTTATGTCTCCTGTACGAGGCTCTGGTCCTTTCTGTTTTGGAATATGACATGGCGATCCTGACTATAAGCCGTAAGCAGATGGAATGGATACAGAACGAAGCTATGCGTATTATTCTTGGATGTACAAGAGAGACAGCATGCAGAGCCATGCTCTATCTTCTTGATTTTCCAACCATTGAGGACAGAATGCAAATCTGCAGAGCACGTGCCTACCTCAGAGTCAACGCAAAGTCGCAAACACACAACATCCACTGCACAGTGAAATTGAGAAGGTAAAGGGCAGCAGGTTAAAAAGAGGAAAGTCGTGGATGGGTCAAGCCGAAGACATTCTTTATCAGGTGTGTTCACTTGAGGACTTAGAACCTGGAGAGGAGTGGGAACAAATGCCAACAGATTTATGTACGTCCTTTTCAGTTTGCATCCAGCTAGACAGAAAATGCAGACAAGAAAATCCGGTGCTGTGGAGGCGGAAGTACAGACTTTGATTTTCGAGAATTCTTTGGAGGGTGGTGCTGCCATTTACACAGATGGGTCGGTCGTTCGGTGAGTGAGAAGTTCGTGGGCTTTTACGGCTCAGGCCGGAGGGAGAATTGTGAAGGAAGGGTCTGGTGCTTTTGCTTTGACCACAAGTAGCCTGACTATGTAAGTTATGGCAGTAAGTAAAGCAATAGCATGGCTCGAGGCACAGACATTCACTGGGGCATGTTTTCTTAGTGACTCAATGAGTATGCTCAAGAAGATAGAGATGGGGTGGATCCGAAGACAGTGGCTGCTGTCTCTGGAGCGGTCTCGGCTGACAAATATTAGTTTCATTTTCGTGCCAGGGAATGTGGGTGTACGAGGAAATTAGCGGGCTGACAGGCTTGCATGTAAGGTTACTGTGGAAGGCGGACGAGCCATGGACCAGGCTGACATTCTGAATGCTCTACGAGAAGTAAGACTTTTGTGAGAACCAAGTGATGACTGCGAATCTACAACCATGGTCAGATTGCGAGAACAACAAATTAACAGAGGTGTGGCGAAACAAGAACACTATGCGGGAAGCCAAAGAAGATTAATAACCAAAAACGAACTGGTGTCATCAGTTGCTACACGCTGCGGGATTTATTGAGGAAGGGGTCCGAGCACTTATGGACTGAATGGTTAGATGTGCAATGAGGATGATCTGTCGACCAACTAACTAACTAAATAACTAATTAACTAAGTATATATATATATATATATGAGTGAGAGTGTGTGTGCATGTGTTTGTGTGTGTGTGTGTGTGTGTGTGTCGCGTGTGTGTGTGTGTGATATGTGTTCAAGATTAGATTATGTCTGTCATACAACTGTACAGTGTCTATAATGATTATGATATTCTGTGAAATGCGTGTCATTTTTATCTTAGATTAATAGCTTTTTTGTCTTCCCCTTCTTCTTCTCTTGATCCATTTACCTCATTGAAGTGGTAGGTGGTGATGTAAGAATCTTTTATGCGCTCTTTGTCGGTTGCATTTATTTCTCTAAGGTTGTTGGGATCATCTCTCCATCTTATATGTATTCTTGGCCTGGCTCTATATCCATGATATTTCTTCAATGGAGCTCTTTATGGTAGACGATACCAGGGTATTTTTTATGAGGTGGTCAAGCCATTTAATATGTTGTTCTTTAATGAATCCGCGTGAATGTTTTCAGATCTAGTACTCCTAGTCTCGTATTGGCCATCTCCGAGGAGATGTCAAATCTTGTTTCGGCTTGCCATGCCTGTCATAAATTGTTATTGTAACTGCACACTTCTAAGGCCACATCATTAGCTTGTAAAATACCATATTAAACTTCCAATATATCTTGTGGCTATCTGAATTTATAAATCGGTATGACCAAGAGATTTAACACACTCGCGCTTAAACTTCCCATGCGCTGACGCCTACGTGGTGAGTTCATTTCACACACTGGTCAGTTGGACTTCAATGTTGACTTCTTTTTTTCAGAAAGCAATAGCAAACTACCGAACTTAACAATTGCCGAGTTACATAGTCACAGCATATGCTGTGGTTGAATATCATTAGGCCAAGGATTAGGGATGGACTGGTTATGGCCTTAGGCGTTTCCATACAATGCTTTCTATAGTCTTAGGCGTTTCCATACAGTGCTTTATATAGTCTTAGGCGTTTCCATACAGTGCTTTCTATAGTCCTAGTCGTTTCCATGCAGTGCTTTATGTAGTCTTAGGCGTTTCCATACAATGCTTTCCATAGTCTTAGGCGTTTCCATACAGTGCTTTCTATAGTCTTAGTCGTTTCCATACAGTGCTTTCTATAGTCTTAGGCGTTTCCATACAATGCTTTCTATAGTCTTAGTCGATTCCATACAGTGCTTTCTATAGTCTTAGGCGTTTCCATACAGTGCTTTCTATAGTCTTAGGCGTTTCCATACAATGCTTTCTATAGTCTTAGGCGTTTCCATACAGTGCTTTCCATAGTCTTTTCACTGGCGAGCAACCCCAAATAGTCAGAAACTGACTAGGGACAAAATCTATATGGCTGAACTATAGATTAGGCCCATGAATATCCAACGTACAGCTCTAAGTGGCTCGTAAAAAAATGAAATGAACTGTGCTGAATATTCGCCAAGGAATGGGAAAGAGAAGGTTAGCTAAGATAGATTTTTAAGTCTAAATATAAGAGTATTGACAACTATCTCAGTACAGGTTTTTCTCCATGACTGCTCCCTTCCTTGGTGTCTAAGTGAACCCCCACCAATGTACACAACAACACGTATGCACAATTGGAAAAAAATATAATGACAGAACTATGAGTTATAATACTACAACATTTATTTACTAATCATATCCGATTTCAAGATGATGATAATGAAATCATATAACATGATAGTGATGACAAACATTACATAACTTGTTACTTGAACTATCTGGATCTGTGGTCCAGATCCCCACTCTCCAGTAGACACCAAAAAAAAAAACAGCTTGCCGGTATTCTGACGAATCCTGTCAGTCCTGACACTACCTAGTCAGTAGTCTCTAGTCTTGAGATCTATAACATAGGTGCTCCTTGTGAGAGCTTGAAAGAAAGTCAAGAATGTGTTATATCTAGTTCTACATCCGCGCAATCTTAAGTAAAACATATTCTAGTAAACACATATACAATGACCAGTCTGGCCAAGTTTATCTTCCAGCTCTACTGCGTTCACCATCCTCCTTCTCCCTACTGTCTTTAGTCTGGGACGGGCTTTTCAATTGTCTCACACGCCTGTAATTATTACATTTCTGCCGTCCCATGTCCATGTCGCTAATACCGACATTCTGTGTCGTACAGCCGCTCCGTCCAAAGTTGGTTTAGCAGCTCACAGGTTCGGTAATGGTATCATAATAGTACCTGATCATCCGGGCTTACAATCCGTGACCATTACCTGTGCCAGGTTTTCGTGAATTACCGTAAAAGCACGCCCACAATACACTGAAAAGGTTTAGCACCATATACCCTATACCAATTGTGGGTAATGTCTGTACCATTACACCGCTGCTTCCAACACAATCGATGGTCAATGTGCCAATGCGCACACAATGGCATAACACCAATTTATTCTTAGTGAGTTACCATATAACAAATCACATCAAATAAACCTAAGGTATACGAATACAAAATGGCATATAAGGCTATTCTTTCTTACATTGTATAATGCAAAAAAGTAAGTAATATCCTTATCTACAACCAACCGGGAAACATAGTTTCCATATACGCTACAGAACATATACACAAATTATGCATATGACAATTCAACTATATCAACCTCCGATATACATACATTATATAACTTCAAGATAGACATATAATGATACTCAACATAATAGCATAAGGCATTATTAATGAGTAATAATATTGTATACCTACAAAATGAGATATACAACAAGTCTAATTGCAGTGACCACACAGACCAGCCATATTGCTGATCTGTCAGGTTTAGTCACCACTTAGTTACTGCTGTGGTAAGAATTAAAGAAATAGTCAGTTGACTATAATACTATATTCTGTACAACAAATGCACACACCAAAAGGCAACTAGGATAGTGTACAAAGAAATGACAAGCATCTACCAAGACACCTAAAAGTATACTTAGACAATGATATTTATTGAAATAACCTATGTCAGATATAGACTGAAAATCAGTACATACATCTACAAGACTTAGTTACTAAGAAATAACTTTCCTAGTGAAATCTAGCAACATCAGAATCATACATATGACTACAAAACGAGCTGGGTGCCTACCTGTTCAGAGATTTTTTCATTTCTAACATGACCAGAGCTAACAGCCTATTTAACTAGTATCCCAAAGCAATTAACATTCCTTCAGTACAGTTCTAATTGCTTTATCAGATCTGTTTCACACCTTCCTACAGCAGACACATTATCTCCCAACATGTCAGTCCTAAATCTTTCTGCCTGCACACTAGCCCTCACACCTGTGAGTCTGACAATTTTTAGCCCCCTGAGTCTTATCAGTGATTTCACACCTTGCTCCTCTATTCTGTTTCAAATGGAGGTCAGCCATCGCGGTTGGGCGATTTCCTAGCTCTGCTTATCAGGTGTCAGGTCAAAGGAACAATTAGGTTCTCAGGGTCAACTGCCAGTTTACAACTCTGTTGGTAACCTGGTTTGCTTGCTTCATGTCTGGTGGGGTTTAATTACACACTCCACTGAGTCTGCCCTCCAGTCTGGCTGGATTGATAACCTCTGGGGGTGGGTGACCTGTACTGGTGTAATTAAATTTCCCATACAGAAAGCAATCTGTGGTGGTATGTAATCTTGCGTCATGTGAAACGTCTTATACATGCTTATTGAGAAAGCAGTCCATCAGAAGTGAACCGAAAATTGTTCTGGGCTGTAAAGGCGGCATTTCGTGACACCATACAGTGCTTTCTATAGTCTTAGGCGTTTCCATACAATGCTTTCTATAGTCTTAGGCGTTTCCATACAGTGCTTTCTATAGTCTTAGGCGTTTCCATACAGTGCTTTCTATAATCTTAGGCGTTTCCATACAGTGCTTTCTATAGTCTTAGGCGTTTCCATACAATGCTTTCTATAGTCTTAGGCGTTTCCGTACAATGCTTTCTATAGTCTTAGGCGTTTCCATACAGTGCTTTCTATAGTCTTAGGCGTTTCCATACAGTGCTCTCTATAGTCACTGGATCTCTGGGTCCATAAAACCAATATAGAGCCCCAATGGCATCAGATATGTCTCTTTATATGCAACACAATGGCATTTACTTTCCTCTCTGTCTGTGGTTGAAATCACTACATCATTAATTTAACATAGATTTAATGTCAGTTCACAAAATATTACATGTTATCTTCTGGTGAACTTGGGTATTGAGCATCTCAATGAACAATAAGATATGCGATGAATGTTGTATATATTTTCAGTTGCATGTACTTCCAGTTGTTATGGAAACCAACAAATACAAAATAAAATATGAATGACATTCACCCATGAGACGAAAGCAGAGATATCGGAAATGATTAATGTTCACTGATATCACCAAGTAATAAACTCATATTTCCTTTTTTTTTACAAAATGGAAAGCATCAGCGTGTGATATCTTGTCAAAAGTTGTGAGTGACTTTAGTGAGGAAATATTTCATGCATGTTATTTCTCTGACATGAGTTTTATTTCTCAACGACAGTACTTGAAACTCTACAAAAGTATAACCAAGATCCAAACTTACCACACTACGAGCAGATGTTAGCAGCAAAGCAAACTGACAATGAAGAAGTCCAGCAAACACTTTGGGAATTATTCCAGTCATTCCTCGCATCAAAATATCAACTGTTTAAGAGAAGGTACAAGCCACATGCTGTTTTGTTATGCCAACAATAAATATGAACGAACAAGTTAATGTAATAGCCTATGTTACAATATAACATGAACATACTTTATAATTATTGTCATTTAAATGAAGCAGAGGGAATTGAAAGAGGAGATGTACAGGAAGTCAAACAAAATGAATAGAAATTAGAAGAATAGTAAAAGGGATTTAAAGCAAAAGAAGAGATTTTGTGGTGGAGAGTGTAAAAACCCACACAAACCCCCAACACCAATTAGAAGCCCAGGGAAGCACTGACTGCTTGGATATCAGCTTCCGTTTTTAACCTTGTCTTTTGACTTTGTACAGTCAATCGGGCATAGCTGCCAGCGGCAACTGATGAAGGATTCGCACAGATTGTCCCGCTAGCCGATGAGTCCCTCTCTTTTATCCCCTGGGAGCCCATCACTGAATGCGAAATTGCCTAGTAAATTACAAACAACCAATAAATGTCGTGGTTGAGTGCAACGTCTTTATAGAACGTGCAACTAACTTTAACGTTAAGTCCAGGAATGCAAGATGTTAATCAACGAAGCACTGCGCCTTAGTTACCCCTAGTTAGCAGAAAGCTCTTAAAAGAATTGTATAAATAAATAAAAGTGCTAAAACGCAATAAAGGTACTAATCTGTTTAGGTGGTTGTGATTTATGTCATAACTATTATGTTATAATATTATGTTAACTAGAGTTCTATCCAGTGTTCAGCAACTGGCTAGTTCAGTGGTTCTCAATCTTTCTTGGCCCATACACCCCTTCAACATATATTCAGAATGTCATTCCCCCCTTTCGTATCCCCCCCCCCCATAAATCCCCCCCCCCTTGTCCCTACACAGTAAACGTAAATATGGAAGCATAATTTAAGAACAAGTCTACACGTCTACATAACACGTGATTTGCGGGTCTACTTCCGTTATGAAACGAATTTCATAAGGGCGAGAAGTACAGAACCGTAAAGTATGGAGGGAACAACAATATCACGCCGCTGCGTTACCCTACATGGATATACGGGATTACAGAGAAAGTCAGTAACGCCTTCGCCAGGGAACGCGGCAATTTGTATTGGGAAACATAAATGATGCAGTTGACAAATTAATTGAATTTTGCACGGAAAATGAGTTAACGATGGTCCATACACTTTTTAAACAACATCCAAGGAGACTTTTCACATAGAAGTCCCTGGACAGTACTACCAAAAACCAGATAGATTATATTTTAATATAAAGAATATGGAGATCAAGCATAATATCAGCAAAAATCTTACGAAGTGCAAACTGTGATACAGATCATCAGTTATTAGAAGCAGATGTGAAAATAAAACTCAAAAAGCTTACCCGAGGACCAAGGCCACTTCGCTTTGATCTCACAAAAATACCAGATGAATACAATGTAGAAGTGAAGAATCCACTTTTAAGATCTTGATGTCTATATAGGATGAATTCACACCTGATGAATTTGAATTGGGCAGTATTAGCTAGAAATATCTTGATAACAACAGCCAAAGATTTAATTCCTACCAAGAATAAGCAACATAAGCCTTGGATTACATTAGTCATTAGAAACGTTAGCATTAATAGAACAACAAAGGGAACTGAAACAGAAAGGATGAGAAACCGATAACAGTAGGATGAAGTATAAATCTTTAACACGAGAAATAAGAAAGAACACAAGAAAGGACAAACACCAATATATACAAGATTGTATTAAAATAGAGCAATATCATAAGAATGGAAGAGATTACGAAATGTTCAAAGAAATGAAGTTATTGACAAACAATGTTCAACCTCTATTAAATGTTATCTGTGATAGGTTGAGAAATACCCTAACAGAATCTTTAAAAAATAAATTATAGAAAGATGGAAGTAATGCTGCAGTGAAATGTATATGAATGACTGTGACTATATGAATGAGATACATGAACCAATGACAGTAGAGACAGAACCTGAATCCTCATTAGATGAAATAGTATGGGCAATAAAGAACCTGAAAAATGGTAAATAACCAGGATGTGATGAGATCCAGCTGAATTGATTAAAGCGGAGGGAAAAGAAAGCATACAAATCTATCACGCATTGTGTAAAAAGATACGGAAATATGGTATATGGCCAAAAGATTGGAAGAGAACTATTCAGTTATCTTCATTTCAATACCCAAAAAGGGCAACTTAAAATTATGCAGCACTTACAGAACTGTTGCCCTGATCAGTCATGCAAGTAAAATTCTAGTAAAATTCATAGTGAGAAGACTTCGTAAGAAAATAGTAGAAGATATTAACGTGGTTCAAGCTGGATTTAGACAAAGAGGAAGAAGTGTTCAAGAAGTGTTTAATAATAGAGAAGTGTAGAGAATATTAATGTAAACATATTCTCATGTTTTGTGGATTATTCAAAGGCATTTGACTGTGTACAACATCAGACACTTTGGAAATCATGCGGAAAATGGGCTTTCCGTCACATGTAGTACAACTCATAAAAATGTTAGATCACCAAACAGCGGATTAGAATAGACGGCGAGACATCAGATTGGTTTGACATCAAGCAAGGAGTCCGTCAGGGCGGTGTGCTTACCCCTATTTGTTTAACCTGTACGTCGAAAATCTAATGAGAAATGTCAGAGATGATATAAACAAGTAGCTATATGATGCCCTAAATATCGGTGGTCGTGAAATACCAGAGATTCGATATGCTGATGATACAGTGTTACTATCAACATAGAGCTGTGAAGAAAACGCTGGAAAGAAAAACCACTGCAGGAGATCCTCCTGGAACGTCAAGCATTCTTCGCCCACATTGTCATAAACCATTTCGAGCCAAAATAGGCTTTATCAACTATCTTAGAACTCACGGTTCCAACCTTTCAACTCCATTGGATTTAAATGAATGGTCATCAATATTCTTGATGGTCAAACAACACTAGCCACATCACAGAATGGTATAGAAAACTTAATAACCTCAGCAAAGAATAATAGGGAAAATCACAACTATATCTTATCATAGCAAATACAACGATAATGCATACCCCCCCCCCCCCCCCCAAAAAAAAAAACTAATATGGAGAAAGAAATATGTGTTAATGAAGAAAAATTGGAGATAGTCGAAAATGTTTAATGTCTTGGGTCATTAATTACAAACAATGGTGACATAATGAAATAAATTAAAAGACGAATATATATTGATCTTCAAACACTAAAACAACTGAATAAATTGTGGCGTGGGACAGATAGAGCTAAAAAAAAACTTAGATTTTTAAGAGCATGCATCTTTCCCATTGCAACATTCGCCTCTGAGACCTGAACATTTACGAAACAAGCTGAATAGCTGCTTTGAATATAAATGTTAGCCTATAGACGGGTTCTAGGAATATCTTGGATACAGAAAAGAACGTAAGCATCCATACGACAAGATCTGAATATTGAAGAAGGTTGGCTATTAAAGACGATAAAAGAAAGAAAATTGAAATGTGTGTCACTTGAAACGTCATGAAAGTTTGGAGAGAACAATAATTGAGGGGTATATGCCTGGGAAGAGAGGAAAGCCAAAGAGAAGATAGGTGCAGGATGTGGCGGATGATCTCCATATAGTGTATCAGACGCGGGATATCTTGCTTATGATCGAGAGGTTTTCCGGAAGGTTGTTATGGAAGCGAGGTTTTGCAAAGGATATGCTACTGAATTAATGAATGAATGAGGACTTAGTTGTTGGTTTTTCTGTCTGTCCCTGGTATTCTTTGCATTTTCCTCAGAAACCACATTTCCATAGCCATCAGATATTTTTCAGCTTGTTGCTCATTGTCCACATTTCACATGCATACAATAGTACAGGTTCTATGTAGCCCCTCAACACTCTTTTTCTCTTTGCAAATGACGTCTTTTTGTTTGTCAGTGTGTATTTCATCTTGCACATGGCTACCTTGGCCATGGCGATTCTTATTCTAATCTCTTCAATGCATCTCCCATCAGATATTATGACTATTCCGATATAATTGTACCAATTCACCTGTTTAAGAATATTCCCATTTACTTGTATATTACATTGTGGTATTTCCTTTTTCCTAGTGACACCGTAATCTGTCTTCTTACAGTTTAATTCTAATCCTGGTTGTTCACTGTGTGCAACAACCGCATCTGGTTAGTTAGTTGGTGTATAATTGCTGTTAGTCATAAGACTTTTGTGGCATTGATTTTTTAACTATAATACTTTTCTTGCGTATTTGGCCCATGCTCAGTGACATGTTCTTGCTATTTGTATGATTTTTTATACTAGATTTAAAAAGAATAACCATTTACCTTCTTTTCTTACTCTCTCCCTCCTTCATTTCTCTGCTTCAATAAATATTTACAATTAGTAGCTTGAGAATAAAGCTGCTAAATTTAAATATTTATTGAACCTTGGCGTGGTGGAAGAGCTTGATTTTCTCAATGACCCTGAGAGCTATGCCGGCGGTAGCGTGGCTACCAGCAGAGCCTTCCAAGCCGGACAGGTCAAAGGGTAGAGAACAGACAAAGAGAAACACCCTGGTCCTCCAGGTTGGGGGTTGAAGCGTGGGGTTAACATCCCCACCTTTGTAAAAACCTTTTTTGTTACGAAACAGATACACGAGCCTCGATTTCGGACTGACTTATCTGGACAACGACCTTGGAACGTTAAAGGACTTTTGAGATTTGGAACATGGAATGTACGGACACTATATCGAGCTGGAGCGGCCGAAGAACTAACCCGGGATCTAGTTGAATATCAAATGGATATAACAGCAATTCAAGAAATAAGGTGGCCAGGAGAGGGTACTTTAGAGCAAAATGGAATGATTATAATATATGGAGGAAACACCCAAAATAAACATGAATTAGGAACAGGATTTGTCATCAAAATAGAGTTATGGGGGAACGTTCTAAACTTTAAAGCTGTTAATGACAGAATTAGTAAATTATTAATAAAAGGTAAATGGAAAAATATAACTATGATTAATGTACATGCACCTACTGAAGAGAAAGAAGATGATATTAAAGAAGACTTTTATAATGATCTGGAAGATGTCATAGAAGAAACACCTAAACAGGATATCCTGATTGTGCTGGGATACTTCAATGCAAAAATAGGTAGAGAGCAAACTTATAAAAAAAGTTGCCGGTATGGAAAGCCTACATACAACTTCAAATGACAATGAATGGAGAGTCATCAACCTAGCAGAAGCCAAAGGACTGCAGATCAGCAGTACCAGACTGCAAAGAAAGGATATGCATAAACAAACTTGGAAATCATGTGACAAGAGAACCTATAATCAAATAGATCACATTTTAATTAATAACAAAAATGCATCAAACATACAACAAGTTAGAAGTTATAGAGGAGTTGAGTGCCACAGTGACCACTTCCTCGTTGGAGCAAAATTTAAAATAAAACTTGAGAGCATTCTATGCTAAACTACAAAGGTTACACCCAACATATAAAAGAGAAAAACTACAAGACAGTAAAGTCAAAGAGAAATTTGCAGATGAAATAAAATGTAAACTTGAAATTCTACAAACCCCGTTGGAGGAAAGCGTTGACCAAACTTGGTTGAATATCAAGAATACAATTCAAACTACCACAGAAGAATGTCTCGGTGTGTTAACCACGCATAGAAAGAACAGATGGTTCAATCAAATATGTGAAGAAGCAGTCATTATGAAAAAGAATGCCAGACAGTTGTGGTTAAATGACATCAACAACATCCAAAGTGAAGAGCAATATAGAACTGAATGTAAAGAGGCTACAAAAATAGTTCGGCAGCAGAAGCGAGAATATATGAGCAATATAATCAAAGATATGGAAACTAATCACCAGAAAAACGAATCCAGAAAGTTTTTTAACGAACTGAAGTCAAATCAAATCAACTTTATTTTAAAAGGGTCACAAATTGGGCACGCAGGCCCGTCTTACATTCGGCCCTTCCAATCACTCATCTTTCGTCCATCAAGAGCATTATACATTCACATAGAAAGAAAAAAAAACATTGTGAAATGAATGTTGTAAACATAAACAAGGCAAATTACCATGTTATGAGGCCCATCTCCCACCTACCCACACATCATCCCACCCACACAACCCCCACCCACACACACACATATATACATACCCTACCAACCGACCAATCCCCCTCCCGCACAACCCCCACCCACACACACTGCCCTCACCTGTTCCCCCAACCAAAACACATTCGCCACCCACACAAACATCCCCCATCAACCCACACATCCCGCGCCCACCCACATACACATCCAAACCCACACACCCAGCCCCCACCCATACATCCTCTCCCCAACCACACCTCCATCGACCACATATTCCCCACACACGCACACACATCCCCCCAACCCACACATCGCACATCCACTCATACATCCCCAAACCATACACACACATCCCCACCAACTGACATCTCCCTACCCAGTCAATGTCAATGAAACGAGGGCACCAAGACAACACATATGGTTTAAAAGACAAAAATGGGACTATGATAAATACCAATGAGGAAATGTGTAACACATGGAAAGAAACTTTGTTGAATTACTAAATTGTGAAGCTCCAAGTAACACTTTCCCACAGGAAGCGGTTCTAACGTGCGAACCACAAATTGAAGAACCTGCTTTTAAAGAAATCCTATATGTAATAACACGACTTAAAAACAATAAGTCAACTGGGGCTGATGGAATTGCTGCTGAATTTATAAAGGCAGGCGGCCATGCATTACATCTAAAGTTATACAAACTAATAATAAAAATCTGGAGGACAGAAGAATTACCCCATGACTGGAAAGAGTCATTATTGATACCTATCTTTAAGAAAGGAGACAAGTTTTAATGTGAAAATTATAGAGGAATACCACTCCTGTCCATAAGCTATAAGATACTATCCGCGGTATTACTAAATATAATAAAACCATATTCAGGAGACATATTAGGTGACTACCAGGCGGGTTTCAGACAAAACAGATTAACAATAGATCAGATATTTATCTTACGACAAATAGCCGAGAAAAAATTGGGAATATAAAAGAGATCTCCATAACATTTTTGTGAATTTTAAAAAGGTTTATGATAGTGTCCATAGGAATAGTCTATGGAATGCTATGCATGAATTTGGAATACTAAGGAAGTTAATCAACATGACCAGGCTATGCATGGAAGATACTTATATAGTAATATATAAAGGCAGGAAATCAGACCCTTTCCAAACAACATCTGGATTGAAACAGGGTGATGCACTATCACCGCTCCTTTTCAATCTGGCTCTAGAGAAAGTTGTAAGGAAGGTAAAGGAGGAATGTGCAGGCTAATAAGAGGAAAATCATGATGGCTCAGGGTGAGTACACAATCAGAAAAGTGTATGCTGTGGGAGACGAAAGAAGTGGGTCAGAATGCCAGAGGAATTGTCAGACCTGTGTAGTGTCACAATCACATTGGACCAGGAGTAAAGGGAGTACCATCAGGTAGCAGGAACTGGAAGGTGCAACAACTGATTCATGACAATTTGAGCAGGTGATGTAGTCGTCTGCATGGGTAGTTCTGTGCTAAGAGGCAATATAAGTGCCAAGGGGGTTTATAGCGAAGGTTAATGGGTGGTGTCAATGCAGGAAAGCCTGGGACATGATACCACAAAATCTAGACTGAGAATGGATGCAGAGGAAGTCACTGCGACGTTGGCTGGGGGTTAAGCAGCACACATGCATGTCGTGATTGTAACAGACCCACAGAGCCTGCTGAGTAGGGTGAAGATAGGTATTGTTCTTGCAGAGTAGCATGTTTCAATTAAACAATCAACGATATTTTATTGGATCCTTTTCCCCCAGGACATTCTGGTGTAGTGGAAAATGAGCAGGTGGGCAAGCTGAGTCTGCACTGTTGGGTGGGGTATTGGCAGGCGTTGTCATGGTTCTTTGGGATCAGGCGTATTGTGTGGAGGAACAGAAACACTATCATTGTCGAGAGAGAACAGTGTCGCATGCAGTGATCAGAAGATTTGGCTGACACTCAGTACTCAGAGAAAAAGCCAGACAGACACATAATCAGGCTGCAGCTGGTGCCATTAGTATTGGGATTCTTCGCCTGCTGCTGAAGATGAGGACGGAGCATTATGGGAATGTCGGTTCTGGACTCAACTCAGCTCAACTAAACCTTTATGAACACCAAGAAACAATAGCCGGCCTTTCCTTTATAAATACTTTCTGAAAAGTCTTGGTCCCTGAACAGAAAAGTTCCTTACATCCACAATTATGTGTTCACTTCAGTTAATTTCAAATAATTCTCTATTTATAACAAATCTTCACAAATGCCTGCACACTTCATGTGTCTCCACAAGTGATGTCTATCAGCTCTTGATAGCGTTACAGTACGAGAAACCATCAATCAATAAACATGATGATGACAATTAGCATTCATTTCTCTGCAGCATTCATCTGAGCACAGGGGCCATCTACTGTCTGACAACAAATAACTCTTTCCATGACTTCCTCAATGCCACATACAAATATGGATGCCAGAAGACAGGACTATGTGGCAAGTAAATGAGACCGAACTGCACTTATTGATGACCTACGAAATGCTCTGATTTTGATCAAATATTAAATATAAGATGTTCTAATCATTTAAAGATGTCGACACATTTAAATGTAGAATTGGAAGTAGCATCAAATGTTCAAAGAATTTGTTTATTGTATAAAATTCAGTATTAATACAATGATTCAAACCATATTTCCTTTATAAACTACACATTTGTGTTCATATAGCTGGTAGCAACACTCGGAAAACCTATACTTTGAAAGCTCTCTCAGCTGCACTGTCACACTGATAATAATAACGCCTCGGCATTTTTAGTCACTGTACTTTCCGTGCCAGTAGGACCAATGTGCTGGTGCATTGTCATAGAAAATCACAGTAAAGATCCTTGTACACACCTTGTGGCGTTTTGAGTACATGGTGCTAACGCCATATTTGTCTAGGGTAATGAGTCTGGTAATGGGGTCAGTATCAAGCCGCCCGGCCCTCTGTACTTCCCAAGACATTTCTTCCTGCCTAATTTAGGCTGGGAGCCCAAATCAACTTGTTAAAATCTGCCTCGATGCGGATTCAACCACTTGACCACCAGGCAAGGAAACATGCTAGCCACGAGGCCAGTACTAAGTATCCATCCATAAGTATCCGGGGGGTACGGGGTGTCAGGCATTGGTAGCACCTTTGGTAAGGATGACTCTCATGTCCTTTTCAGGACCCATCCCCCACTGGTCCAAGTCTGACACCCAGCTCGTGCCTGTGGCTCCTAGTAGCTGTCAGCATGCGACAGCGGCCACCCCCCGGGGCAACACCTGTGAGCGGCTGGCTAAACCAGACATGGGTAGCCGATTTGGTGTCAAACCAAGAGGTAAACTAGGGTATGCCTACCCAGCATGTGAAGACAGGATTCGGCAGACTGCGCGGAAGAAATCATTCCTGATTCAACGGGCAAGACGGCGTTTACCTGCAAAGCGTTGTGGAACGTAATGAGCACGCAAGGCACGTAGAGCGTCCTGGTCATCCACTGCACATGTATTCGTCTCCAGTCGTCTCGACTTTTCTTGCCACTGGACTCAGATGGACTCAGGCGAGAGAGTGAGGTCGACGAATTGCGCAACTCTTCCTCACTTTAATCCAAGTCATCGCGCAAGTCATTCTTCATCCAACGTCACATATCACCTTCAAGCCCTGTGGCGATGGGCGAGCGGCAGGCGTGGGTACGCTGGCAGCCGTAGTCGCAGACCTGCACACGGGCGGCTCAGACCATATGGTCGTCTTCTACTGACCGGAGCGGCAGTGGGATTCGGCAGCCCCCTGAGCGACTGAGCAGCCCTCTATAGGAACACACTGCTCACCTCCATAGCATGAGGAAGGGGCTAGAAAAGGTGCCCTAAACATTGTCTGCTTCATCACTACCTAACCAGCTAGCCGCGGTTGATGGGTACCCTAACTGCGGTCGACATACAAAGAAAGATAAAACAAGCAAAGCTAAAAGAGTAAACCATATTCCCTTAACAATTGGAACTTGGAATGTACGCACCCTACTTGACAGAGACGGCGCGTCAGGTCCAGAGAGACGAACAGCACTGATTGGGAGAGAGCTTGGCAGGTACAACATCGACATTGCAGCCTTGAGCGAGACACGGCTTGCAGAAGAAGGCCAAATCTGTGAAATAGGTGCCGGCTACACATTTTTCTGGAGTGGAAGGAAAAGCGAGGAAAGACGCCAATCCGGTAGGGGATTTGCCTTTAAGTTTGCCCTGGTCGGCAAATTAGCTGGATTTCCAAAGGCTATAAACGACAGGCTCATGACCATGAAGTTGCCCCTGCTGAATGGAAGGAAGCATGCAACCATTGTGAGTGTCTACGCACCAACTATGACCAACGAAGATGATGTCAAGAACAAGTTCTATGAGGACCTGCACAATGTATTAACATCTGTTCCCAAAGGAGACAAACTTATACTCCTTGGGGATTTCAATGCCAGAGTAGGCACGGGCACCACCTCTTGGAGTGGCATTATTGGAAAGCATGGAGTCGGAAATTGTAACAGCAATGGACTCCGCCTCCGTAAAACATGGGGGCGAAAATGCAAAAAAAGCTAAATGTCACCCGCCTAAACAGCAAGAAAATGCAGCAGTCGTTTGAAAATATGCTGGAAGACCGCCTCAAGCCCAATGCTGCAGCTAAACAGGATACAGAAACAGAATGGAGAACCCTAAAGGACATAATTTACAACACTGCTATGGAAATCCTGGGTCCAGCCCCCCGAAAGCATAAAGACTGGTTTGATGAAAATTCCGAAGACATCAACCAATTGCTGGCCGAGAAACATCTTCTCCTCAAGGCGCATTTGAATGACCCAAAGTCAACATCAAAAAAAAAGATGCTTTCAAGAACATTCAGAGAGTAGTGCAGCAGAAACTTCGGCACATGCAGGACTCCTGGCTGACCAGCAAAGCTGATGAAATTCAGGGCTTTGCTGACAGACATGATATGAAAAACTTCTACGACTCACTGAAAGCGGTCTATGGTCCTACATCACCAGGCATAGTTCCCCTCCTCAGTGCAGATGTGGGAACATTGGTCACCGATAAGAAAGAAATCCTTCAACGCTGGGCAGAGCATTTCAGCAAAATCTTAAATGCAACTTCCTTCTTCGATGATGAAACCATCAACTGCCTTCCTCAAGTTCCCACCACTGAGTCACTTGATGACCTGCCAACCATAGTGGAAGTAAACAAAGCCATCCAGCAACTCTCCAGCGGGAAGGCACCTGGTCCTGACTCCATCCCAGCAGAGATATACAAGGCAGGTGGGCCGGTCCTAACAGAGCAGCTTCACCAAGTCTTCACAAACATATGGATGAACGAGACCATGCCACAAGATTTCAAGGACGTAAAGGAAACCGCCAATCCTGTGACAACCACCGAGGCATCTCCTTGCTTTCAATTGCAGGGAAGATACTCGCCAGAATTCTTCTCAATCGCCTCACAGCCCATCTCGATCAAGGTCTTCTTCCTGAGAGTCAATGTGGCTTCAGAAAAGAACGTGGAACTGTTGACATGATTTTCGCTGCAAGGCAGCTGCAAGAGAAATGTCAGGAACAGAAGTGCGAAATGTTCTCCACTTTCATTGACCTTACCAATGCTTTTGATACAGTCAGCAGAGAAGGACTGTGGAAGATTATGGCAAAATATGGCTGTCCACGAAAGTTTGTCCAAATAGTGCGGCTATTTCATGACGGCATGCATGCAAGAGTACAGGAAAATGGTGAACTGTCTGAACCCTTTCCTGTCACCAATGGGGTGAAGCAAGGATGTGTCCTGGCACCAACACTGTTCAGCCTCATGTTTTCAGCCATGTTGATGAATGCCTTCGAGAACGACGACATTGGAATAGACATCAACTACCGTATGGATGGAAAGTTATTCAATCTCAGAAGGCTGAAAGCTGAAACCAAAATTAACAGCGACACTGTCAGAGAGCTCCTGTTTGCTGATGATTGCGCTACATACGCCAACTCAGAGGCGGGCATGCAACATAATGTTTCAGCTTTCTCACATGCCTGTGCCAACTTTGGGCTCAATATCAACTTGGAGAAGACTGTAGTTATGTACCAGCCAGCTCCAGGAAGAAATCACACTGTGCCGAATATCAAAGTGAATGATCATAGACTAAGTGTTGTGGACAAATTCACTTATCTTGGCAGCACTGTGTCACAAGCTGCCACAATTGATGACGAAGTGAATGCAAGAATCTCCAAGGCCAGTGCGGCCTTTGGCAGACTGTACAAGAATGTATGGGACAGAACTGGAATAAGCCTGTAAACAAAGCTAAAAGTCTACAAAGCAGTTGTATTATCCACACTGCTATATGCTTGTGAAACCTGGACTGTTTATCAGCGACACGCTAGGAAATTAAACCACTTCCACACAGTCTGCCTAAGGAAGCTACTGAAGATTAAATGGCAAGACAAGATTCCAGACACTGAAGTCCTAGAAAGGGTATCCATGCCCAGTATCCACACTCTACTGATGAAGAATCAGATTCGTTGGGCTGGTCACTTGACTCGCATGCCAGATCACAGGCTCCCTAAACGAATTTTTTTACAGCGAACTGCGTTGTGGCAAACGCTCCCAAGGTGGCCAGAGGAAACGTTTTAAAGACACTGAAAATTTCACTGAATGCTTTTGGAATTCATCATGACACCTGGGAGGCTGCAGCCAGAGACCGAAATTCGTGGCGTGCATCATTACGCAAAGGTGCAGTCATATGTGAGGCAACCAGGACTGCAAGAGCTGTGAAGAAAAGGCAGGACAGAAAAACCACTGCAGGAAATCTTCCTCCAGAGACGTCAAGCATTCTTTGCCCACATTGTCAAAGAACATTTCGAGCCAGAATAGGCCTTATCAGCCATCTTAGAACCCACAGCTCCATACCTTCAACCCCACTGGATGAAATGAATGGTCATCATCATTCTTGATGGACAAACAACACTAAGTATCCATGTTTCTGTGTATTTCCTTTACAGTTACTCGTGTGTCATTCACACAAGTCTTCATTACTTTTTCACCATAGCTTTCTGACGAAAGGTGATTTATGATGCAATTTTGACATACATATATATTGTTCAATTACGGACATTTTGAACTACTATAACAGTAAAGGGAGTTAGCTTAGGAGTGGAGAGTTAATGAATGCTGCGCATTCATTAACTAGTGGGAAATCATAGTTGGTGAACGTGTGTGCACGAATGGGTAGAAGTATCCAGGGGTTGCACACACGTCACTTGGGACTTGGGATTCAACTAGGTAAACAGAAAACATGTCCGTAATTACCATGACCAGTTTGAAGATGTATGATTTCAACCAATAAACGCATGTTTATATAACAGACGAGACTTGTCCACTATATCGACACGAGCCATCTTCTACACACAGCCTTATCATATCACCTGTACTACTGTTATATAGGCTGTTTTGGTGCCGTCGACCTCAAGATCTCCAACATGGCTCGTCGCGGAGATTGTTGACTCAAGCGAAGATTTGTTTTGTCTGCGTCTGGAGACGGATGTTATGGAGGTTTTCTCAAGTAGATTATAAGAAACGCAACAACTAAAAGCCCGCCCAGGGGTAGTTGTGATTTCCCGGTGTTTGCTAAGGGGATCTTAGTCAAGGTCAGGAGGTTTGCTAATCTTGTTTTATAGAGAGACCGATATTTTTTGATATACCTGACTCACCAATATACAGTGTCTTGATCGCTGACATACGCTGCTTTTTGTTGAAATCAAGAATTGCTGTTTTACATCGAAATTTTAAATGATGTCGTCACCGCTAGATGCATCTTACAACTTGTAAAGTAACCTTGTACCTCGGGAAATAAATTATGTCTACAGCCGAACGATCAGCTCCAATTGGAACAGCGAAATCTCGAGGATGATAAAATTTATGAGCGTGGTCTCAGCTCACTGGACTGTTTGAGGTTGAATCAAGGTCGATTTTCACTTTCTGGACCACTGAAATTCTAGAATCAAGGTCGTCAACAGTCACTTCAGCTAAGTGAAGGCATCGAGTATGTTCAACTTGTCTCAAATCAAATTTGTTTCAATTGATTTGAACTGACCGCTCCACTGCTATTGTCGATTGAAATTTTTTCATCAAGATTGTCGATTGGAATTTCTCTCATCAAGTTTGTCGATTGGAATTTTTTTCATCAAGATTGTCGATTGGAATCTTCTTTCATCAAGATTGTCGATTGGAATCTTCTTTCATCAAGATTGTCGATTGGAATCTTCTTTCATCAAGATTGTCGATTGGAATTTCTCTCATCAAGTTTGTCGATTGGAATTTCTTTCATCAAGATTGTCGATTGGAATCTTCTTTCATCAAGATTGTCGATTGGAATTTCTTTCATCAAGATTGTCGATTGGAATCTTCTTTCATCAAGATTGTCGATTGGAACCTTTTTCATCAAGTTTGTCGATTGGAACCTTTTTCATCAAGATTGTCGATTGGAACCTTTTTCATCAAGTTTGGGTAATGGATAATTTTAGGTTAATTAATAACATACTCAATTGAACAGAATATTTCTTGCTGCTTACTTTAAAATATTGTCTTAAAATATTAGTATATTATATTGGTTAGTACTTTCCATTACAGCTAATGGAAGCCCAAGATTTTTCTCAAGTACTTGGTGAAGTTGGTGGGGCAATATCATAGACTTTGCAAGGTTTCAAACGGAAATTAGTTTATTAATTAGAAAAATTGATTGATGTAATTTACAAATATTGCAGCATTGCAAAGAATGAGGCTTCGTTAACTCAGGTACTAAGAAGCATATAGAAGAAGATATTGTTTTTAGGCTGAGATAGCATAAAGAGTAAAGATGCACCTGAGCAGAGACTTAGGACGCGTGACTGCATGGTTAGGAGAGTTAAAGGTGACAGTCAGCGAGGTAGAATGTTTCGTACACTGGTTACAGAGTAAAACAACTAATGTAGGAAACAATGAGATAAAAAGGAACAACAAGAATAGCCGAGGACAGCCACTAGTTAATGAAAATAGGGGGCAGTATAGAAACGTTTACGTTAATCCAAATATGACTAGGGTTAGGAGCTGGTATAATGATCAAGGATACAGAAATGGGCATGAGAGAGACTGTTCTAGGAGTTGGCCATCCTATACTGTAAGCGCTAGAAAAAGACGTGACGAATGGTTTGAAAAAAGACAAAGACAATATCTAAACTCAGGTGTAAGAGACAGAGTTGAACCTGTAAATAAAATACAAACTAATCCTAAAATGGTTGCGAATGTGACTAGTGGACAGGAAAAGAAGACGACGGCATTAGTGAAAAAAAATAAACCGAGAGACACAGACGCAGGCAGGTAATACGATAGAAAATAGTACGCAGACTCAGGTAGATATTGTAGAGAAAAATACCCAAGTGCAACCGACTAAGAAAATAGTAAGGGGAACGCAGACTATTAAGACGCTAGAAGTGGCAGCACCACCTCAAGTGAAATTTGATACGGTTGCGCCAGTCAAAATTAAAGAGGATGTTCCGGCAGAACGTAAGCCGCCGTTAAAACCAAGAAACACCAGGATGAAAATTAGAAAAACTGCTGGGACTAGGACTGCTGCGACCAGTCTATTAGTAAATGTAGGAGATGACACGACAGAGGCATCAGACTTGTCAGAGTGGGACGTTAAATGTATTCCCGACCGGAGGGGTGGTCCTAGAAGTAAGAAAATTGGCAGGGGTGATAGTTCCAACTATAAGGATGTTGCTTCCTCCTCTACAGCATATAGTAAACAAGCTGGGAGAACAACTATAGTTAGTGATTACTCAGAAGACGAAATAGCATGGTATAACCTATATAGGACCTGTTTTGAAAATAGTGCACAGACAGATACAGTAATGACGAGAACAGCAAGTAAACGTAGTAGAAAGAAGAATAGTAATAGAATTTATGACCATGAGACCTGAATACTTCAGGGACAGTTCGACATTTAGTGATATGGAAAATGAGTGGTATGAAGAGAAACACACGCCAGTAATAGGAGACAATGAACTGTTTGACTTAGACACATTATATGGATAGTAGAGTTAAGTTTGAGCATAGTGAAGAAGAGAATTAGTTTAACTTGAGAGATGGGTGTTTTCCATTTCGATGGTGTTGCAGTAGGTAATATATGAACTTAGATGGTACGGTAGAAGGTGGAGGAAAATCACAATAGGTGATATATAACCGGCAGGTAGTTGGTAATTGAGTATTAGAAGAACGAGAGTAGAGTCATGTAAACAAGGCGAGGAGTAATAGATTGGTTGGTGCAGATATATAACTAGAGATTGATCTGAAGAGATGTAGATTCTTGGCCGAGTGGTGAAATAGTAAGCGTGGTTACGCGATGCTGAGAATTACGTGGAGAGAAAAGATGGTGTTCATGAATACATAAGTGTATTGTCTTGCTTGTAGTAAGGAAAGAGTGGGTGATATGTGATGGATCTAGAACAAAATCGGGAAAGTTCGTATAGAGAGACGCATTGTCTGAGATAGATGAAGTGACTTAGAGAGTTTGAAAGAATGGTCGTGTTGTGTATTAGGTTGAGACGTCTGACATTTGAATTAACGTTTCGATCGTTGTTGTGGGGGAAAAGCAGATACAGTAGTGGGGGGCTGAGGTAAGATGAGACGAGCGTGCCTGATACGGAGGAAGGAAGAATATGAGAGAATACGAGGAAGTATGTAGCATTGCCTCAGTGGACTAAGTGTGTCGATGGTGATGGGTGGTGAGTAAAAGAGATATTTTGCTAGATTGTCTGTTGAAAGGATCCGAGGGATGACATAAATGTGGCTGCAAGAGATATATAGGCGTGCTATTGACTGTTGAGTAAGGTAATGTAAGGTGATGAACATTATGTGTATGTGTATAAATAGCCAGATAAGGGTGAGATTGTTAAAAGGAGATGGTGAGAATATAGGTAAGTGATGCCAGTTGACGTGTGCAATGAGTAAGGAAACATGTTAGACAGGAATGAATGGTTACTCACGAGATTAGATTGCGTGGCGGTTGTTTTGGTGTTTCGTTGGTCGTTGTAGGAGGCAGATCTAGTGTTGTTCGGGAAAATTGTGTTGGAATAGGATTACATGATGCAGAGAAGTGCGAAGAGGTGATTAGTATGTCTCGTTGGAGTGAGGATAGTTGTGAAGAGCTGTCTGTCTGTAAAGGAGGTAGAAATCATCGTTAGTTATACGCGCGCGCTTGCTGTTTCTGAAAGGATAACGATAAGTGTGAGGAAGTGTTGTGATAAGATGTTGGAAATTGTGATGCGTCGGGTGCACGGGTAACTTAAAAGTAGAATTAGTTGTTGGTACAGTAGTTAGATGTATTGGTGAGAGGTCTATAGTAAATAGACAAAGTTTTGTTGGACGTAGGAGGGTGGAGATACCGTAGTTAACGGTAATAATGATTAAGTAGTTGTAGTAATACTTTCAAAGGGAAACAATTAGTGCGTCGAGGTACGGTTTCCTTTAGTAGAGAAATGAGTTGTAGTATGCTGGGATAGCCGCCACAATAGTAGTAAGTGAAGTGATTTGAGCTGCAGTTTACAGCGGTTGGTTAGGCTGATATTCCAGATATTGTGATGTGTTAGGAGTTAGTCTGGTAAAAGATAGAATATTGTGAGGGGAGAGAATCAATGATTGACGGTCATTTATTAATTAGTGATTTTTGTTGAGAGAACAGATATTGTTCTAAGTTAAGAATTGGTCTGTAGGTAACAGATATATATATATATATATATATATATATATATATATATATATATATATATATATATATATATAGAGAGAGAGAGAGAGAGAGAGAGAGAGAGAGAGAGAGAGAGAGAGAGAGAGAGAGAGAGAGAGAGAGAGAGAGAGAGAGAGAGATTTTGAGGTTAATGCTTAGCATTGAGTTGTTTTGTTTTATCTGTTATAAGAATAACGGAATAGGCATGACTTGTAGGAATAGATATGTTAGTATAAGAGACCAATGTTGATTGAAAATGTATAGTATGTTATATTATTTTTGCTTGATTTGGTCCTGTAAAATGATTGTTACTATTTGATTTTAGAATAGGATTATTGTGTTTTTAGCCTTTTGCGTACAAACTACTGGTCCGTAAAAGAGACCAGTAGTATTAGGTAAAAATAGATTAGGATGTATGTTGTATTATTTTAATATATGTTTTTCTTTGAATGAGTTCATACCTTTAATTAATATGAGGGGAAACATAAATTATGTATAAAAAATTTGGGGGGGGTATGATGTCCTGTTGTGATTTTATTTCGCTTCACTTATAATTTAAGTGAATTGTCTTGTATGTTTATATATACATGTTGGAAATTAGTTAAGTTGAGTTTAATTTACATGGTTTTGTCTAGAATAAAGACAATACATGGGGCTTTATTTAGGACCCTTCGTTCAGAAAATGGTTAATCAACTACTGTGGACTAGAAGAGAGACACATTCTCCTTGTGAATAACAGGTTTATGAGTATATTCTACTAGCAAGATTGCTGTGATAATCAGCGTTGGGAGGTTAAGTTGTGGAAACATAGTCCATATTTAAGTGACGGAGTTACTACACAAGTAAAATGGTTATCGGGAATTTAAGTGAGCATTAATTGAAGATATATGGATTGGACGCCATATTGGGGAAGAAAAGATTAATGAATATAGCAGTGGGGTAAATGAGGGGAAAGTTTTGAACATAGTTTCCATGGGGTCAGAAGAGCCATGGTGTACTTTCATAAGAGACACGAGATTGCTGGCTTATAGAAGAAGTGGGTAACGTGCTACGCCAGGCAATTAGCAAAACATGAATTGAATCCATGTTTGACTCCGAAGAATGATTAGATACGGTGGATAGCAGTACAATAGTAAAGGGTTGTAAGGGTGTCAATGAGAAATGAACATCGTGGAGACATAATGACATGGGGTTTTTGAGGGTCCGTGATATATGGACTGTAATAGAATAACGTTGGTCACAGACATGAGTTCAGGGGTGGTATATTGTTGCTGTTGATAACGGAATAAGTAGAGGTTTTAGTAGAGATGCCCATAATAAATGGACATTAAGGGGTCGCTGAAATTTTCGGCGAAATTAAGAGAGAATTCTGAGTGAGGTATGAGAGAAGATTAGTTATGTGTATAAAGTTGGAAGAGGTCTAGAGGGATGATGGACCTTGTAAATCGTGTACTGTCTGTAATATATAGACATTTGGGAGTGAATAATATTTTTGATGGTTGGTACTTGATGCTGTAGATAGCAGCGTAAACTGTTACCATAATAAGTGGTACTGTAGAAGAGATAATTGTTTTAGACTTTATTACATAAAGTCTCAAATGACATAGGGGTGTAAAGGTGTGTGGTTTAGGTAAGTGTGGTTTTTTTTGAGAAAGAGTTCTACTTCTTTGAATCTCCGGTGCGCACCGATTCCTTGTCTTTCTATCATGTGCGAGTGTTCTCAGGTTGATTGAAAGTAGAGAATTAGTAAGTAATGTTGGTGATGACAATAGGGAGTTGGTATCAGAAGAGTACAGCGTTTGAAATTTTAAGCGGATTGCTTATGAAGAGAAGAAGAAGAAGTATTTCAAAAAGGTACCCATATGTGTTATGATTATTATATATATATATATGTGTTAAATATTATTGAGGTACCTATACAAGAGTTATTTTGGTGATAGGATATATGTAACTAATATATGTTATGAAGGGTCAGAAACGAAGAAGAGGTTCATAGTGGGTTGCTATGAGGGAGAGTCACAAATAGAAATATTGAAAGATATGTTCAGGGATTGTTGGGCAGATGTGGTATAGAACCGTAGAGTTAAGTGGTTAAGGGTTGGGGTTGAGACTTTTTCAGAGAAAATGTCTCCTTGAAGAAGGGGAAGTATATATAACAGTAAAGGGAGTTAGCTTAGGAGTGGAGAGTTAATGAATGCTGCGCATTCATTAACTAGTGGGAAATCATAGTTGGTGCACGAATGGGTAGAAGTATCCAGGGGTTGCACACACGTCACTTGGGACTTGGGATTCAACTAGGTAAACAGAAAACATGTCCGTAATTACCATCACCAGTTTGAAGATGTATGATTTCAACCAATAAACGCATGTTTATATAACAGACGAGACTTGTCCACTATATCGACACGAGCCATCTTCTACACACAGCCTTATCATATCACCTGTACTACTGTTATACTACGGCAATGCTATAGGTGCGTCATGCAAACAAACTTCTGTCATTTTGAGTTAAAGAATATATAAACAGGCGACATCTACAACAGTACGTCATCAAGGTCACTACCTACAATGACCAAGAAAGCAGAATCAATCTTTTAAATATGGGGCAATGACACTAGGAACATAATTATTGTATAATGTACTAGCTGACCCGGCCCGGTTTCGCCCAGCGCCTGGCGGGGATCTATCTATCTATCTATCTATCTGTCTGTCTGACCCGGCTTCGCCCAGCTCCTGGTGGGGAGCATCTCATTTAATGCATATAAGTCCTCCGAAGTCGGAGAGTGTCTGCCTGTACGGCGAGGAACCACCAGTCTGCACACCAATAAGCCAGACATGGGACAACGGATACTCACGCAAAACTCAGGTCCTGTATGACATCACACTGATGTTGGACAACAGGATGCCTTCATCCGACATACAGGACTTCGCGTTGGAGCTCAAGCCAACGAACACAAGCAAGCAAGCAAGCAATTCATATAAGTAGTCATATAAGCTCCCGTTCCCGACTATCTGTCTGTCTGTCTGACCCGGCTTCACCCAGTCCCTGGTGGGGAGCATCTCATTTCATGCATATAAGTAGTCATATAAGCTCCTGACTAAATTCTGTCTGTCTGTCTATCTATCTTCAGAGTGTCTCATTTAATTCATATAAGTAGTCATATAAGCTCCCGTTCCCGACTAAATTCTGTCTGTCTGTCTATCTATCTGACCCGGCGCGGCTTCGCCCAGCTCCTGGTGGGGAGCATCTCATTTAATTCATATATGTAGTCATATAAGCTCCCGTTCCCGACTATCTGTCTGTCTGTCTATCTGTCTGACCCGGCCCCACCCAGTCCCTGGTGGGGAGCATCTAATTTAATTCATATAAGTAGTCATATAAGCTCCCGTTCCCGACTATCTGTCTGTCTGTCTGTCTATCTATCTGACCCGGCGCGGCTTCGTCCAGCTCCTGGCGGGGAGCGTCTCATTAAATTCATATAACAAAACAAAATTAACTTCAGAATGTCCTTCCACACACCATCCATTATTTTAATGAAAACTGTTTTTAATCACCTACATGACTGTAGATAACTTCTTTAAACATAAAAAGATGAGTTAGAAAATTTTCACTATTTAAATAGATGCATTATTTTTATGAAAACTATGAAAATGCCTTAAAGATTATATCATTATTTATTATAACTCATATGCCTGTAAATAACTGTAGACAAAGAGTTTATAAATCTTTGAAAACAATGCAACAATCTATATATAAAATATATAGCTATGCTATTAAAAGTTATGCCCCTTGAAATAACTTTTCTTAAGTTAAGTCCCCTCGCTATATATAAATGAATAAAATATTAAAATATTAAATTTTAGTAAGTAAATAGCTGATTGTACACTAACAAACTATGACAGTTGGCTGCACGGGAATTAAAAGAAAACATGTAGAAAATTTCATCTCAATCGGATGGACCGTTATCGAACGCATAAAAAACGGACATACATACATCGCCTTTTATATATATAGATTAATTTGGTAATCAGTTGTTTACTAAACCAACATAATCATGACGGTTCTGGTTCCAGATGATCTAATCAGTGGTTAGATGACATAGATTACTTGGCTAGTGAAATCAGATATCTAGCCATCTCAGTTAAGAGCGAAAAACAGGCGGTCCCGTATTCAAGTTGTGCATGAAAAAAATCCCCAGGCAGTTTGAAATCACAGAGTATACTGTAAGGCCACTGCCCTGGTTAAATTGTTAGGAAAAGTACAAATCTAGCCATGAGTAGATATAGCACATTACCTTGGATGGAATCTGTCTAGAGCAAGTCAACCTACCCATGAGTAGATATAGCACATTACCTTGGATGGAATCTGTCTAGAGCAAGTCAACCTACCCATGAGTAGATATAGCACATTACCTTGGATGGAATCTGTCTAGAGCAAGTCAACCTACCCATGAGTAGATATAGCACATTACCTTGGATGGAATCTGTCTAGAGCAAGTCAACCTACCCATGAGTAGATATAGCACATTACCTTGGATGGAATCTGTCTAGAGCAAGTCAACCTACCCATGAGTAGATATAGCACATTACCTTGGATGGAATCTGTCTAGAGCAAGTCAACCTAGCCATGAGTAGATATAGCACATTACCTTGGATGGAATCTGTCTAGAGCAAGTCAACCTAGCCATGAGTAGATATAGCACATTACCTTGGATGGAATCTGTCTAGAGCAAGTCAACCTACCCATGAGTAGATATAGCACATTACCTTGGATGGAATCTGTCTAGAGCAAGTCAACCTACCCATGAGTAGATATAGCACATTACCTTGGATGGAATCTGTCTAGAGCAAGTCAACTACCCACGAGTAGATATAGCACATTACCTTGGATGGAATCTGTCTAGAGCAAGTCAACTACCCACGAGTAGATATAGCACATTACCTTGGATGGAATCTGTCTAGAGCAAGTCAACTACCCACGAGTAGATATAGCACATTACCTTGGATGGAATCTGTCTAGAGCAAGTCAACTACCCACGAGTAGATATAGCACATTACCTTGGATGGAATCTGTCTAGAGCAAGTCAACTACCCACGAGTAGATATAGCACATTACCTTGGATGGAATCTGTCTAGAGCAAGTCAACTACCCACGAGTAGATATAGCACATTACCTTGGATGGAATCTGTCTAGAGCAAGTCAACTACCCACGAGTAGATATAGCACATTACCTTGGATGGAATCTGTCTAGAGCAAGTCAACTACCCACGAGTAGATATAGCACATTACCTTGGATGGAATCTGTCTAGAGCAAGTCAACCTACCCATGAGTAGATATAGCACATTACCTTGGATGGAATCTGTCTAGAGGAAGTCAACCTACCCATGAGTAGATATAGCACATTACCTTGGATGGAATCTGTCTAGAGCAAGTCAACCTACCCATGAGTAGATATAGCACATTACCTTGGATGGAATCTGTCTAGAGCAAGTCAACCTACCCATGAGTAGATATAGCACATTACCTTGGATGGAATCTGTCTAGAGCAAGTCAACTACCCATGAGTAGATATAGCACATTACCTTGGATGGAATCTGTCTAGAGCAAGTCAACCTACCCATGAGTAGATATAGCACATTACCTTGGATGGAATCTGTCTAGAGCAAGTCAACCTACCCATAAGTGGACAGAGTGCGTTACCTTGGATGGAATCTGTCTAGAGCAAGTCAACTACCCATAAGTGGACAGAGTGCGTTACCTTGGATGGAATCTGTCTAGAGCAAGTCAACTACCCATAAGTGGACAGAGTGTGTTACCTTGGATGGAATCTGTCTAGAGCAAGTCAACTACCCATAAGTGGACAGAGTGTGTTACCTTGGATGGAATCTGTCTAGAGCAAGTCAACTACCCATAAGTGGACAGAGTGCGTTACCTTGGATGGAATCTGTCTAGAGGAAGTCAACCGGACACGAATGTATGCTCAAGTCTAACACACTGATCTCTAAGGTGCTTTGCTGTTACACACTCCCCTCAAAAGAGGAACAAAGTAGAATAAACATTATTGTCAGGGCTCGTTTATTGTATTGTGTGCTTGACTGGTGGAGTAGCTGAGCTTGTTTCTTCCGCATTTTCTTTGAATATCTTTTGATAGTGTCTGCATCAGTAACATCAGGCTGCTAACTGGATGTATCCAGCTCCTGTTGCAGTTTCTCTTCTATTTACATCTGTACTTGGATTCTATTCACAGCCTGCCCAGCAATTTCAACTGCAGCTCGCTTGACCCATGACATATTAGGATAAAACTGTCTTACTGTCTTCTCGTACTTCTATTTACACAAGTCTGAACAGAACACTGATAATGTAATAACAGAACAATTGTGTATGTATATCAAATTGATTCCTTTTGTCCTATTATTCCAATAAGCAAACGATTGTATCGCATCACGCACATACTATATACTTCTGGTACACCACACTACATTTGTAAAACAATTAGAAGAATATAACTATGATACAACATGCTACACTGGCAATGAAGTCGTTCGCCATGGTCAACTTCAGGCGCTTGATCAGAGAGGTTTTCCTGGCAGTCACCACATAGAATCAACGCGTATCTGTGCTTTTCTGTTCCTCAGCATTCAGATTGTCACATGGCCCATGCTTCTCAGTGAGCACATTGTAGCACTGTTCGCTTCTTTATCATGTGCTGTCATGAGCCCAGCATGGCTCTTGTTAATTATTAATAGCACATTTCACTGCTAAAATCTTTTAGTAACATCTGAGTTTTTTAAAACTTGCTTTGTGACCTGCACTGTGATGACAGTTGAGAATCCACTTCCACTTTCCTTATTGTGGCCTTGCATTACTACATATATAACGCCCATCATGTTGTACAACATACACAATTTCTTGATAAATGAGGCACATAACACAACTGACTTATAAAATATGCCATCATTTATTTGTGGAAGCGTTTCACATTTTTCAAACAATACAATCTTCATATTCAGTGGCTGACATTGAATTGATTAGTCAGTTTTACACCTGTGTAGATAAATGGATCAGGCTGAATTCTGATTTATCACTTTGTAAAATACAAATTATTCATGATACACAAACATAAAATGCTGATTTTATGTTTAATTCAGCAGAACTCTGTTTAAAACAATAATTACTTAAGCTTAAGAAGAACAATATCACATAGAACACACAAACGCATTTAAACATAAGTATCCATACTATAACAAATTGACAGAACTGGCACTCTTAACCACTGGACACTGATGCATATGTTGTGGGGAGAATCTGAGGTGTAAGTGCAACATAAGTATCCATACTATAACAAATTGACAGAACTGCACTCTTAACCACTGGACACTGATGCATATGTTGTGGGGAGAATCTGAGGTGTAAGTGAAACATAAGTATCCATACTATAACAAATTGACAGAACTGGCACTCTTAACCACTGGACTCTGATGCTTATGTTGTGTGAAGAATCTGAGGTGTAAGTGAAACAAGTATCAATACTATAACAAATTGACAGAACTGGCACTCTTAACCACTGGACTCTGATGCTTATGTTGTGGGGAGAATCTGAGGTGTAAGTGAAACAAGTATCAATACTATAACAAATTGACAGAACTGGCACTCTTAACCACTGGACACTGATGCTTATGTTGTGGGGAGAATCTGAGGTGTAAGTGAAACAAGTATCAATACTATAACAAATTGACAGAACTGGCACTCTTAACCACAGGACACCGATGCTTATGTTGTGGGGAGAATCTGAGGTGTAAGTGAAACAAGTATCAATACTATAACAAATTGTATGTTGTAGGGAGAATCTGAGGTCTAAGTGAAACATAAGTATCCATACTATAACAAATTGACAGAACTGGCACTCTTAACCACTGGACACTGATGCATATGTTATGGCAAGAATCTGAGCACGTATGAACTTGTCCGGAGAGCAAGGCTGATGATACCCAAGCAGATGACTAACTATAACAAACACAGTTAACCTAACATATAATTAAGAAAGTTATAGACTCCAGGGCAGTGTTTCCCAACCTGTTTTGTGCTATGCTCCACCCGAGCCTTTCTAAAATTCTTATGCCCCCCCCCCCCCCCCCAACATATACATAATTTTTACTATTCAAAAATTGAAATGTTCACTAAAGAAACTTGAATGATAGGTTTTAGGAAGAAATCACTAAGAAATTATTGAGCAAACACAGTAAGTAAATTTTCAAAACATATAATGGAGAACTACAATATACAAAACACTGATTAGACTAGTTGTGCTGTATGGCTCTGAAACCTGGAGTACAACTAAAGAAGACGAAGCCTTGTTACAAACCTTTGAGAACAAAGTCTTAAGACGCATCTTTGGGCCCATTAGGGATACACAAAGTGGAGAGAGGAAAAAAAGAAGTAACAAAGACATTTATGATCTGTTTAAGTCCCCGCTAATCACTGGTATCATGAAGGCTAATAGACTGCAATGGCTGGGGCATATAGAAAGAATGAAAGATAATAGGGAAACAAAACTCGCTTACACTCAAGAAATAAGTGACCGTAGACCCCGAGGTAGACCAAGAAGATGGTGGAGAGATAACATACATACAGACCTACAAGCACTTGGAATCAACGACTGGCAAGAGAAGGTCAACCAGAGAGACGAATGAAGACGGCTTGTATCTGCAGTAAAGAACCTCAATGGCTCGGAATGCTGAAGAAGAAGAAGAAGATAATGGAGAACTGCAATTCAAATACACAATAATTTGTATGAAAGATTTTTCAATATTATTTTAATTATTAGTAATTATTTATTATTTAAATTTACTGAGATCCTTGTGCTTGATGCTTGCTGCAAAGAGATTTTATGTCAGGTTCCAATTTAGTTAACTTCAGTCTCAAGTCTCCCCGTTTTATTATATCCAGTCGATTTCTTCCATTTTCAAATCCCCCCCCCCCCCCCCCATTAACAATTGAATTGCCCCCCTGTGGGGCGTGGGCCCCATGTTGGGAAACACTGCTCTAGGGTAACCCTAAATGTTCTGCTGAACAGTCAGCTGGACTAAAATGTTGACCTCTCGTCCTTGACTTGGGGACGTAAAGTACAAGTAGTGGGTTCACCTGACAGCACGGAACATTGGTAATAAGAAAAGCTACTTCACATACAAACATCAGTCCAGTGCACTAGAAGTAGTAGCACGTGTATGGACCACGCTTGAGTTCAAAGCCAGCAAATGCAACACAGAAAAAAACAAGATTGCAGTGAAAAGTTGACATATTCTCATACATGGATCATGCATTTAAATATGAGACAAGCATTCAATTGCCAAACAAGCATTCTGTTCCATGTAAGCACTATTGTATATTGTCCTGTTATTTCCTGTCATCTGAAAGATAATACATTTCTCTGTGACAATAAACTCAAGTGTTTGTTTTTTCATGCCAGTTGGTATGCTGGTCAGGATGGGGAATTATTGAGAGCAGTGTATTCTACATGACCTTACTTGTATGTTACACTGTTGTTTCCCTTTGCTCCATCCTATAACAATCATGGTTTGCCATTTCACACAATCACCAAATTCCTAGATCAGGTTGTAATCAACTATGTCCATTTACAGAGAACATGCAATATTTGTGCCACTTGGCCAAATCACCTAATGCCAGTGCCGCAGTTTTTCACCTGGCTTTGCCTTTTCTCAGCCACACACACTATAAATATCATGTTGCAAGTAGGTTTTTTTTCATTCTAAAGCTTTGTTAACAATAGTGGTCTATATGGCATTGTGTTACCGAGGCCTATAAGAGAAGCAAAGAATGTCACACTGTAAACTACCATTCATGTTGTAAGAGACAACTAAGAAGGGTTGGCATGGAATTAGCTACCCCATTCCCCCCAAGCCAAATGTTAGGACATTAAATTAGCTAGGAAAGTTGAACAATGTTCTAAGAGAGATGGATAGCATGAAAATGAATACACTAGGCGTTAGTGAGATGAGATGGAATAAATCTGGCAAAATTAAAGCTGACAACCACACAATCATTTATTCTGGAGGAGACACACACGAAAAAGGTGTAGGAATAATACTTGACGAAAAAACAGCTAAGTCACTTAATGGATACTGGTGTATTTCAGATAGAGTTATTATGGTAAAAATCAAAGGCAAACCAATAGATATAAATATTATGTAAGTATATGCACCAACAACAAGCAGTAGTGATGAAGAAATACAACACTTTTATGACAACATAGAAATGGTAATGGCTCAAATTGGATCACAGGAAATAAAAATAATACTTGAAAATTTTAATGCAAAAGTAGGAAAGGGGAAAATGGAGGATGTAGTGGGGAATTATGGTTTAGGTACAAGAAATGAAAGCGTGGAAAAGCTAATAGAATGGTCAAATATCAATGATATGATAATTGGAAACACATGGTTTAAACACCATAAAAGACAACTATACTCATGGAAAAGCCCTGATAAGAAAATATGCAACCAAATTGACTACATACTAATTAATAAAAGATTTAGAAATGCTTTAATTAATGTAAAGATAATGGCTGGTGCTGACGGTAATAGTGATCATGTACCACTATGTGGACAAATAAAAGTAAGATTAAAGAGAGGGAAAACATGGTTAGGAACATGAAACTTAATAAAGACGTTCTGAAAGTAGTTAAAGAAATTCAAGAACAATACAGAGTGACTGTGAAAAATAGGCACAATGCAATAGCTAAAATACAGAGTATAGATGAACAATGGGAAATGTTAAGGGACTCCATTCATCAAACTAGCAAAGAAATATTACCGGCGAGAAGCCAAATAGCTAGGAAAAAATGGATGAATGAAGAAATCTTAATGCTAACGGACAAAAGAAAACAGAGTAAAAATGACAAACAAAAATATGCTAAGATAAAGAAAGAAATAAAAGATAAATGTGGGAAGGCAAAAGAAAGTTGGTTAAACGAGTAGTGCAAAAAAATTGAATTAAATGCCATTAAAGATACAAAAAATATGAACAGCCAAATCAGTGAGCTCACAGGAAGAAAATTAAGAATAAATACAGGGTGTTTGAAATCAAAAACAGGAAAGATATTATTGGAGGAAGGTGCTATAATGCAGAGGTGGAATGAGCATATAAGAGAATTACATGATGGAGAAATGGAAGAATTAACAGAAGAAAGTAACTTAGAAGGTCCACCTATTCTAAAAGAAGTCGCTGACGCTATGAAACATGTAAAGAAAGGAAAAACAGCTGGGCCAGATGAAATCACAATAGAAGAATTGGAAGTATTGGGAGAATTTGGAGTAGATATATTAACCAAAATGTTGAATGATATTTACAGCAGTGGATATTTACCCAGTGATATGCTGAAATCTGTATTTATAGCTATACCAAAAAGACTAGGAGCAATTGAATGTGAAGATTTTTGTACAATTAACCTCATAAACCATATCACTAAGTTTCTACTCAGAATCATAATGAGAAGAACCAAAAAGAAAATAAAAATGGAAATTAGTGATTAACAGTATGGATTTGTGGAGGGAAAGGGCATCAAAGAAAATGTGACTCCAAAATGTGACATAAAAATAGAAGGAAAAATTCTTAACCATGTGGATAAACTTAGATACCTAGGGGCATTTATAACATAAGATGGAAGATGTACAACAGAGATTAAGAGCAGAATAGGGCAAGCAAAAGCCGCATTTCAGAAAATGAAGAGTATCTTATGCAATAAGTCACTATCACTGAATTTAAGAGAGTGCTGAAATGCTATGTAGAACCAGTTTTGCTGTATGGCAGTGAATCTTGGAATGTAAATGAACAAATTAAGAAGAAATTAGAAGCAACAGAGATGTTGTTCCTGAGACGAATGTTGCAAATTCCTTGGACTGCCAGAGTAACTAACAACGACTGCCTGAAACAGGCTAATGAAACTAGAACATTATATACAACAATAAGAAAGAGTCAAACATCCTTCTTCGGTCATGTGATGAGAAGAGAGGCATTGGAGAACATCGTGACAACTGTAAAGATTGAGGGGAAGAGAGGCAGAGGCAGACCAAGAGAAATTATGCTGGATGGATTGAGATGGTGGCATGGAGGAATATCAGCAGCAGAGTTGATCCAGAAAACCAAAGACCGAGATTTGTGGAGAGCCATGAACGCCTACGCCAGCTGGCAGGGCACTTGATGATGATGATGATGCCACATACAACTTCAGCTGCACAATGCAAGCAACCATCTACAGAAGAAAGAAATCAAGTCCTAAAGCAGAAACCTGCTACATGCCCACTCTTTCCCTCTGCTGGTGGATGACAAACGCAAGTGCCAACATGAAAGCAGGCTCTTCTCCTACAAGTATTACATGAGGAGTCAGCTGTAAAGAGTCTGTTTCGCCCACCGACCTTTTCAATCTAGGAAAATCTTCAGAATTAGCATCTGTAATGTTTACCTATGTGTGAATTGGAGGGAGCAGGCAAAATGCTTTTTAATGCACCAAAATTAATCTTATACATGAAGAATTGACAATAAAGGGAATCTTTATAAGATAGTAAATGCTGATCATTAACAAGACTAATCATGATGATGATGACAGTTACAAGAATAATGGTGATTTCATCAGTAATATTGATGACAACAAGAAAAATTGTGATTTCATCATTAATATTGATGACTACAAGAACAATGGTGATTTCATCATTAATATTGATGACTGCAAGAACAATGCTGAAGACTACATCAACAATGGTGATACCATCATTAATACTGATTACTGCAAGAACAATCTGATACCATCATTAATACTGATGACTGCAAGACCACTAGTCATACCTTCCTTTGATTGATTGATTGATTTAGGAACCAACATCACAGCATTCGGGGCATTCCCATAAGCGCTCCATCCCCATCCTCAGCAGCCAGCGAAGAGTTCCAACACTAATAGTACCAGTAGCAATCTGATTATATGTCCGTCTCGCCTTTCCTCTAAGCGTTCATACCTTCCTTAATTACTGATGACTGCAATAATTGTGACACTATTAATGTTTGTGGCTAGACACTAAATCTTTTTAACACATATTACCATACATGTATCACCATATACATCACCACATATCACCATACACATCACCATGTATCACCATACATGTATCACAATACACATCACCATGTATCACCATACATGTACCATCATGCATCACCATGTATCACCATACACATCACCATGTATCACTATATACATCACCATGTATCACCATACATGTACCATCATGTATCACCATACACATCACCATGTATCATCATACATGTACCATCATGTATCACCATACACATCACCATGTATCACCATACATGTACCATCATGTATCACCATACACATCACCATGTATCACCATACATGTACCATCATGTATCACCATACACATCACCATACATGTACCATCATGTATCACCATACACATCACCATGTATCACCATACACATCACCATGTATCACCATACATGTACCATCATGCATCACCATACACATCACCATGTATCACCATACACATCACCATGTATCACCATACACATCATCATGTATCACCATACACATCACCATGTATCACTATACATGTACCATCATGTATCACCATACACATCACCATGTATCACCATACATGTACCATCATGTATCACCATACATGTACCATCATGCATCACCATACACATCACCATGTATCACCATACACATCACCATATATCACTATATACATCACCATGTATCACTATATACATCACCATGTATCACCATACACATCACCATATATCACCATACACATCACCATATATCACCATACACATCACCATATATCACCATACACATCACCACATATCACCATACACATCACCACATATCACCATACACATCACCATGTATCACCATACATATCAAATATATCACTATATAAATCACCATGTATCACTATATACATCACCATATATCATTATATACATCATCATGTATCACCATCCACATCACCATGTATCACCATGTACATCATCATGTATCACCATACACATCACCATGTACCACCATACACATCACCATATATCACCATACACATCACCATATATCACCATACACATCACCATATATCACCATACACATCACCACATATCACCATACACATCACCACATATCACCACACACATCACCATGTATCACCATACACATCACCATGTATCACCATACACATCACCATGTATCATCATACATATCAAATATATCACTATATAAATCACCATGTATCACTATATACATCACCATATATCATTATATACATCATCATGTATCACCATCCACATCACCATGTATCACCATGTACATCATCATGTATCACCATACACATCACCATGTATCACCATACACATCACCATACACATCACCATGTATCACCATACACATCACCATGCACATCACCATATATCACCATACACATCACCATATATCACCATACACTTCACCATGTATCACCATACACATCACTATGTATCACTATATACATCATCACCATACACATCACCATACACATCACCATATATCACCATACACATCACCATGTGTAACCATACACATCACCATGTATCACCATACACATCACCATATATCACCATAGACATCACCATGTATCACCATACACATCACCATGTATCACCATACACATGACCATGTATCACTATATACATCACCATGTATCACTATATACATCATTATGTATCACCATACACATCACCATACACATCACCATGTATCACCATACACATCACCATGTATCACCATATATCTTATACAACTCACAAACAGTCAACAGAATTGGTCTTTATTTGTAACTAAAGTCACCATCAGCAACTCCAGAATAAATGATGATAAAGACACCATTGAAAGTATTCACGTTACTTTGGAAGTTGACAAATATGTCCGTAAAATCCTGTTGTTGAATGTTCTAGCAGACTGCATGTCTAGCACATCTATATCACAATAAGAACTTTCAGTTTTACTATTCAACTTCTCCTATAGTCTAGTCTGTATTGTATTGGTCATGTTTGTCCACTGCCTCCTGTCTTGTGCGTTGCCAATCATTTCCTATGCAAATGTTCCCCAATGCCACAATGTATGATGCTAACCACCCTGTCTCCTTTTTCCTCCAATTTCCTGTTCTCACATTTTCCAGTTTACCCTTTCTCATCACATGACTAAAGAATGCGGATTGGCTACAGATGATATGAGTAACCAGTTTTCTTATGAGCTAGTCTCTGTCAAGATGTCTTCATTACTCTTGTTATCTGTCCACTGTGTTTTCAGCCTTCTTCTACAGAACCATATCTCTGCAGCCACTGAGTCATATCTACAAAAACTGCCCAAAATACAGTTCCATACATCATAATCAGAACTCCTGAGAGCTGCCTTTTTCGTCTTCCTTGACAAAGATATGCTGCATGAACTATTCTCCATTTTGTGGAATGCTTCAGCTATTTTAGATGTCACCTTATGAATACATCCTCCTCTACTAGTATCAAGGTGCCAAGCTATTTGAGCTCATTAACTAGCTTCAGAATTGTCCCATTTACTATGTTATATTCTTAAGGACTTCTTTCCTTTCTAATTACCATTGCTCATTTTTCAGTATTTGTAGTCCTTTACACACCTTTTATTCTGTTCTCTTTCAAGTACCTCTATGCATTATATTACTATCACTGGCTTGCATGATCATGTTTGACCATTTCAGTCTGCCTGTTCCCATGTTGTTTATTCTTTGGTGCATACAGTGATGTATTATCCTCTTGTGGCTTTTAGCTTGTTGCAAGATTCTTATATCACATTTGTTATCCATTCATTCTAATGTTATATTTTCAATGTGACTAACTTTGTTAGATCTCACAGCTTCTGTTACAATTTATGTTGATTTATTGTACAGTTTGTATAATGTATACAATTCTGACTTTGCTGCCAAAGACCTTAATGTGATGCTGTATTCCAATAAAAGTCTGCCTCTTCCGATATAGTCAAACCTCGGTTTTCATTGTCTTCGATTTTCGTAATTTCGGTTTTCGTCGATTGTTTCCGCGAAAAATATGTCTCGATTTTCGTCGGTTGCCTCGGATTTAATCAGCGTGCCCACGGGATCTTACTACTAATTTTGTGAAAACAAAGGAACCTACGCATTTTTCTCCTCAGTTTGACGTTGTTTCTCGTTGTGTGAGCATCACTTGCTAATAAGTTAACCCTTTCCTGTTAACTCAATCATGGGACCAAAGAAAGTTTCCAGAGCCAGCAGCCCTTCGAAGAAGTAGGCCTAGAACCCGATCGAGATGAAGAAGGAAATCACTGAAAAATATTAGAGCGGCATTAAGATTGCTGAAATCGGCCGCATGTACAAGAAGTCACCATCCACGATACGTTTCACTGTGGCAAAAAAAAGGAAGCAATAAAGGAGGCTAATGTAGCGAAGCTAAGGGCTTACGGATGCGATTCGTGAGCCCACTTACCCGAGTTCGAAGCACAGCTGTGACTGATTTGGCAGCAGACCATGTCACGCTCGCTTTTAACGTGTTGATATGGGAGCCGGTCATTCAAAAAGCAATGGCAAACTACTGAATGTAAACTTGACAAAGACATTAACAACAGCAGTAAATTGCTGGTGTTGACAGTGATGTCCTGTAAATAGGTTATGAACACCCCAAAAATGTAACGAAAGGCATGAATGAGCTAACTTAATAGAGATCGCAAAAAAGTGAAGATGTCGAACAGTTATATTCATTTGGATAAATCAAAACCAGTTAGAGGGTGATTCTGCTTTGGAGTCAATCATATTGTTTTATGCCAATCTCATTAAGAAAATGCATGGGATGCATGCTAGTCTACTTAGTGATTTAAAGGCCAGCAGAAGGTGGTTTGAAACATTCAAGTGGCGCACTGGCAAACACAGTGTTACTAGGCACAGCAAAGGTGCAAGTTCGGACAAGTCTGGTGCAGAAAAGTAGTATTAAACACTATATTTATACTCTATAAAATGTGTTTTTGGTATTATTTTGGAGAGTCTAGAACGAATTAATTGGATTTACATTGATTCATGTGGAAATAATTGCCTCGGTTTTCGTCGGATTCAGATTTTGCCGATTGTTTTCAGACAGATTATCGATGAAATCCGAGGTTTGACTGTATAACTTTTTAGTATGTTTTTATTGAGGGCCCCCCACCAATCAGAACACCGCACTTTCTTTATGAAACTCAATCATTGTTTCGCCTTTTACTATGTTTTGATTATTTGTGTTCTCCATGTCAGGCGGTGATATACTGTGATATACTGAGAAACCTAAGTTTGTTGGATTTTCTTTTTCTCACACTCATTGTTGGTACTGCTGTAGCTTTACTCTTTATTATTTGCTTGATAAAGTAAATATAGTGTATGTTATTTCTTGCTGGTTACTTTTTCGTAATCAGCTGTTGGTGAAAATTCTCAACAATTTATTACTCATTTTCATTTTGGCCCAATGTTTTCAGCTCGACAATTTGTGGGAATGGAAATCTGTATACTGGATAATGACTTTCTGATTGATATGACAATTTCACCTTGTAAGTTTCTCTGTCTAATCTGTAGCATTCATACTCTGTGATGGAGAATCTGCTATTTTCATTGAGGTGGGTTTCTTGAATACATGCTATGGCAAAGTTTTCTTTGTGCAATAATTTTGCCAGCAGTAATTTATTTACTGGCCGGTCTCCCTGGCCTAGGAGTTAGCGTCTTTCTCCATGACCCGTACTCTCTCATGAGTGACGTGATGTGCGCGAGAATTGGTAGCGGTTCTCGTCGCGTCGGTAACTTACAGGGTATGTGAGCCGGTCGCTCAAAAAGCAATGGCAAACTACTGAGCGTAATCTTGTCTAGTACATCAACAGCAGCTGAAAAATGCTGGTGTTGACTGCAATGTCCTGTAAGGGATATGCAAAAAAAAAAAATTTATTTATACATTAGATACTTTGTGTGTTCCAATGAAGAATGTGTACAATACCCTTTGCAGATTGATGTGACATGTACTGTTCTTCCTTCCATTTTAAACTACCTTCTTTAAACATCCAACAGTTGAATCTTTTTTAACGCATGTTAATTCCTCTATCTGTTTGTGTCATTTTGTTTCTGTCATTTTGTTGCCCCTTAAACTCTTTACACTTTGCATTTAGTCTGGCGTCTTTCGGTGATTTACACTTTCTTACTGTCTTTATGGTGTCTTTTGTATTCATATTGGTTGTATTTACATTTTTCTTCTAATCACCATCAGTTGTAGAATTTCTTCTATCATCCATTTGCGTTAAGCAGTATTACTCATCAATCATTTATCCTTGCTTTTATTTCACAACCAGGTAAATACAGGTTACATATAAATAGGTAGGGATTATTAATAACAAGAAACCATGTGTATAAATGCAGTTTCTTGCAGCACAATGTCCGCTGTTAAATATTACACTTACTATTGTAATTCTAGAGTGAAAAAGTACCCCTAAGGACAACAGTTGATTCTCCAGTCAAAATGACCCTCTCATTATCATTGGTAACCCACAAGTCACCCCCTCGTTTCGAACACTGACGAGCTGTTGGATATAAAAGTCATAAGCATATTATTACATTGCATGCCTGATATCATAACTATAGGTTTTAGCAGACAGGTGTGTTCACAGCACACTGTTCAAATAGATTAATAATACTTTACATGTGGCACAATTTAGTCACATTTTCAAAGCCAAAGCTGCTAAAGTGAGAGCCTACAAAAAAAAACACAGAAACTACTACAGAAGTTAGATTGTGGATAAGGATGGATAAAAGACTACACGTAGATGCTGTCTTTGCTGTCTTGCTGGCACCTTCAACCTTGTTTCCCAGAATTTGTAGTTTGTATATGGTTTGTAATTTTTCCTTGCCCTCTTGGACTACATTCAATGGCCACCTGCAGTATTGCTTTGCTCGGCTTCTGCCATGGTTTAATTTTGCCTTGTCATGTGTTTATGTTTTCACAGTACTTGTCTGTTAGCATCCCATGAAGACCAATATATCACTGCATGTTAGAATCTCAATCAGCTCGTTTATAATTCAAGCAACATAATGCTGCTGGCTCCTGCAGAGTATATGCCATGTTCATGACAGGTTTGATTGGTCAATGGTCATTGCTTGCTAATTGATCAAGCACATGGTGATCAATTGTGTGGAGATATCTCCTGTGCAGAAAGGCAAGTCTGAAAAGGTAGTGGTACACAATCTTTCGGAGTAGAAGTTGGCTTTGTCATCCTGTTTATTGATTAGACAGCTTGGGGGTGATATGGCACGTTGGTTTTTTTTATAAATTGGTATGGGTGCCAGTCGTTCAGAAAGCGATGGCAAACTACTGAACATAAACTTAAAACTTGCCTAGAGATTACAAACAGCCAAAAAATGCTGGGGTTGACTGTGGCGTCCTATAAAGGATATGCAACTAACTTTTTTGTTGATTAGATGGAGATAATAATCTATTTCCCAGTCCTCTGCTTCATCTCATCTGTTATTAGTATCTGGGTATCACCATCTTTGTGAGTGGTTATAAAACTCTATGGCCATTATGTGGTTCTTCTTCTGTTTTTTCTTCTGCCCTCTGTCCCCCACTGGGGCATAGGCCCTCAACCAAACCACGCCAAACTGCCCTATCTGTTGCTGTCTCCTGCAGCTCCCTCCATGTCCTCTCTACATTCATCATCTCTGTCTGTAATTCTTTCCTTCATGTAATTTTAGGTCTCCCGCTATTTTGTGCAACTTGTGGGTTCCAGACAAGAGAGTGTTTTGTTAAATTGTCCTCATGTTTAATCAGTGTATGTCCTATCCAGCACCAGTGTCTATTCCTCACTTGTTGATTCACTAGAATTTGTTTAGTTCTCTCCATGAGCCCTACATTGGTGTCACTGCCATACCATTTTAGTCAGACAACAATTAGTGAATGTTTGTAGTTTATTTGTAATACTTTGGTCATTCTCCATGTTTCTGACCCATACATTTGTAGAATTATGCAGTTGGTATCTTTGATCTTCATGCTTGAAAGTGTTTGATCTTTAGCTGCTAGGTACAGATTGTAAATTCTAAATTCCTCTTCCTTTATCATTATGTCAACCCTTATATTTCTGCTTGAATGTTAGTGTTCACTGATACTTCACTGCATGGTTTTGAATTTCATATAAGTATAATCAAGTTTGATGGCTCAACTTCAGAAGAGTTTGAAATCAAGAGTGGAGTTAAGCAAGGTTGTGTACTATCCCCCACGCTCTTTGGGATATATTTTTCACTTCTACTGAAATATGCCTTTCGTGATCAGGATGACGGTATATACATTCACTCACGCTCAGATGGTGGCCTCTATAATGCTCAGAGATTGAAGGCCAAGACCAAAATTAGGAGGGTACTAATCAGAGATTTGCTTTTCGCGGATGATGCTGCGATTACGACCCACTCTGAGGAAGAATTACAACATCTACCATCTGCATTCTCCAATGTTTGTTCTGAATTTGGTTTAACAATTAACAAAAAGAAGACACAGATTATGTCACAAGCTGCACATGGTGTACCATCAATCTTTATTGACGACGCCGAACTGGAGATAGTAGACCATTTTACATATCTAGGAGCAGAGATAAATAGCAATTTATCCCTCGATCAGGAAATCAACATCAGGATTGGCAAGGCAGCAACAACAATGAACATGTTAGCAAAAAGAGTCTGGGAGAACAGGAAGCTTACTGCCAAAACAAAAGTCCTCATCTACCAAGCCTGTGTCCTTAGTACTCTTCTTTATGGCATTGAAACCTGGACAACTTACTCACGCCAAGAGAAATGTTAAACAGCTTTCATATGCGGTGTCTGTGAAGAATACTTGGTATTAAGTGACAAGACAAAATCACAAATACTGAAGTATTGGAAAGATCAGGTTGTGTGACGGTGTATTCCATGCTCAGTCTTCGTAGACTTAGATAGGACATGTTAGGAGGATTGATGATGGTAGAATACCAAAGGACATCTTTTTTGGTGAATTACAGACGGGTAGGAGATCTCAGGGTCGGCCTCAACTACGATACAAAGATATGTGTAAGCGGGACATGATTGATACAGGCATTGATAATGCACTTTAGGAGCAAGTCGCCGCTGAACGTGTTGCATGGAGGGCAACTATCAGAAATGGAATAAAGACAAAGGAGAAAATGATTGCAGATAAAGCACACACACAGCGTGAGAGACGAAAGATGGTGCAAAATGGTGGAAATGACCATGTTTTCATATGCATCTACTGTGGGCAAACATTTGCAGCAAGAATTAATTGGCCTTACCAGCCACACTCGCCACAGCCATGGGTCGTAGTTATTAAGCCTTTTTGAAGCACAATGTACCAAACTATCGTCTGTCAAGACGGAAAGGTGCCAATGATGATGAATGATAAGTAGTAGAACTCCACTCTTGTGTCCCACACAATTTGTATATGCTGTTGGTGATCACAAGATGTGGAGAAGCATATTATATAAATGTAAATCATGCACAAACAACACAAAACAAAAACAGGTGTGTACTGCACAATCACTTACCATAGAAACTTGTTTTGCCCAACTCTTTTGCCCAGTAGGGAACAGCAACTGTATGCCATGCACCTGGTAGTTGACAAACCACAATATTATACTTCTATTCAATAATACAGCAACTGTATGCCATGCACTTGGTAGTTGACAAACCACAATATTATACTTCTATTCAATAATACAGCAACTGTATGCCATGCACTTGGTAGTTGACAAACCATAAGATTATACTTCTATTCAATGATACAGCAGCTGTATGCCATAAACTGGTAGCTGTTGACAAGTAACAAGGTTATACTATTGTTCAGTATAACAGCAATTGTGTGCCATGCACCTGGTAGTTGACAAACCAAAGGATTATACTTCTATTCAATAATACAGCAACTGTATGCCATGCACTTGGTAGTTGACAAACCACAAGATTATACTTTTATTCAATCATACAGTATGCCACGCACCTGGCAGCTGACAAACCACAAGATTATACTTCTATTCAATCATACAGTATGCCATGCACCATCATCATCATTGGCACCTTTCCGTCTTGACAGACGATAGTTTGGTACATTGTGCTTCAAAAAGGCATAATAACTACAACCCATGGCGGTGGAGAATGTGGCTGATAAGGCCAATTCGTGCTGTAAATGTTCATCCACAGTGGATGCATGTGAACACATGGTCATTTTCACTATTATGCACCATCTTACATATCTCACGCTCTGTGTGTGCTTTATCTGCAATCATTTTCTCCTTTGTCTTTATTCCATTTCTGATAGTTGCCCTCCATGCAGCACGTTCAGCGGCGACTTGCTCCCAATGTGCATTATCAATACATGTATCAATCATGTCCCGCTTACACACATCTTTGTATCGTAGCAGAGGCCAACCCTGAGATTTCCTATCCATCTGTAATTCACCAAAACAGATGTCCTTTGGTATTCTACCGTCATCCATCCTCCTAACGTGTCCTATCCATCTAAGTCTACGAACACTGAGCATGGAACAAACCGTAACACAACCTGAACTTTCCAATAATTCAGTATTTGTGATTTTGTCTTGCCACTTAATACCAAATATTCTTCACAGACACCGCATATGAAAGCTGTTTAAACGTTTCTCTTAGTGTTAGTAAAATTTGACCAGGTTTCACTGCCATAAAGAAAAGTACTAAGGACACAAGCTTGGTAGACAAGAACTTTTGTTTTGGCAGTAAGCTTCCTGTTCTCCCAGACTCGTTTTGCTAACATGTTCATTGTTGTTGCTGCGTTACCAATCCTGATGTTGATTTCCTGATCCAGGGATAATTTGCTATTTACCTCTTATCCTAGATATGTAACATGGTCTACTATCTCCAATTCGGCATCATCAATAAAGATTGATGGTACCCCATGTGCAGCTTGTGACATAATGTGTGTCTTCTTTTTGTTAATTGTTAAACCAAATTCAGAACAAACATTGGAGAATGCAGATAGTAGATGTAATTCTTCCTCACAGTGGGTTGTAATTGCAGTATCATCTGCAAAAAGTAACTCTCTGATTAGTACCCTCCTAACTTTGGTCTTGGCCTTCAATCTCTGAGCATTATACAGGCCGCCATCTGTGCGTGAGTGAATGTATATACCGGCATCCTGATCACGAAAGGCATTTTTTACTAGAAGTGAAAAGTATATTCCAAAGAGGGTGGGGGTTAGTACACAACCTTGCTTAACTCCACTCTTGATTTCAAACTCTTCTGAAGTTGCACCATCAAACTTTATTATACCCTTCATACCTGTGTGGAACAATTCCAAAATGGACAGAAGAGTAGGCTGTCAGTCAATCTTCTTTAGTGCCTTGAACAGACCCTCACGACTGACCAGATCAAATGCCTTTGTGAGTCGATGAAGGCAATAAACAGTGGTTGATTTTGTCCCCGGCATTTTTCTTGCATTTGTCGCAATGAGAATATCATATCAGTGGAAGACCGGTTCTGTCAAAAGCCGCACTGTGATTGGGGATAGACTTGATCTCCCAGGACTTGAAGTCTGCGCAGGACAATTCTGGGAAATACTTTCCCAACGATACACAGAAGTGAGATACCCCTATAGTAGTTACAGTCGCTTCGATCGCCCTTGTTCTTGTACAGTGTTATGATGCTTGAATCTTTGAAATCCTGTGGGACTTGTCCTTCTCACCAGCATAGCTCTATTAGCTGGTGGATCTGTAGAGTGAGTGTGTCTTGCCCACTCCTGATAACCTCTATTGGAATCCCATCCTTACCTGGAGCTTTGCCAGATGCAAGTTCATTTATAGCACACTTAACTTCTGTTATGGTGGGAAGTGTGTCCAGGTGGTAGTTGACAAACCACAAGATTATACTTCTATTCAATCATACAGTATGCCATGAACCTGGTAAGTAGAAAGTAAGTAAGGGACCCCTTTCCATGCCTTAAGGCACATTGAGCATACGGTGCAAGACCCATATTTGTGTAGACCAATCAGCGCTCGGTGGGTCATGTGGCCAGTACCTCACCGGCTGCCTTTACTTCCCAAGACATTTCTTGGTACCTATTTTAGGCTGGGAGCCAGGGCCATTTTTTAAAATCTGAATCTGCCCTGATGGGGATCGGATACATGACCACCAGCCCGGTGTCTAACCCCTATGCTATTTTGGCTCCCATCTACCTAGTAGTTGACAAATGACAAATAGCAAGACTATACTAATGTTCAATGCAACAGCAACTGTATGCCATGTAGCTAGTAGCTGTTGACAAATAGCAAGACTATACTAATGTTCAATGCAACAGCAACTGTATGCCATGTAGCTAGTAGCTGTTGACAAATAGCAAGACTATACTAATGTTCAATGCAACAGCAACTGTATGCCATGAAGCTAGTAGTTGACAAATAGCAAGACTATACTAATGTTCAATGCAACAGCAACTGTATGTCATGTAGCTAGTAGTTGTTGACAAATAGCAAGACTATACTAATGTTCAATGCAACAGCAACTGTATGCCATGAAGCTAGTAGTTGTTGACAAATAGCAAGACTATACTAATGTTCAATGCAACAGCAACTGTATGCCATGTAGCTAGTAGTTGTTAACAAATAGCAAGACTATACGCCTGTTCAAGAAAACAGCATCAACGTGTCTTATGCTCGTTTACTTTAAATTGTATATTTTACTTTCTCGATTTTTTTCTGACAGAAAGCAATTCTTCTTATTAGTCACATCCATAAAATATTAAGAATGATCATGAAAAAATATAATGTAAAATAATGAGGCAGAAGAGGAACAGTGAGAAGAGCACAAATAATGATGTATACTAGGCACTGTAATAAAGTTCCAATTTGGCAACTTCTTTTTTCACCCTTTATCCCCATTGAGGCATAGGCCCTCAAGCACCTGACTCCAAGCCCTCTTATCCTTAGCTATCCCATGCAGCTCTGTCCAAGCCCTCTTATCCTCAGCTATCTCATGCAGCTCTGTCCAAGCTCTCTTATCCTCAGCTGTCTCATGCAGCTCTGTCCAAGCCCTCTTATCCTCAGCTATCTCATGCAGCTCTGTCCAAGCCCTCTTATCCTCAGCTATCTCATGCAGCTCTGTCCAAGCCCTCTTATACTCAGCTATCTCATGCAGCTCTGTCCAAGCCCTCTTATCCTCAGCTATCTCATGCAGCTCTGTCCAAGCTCTCTTATCCTCAGCTATCTCATGCAGCTCTGTCCAAGCCCTCTTATCCACAGCTATCTCATGCAGCTCTGTCCAAGCCCTCTTATCCTCAGCTATCTCATGCAGCTCTGTCCAAGCCCTCTTATCCTCAGCTATCTCATGCAGCTCTGTCCAAGCTCTCTTATCCTCAGCTATCTCATGCAGCTCTGTCCAAGCTCTCTTATCCTTAGCTATCTCATGCAGCTCTGTCCAAGCTCTCTTATCCTCAGCTAACCCATGCAGCTCTGTCCAAGCTCTCTTATCCTCAGCTATCCCATGCAGCTCTGTCCAAGCCCTCTTATCCTCAGCTATCTCATGCAGCTCTGTCCAAGCCCTCTTATCCTCAGCTATCTCATGCAGCTCTGTCCAAGTTCTCTTATCCTCAGCTATCTCATGCAGCTCTGTCCAAGTTCTCTTATCCTCAGCTATCTCATGCAGCTCTGTCCAGCCCTCTTATCCTCAGCTATCTCATGCAGCTCTGTCCAAGCCCTCTTATCCTTAGCTATCTCATGCAGCTCTGTCCAAGCCCTCTTATCCTTAGCTATGTCATGCAGCTCTGACCAAGCTCTCTTATCCTCAGCTATCTCATGCAGCTCTGTCCAAGCTCTCTTATCCTCAGCTATCTCATGCAGCTCTGTCCAAGCCCTCTTATCCTCAGCTATCTCATGCAGCTCTGTCCAAGCTCTCTTATCCTCAGCTATCCCATGCAGCTCTGTCCAAGCCCTCTTATCCTCAGCTATCTCATGCAGCTCTGTCCAAGCCCTCTTATCCTCAGCTATCTCATGCAGCTCTGTCCAAGCCCTCTTATCCTCAGCTATCTCATGCAGCTCTGTCCAAGCTCTCTTATCTTTAGCTATCTCATGCAGCTCTGTCCAAGCCCTCTTATCCTCAGCTATCTTATGCAGCTCTGTCCAAGCCCTCGTATCCTCAGCTATCTCATGCAGCTCTGTCCAAGCCCTCTTATCCTCAGCTATCTCATGCAGCTCTGTCCAAGCTCTCTTATCCTCAGCTATCTCATGCAGCTCTGTCCAAGCCCTCTTATCCTCAGCTATCTCATGCAGCTCTGTCCAAGCTCTCTTATCCTTAGCTATCTCATGCAGCTCTGTCCAAGCTCTCTTATCCTTAGCTATCTCATGCAGCTCTGTCTAAGCTCTCTTATCCTCAGCTATCTCATGCAGCTCTGTCTAAGCCCTCTTATCCTTGGCTATCTCACGCAGCTCTGTCCAAGCTCTCTTATCCTCAGCTATCCCATGCAGCTCTGTCCAAGCCCTCTTATCCTCAGCTATCTCATGCAGCTCTGTCCAAGCCCTCTTATCCTCAGCTATCTCATGCAGCTCTGTCCAAGCTCTCTTATCCTCAGCTATCTCATGCAGCTTTGTCCAAGCCCTCTTATCCTCAGCTATCTCATGCAGCTCTGTCCAAGCCCTCTTATCCTTAGCTATCTCATGCAGCTCTGTCCAAGCTCTCTTATCCTTAGCTATCTCATGCAGCTCTGTCTAAGCTCTCTTATCCTCAGCTATCTCATGCAGCTCTGTCTAAGCCCTCTTATTCTTAGCTATCTCATGCAGCTCTGTCTAAGCCCTCTTATCCTTGGCTATCTCACGCAGCTCTGTCCAAGCTCTCTTATCCTCAGCTATCCCATGCAGCTCTGTCCAAGCCCTCTTATCCTCAGCTATCTCATGCAGCTCTGTCCAAGCCCTCTTATCCTCAGCTATCTCATGCAGCTCTGTCCAAGCTCTCTTATCCTCAGCTATCTCATGCAGCTTTGTCCAAGCCCTCTTATCCTCAGCTATCTCATGCAGCTCTGTCCAAGCCCTCTTATCCTCAGCTATCTCATGCAGCTCTGTCCAAGCTCTCTTATCCTTAGCTATCTCATGCAGCTCTGTCCAAGCTCTCTTATCCTTAGCTATCTCATGCAGCTCTGTCCAAGCCCTCTTATCCTCAGCTATCTCATGCAGCTCTGTCCAAGCTCTCTTATTCTTAGCTATCTCATGCAGCTCTGTCTAAGCCCTCTTATTCTTAGCTATCTCATGCAGCTCTGTCTAAGCCCTCTTATCCTTAGCTATCTCATGCAGCTCTGTCCAAGCTCTCTTATCCTCAGCTATCCCATGCAGCTCTGTCCAAGCCCTCTTATCCTCAGCTATCTCATGCAGCTCTGTCCAAGCCCTCTTATCCTCAGCTATCTCATGCAGCTCTGTCCAAGCTCTCTTATCCTCAGCTATCTCATGCAGCTCTGTCCAAGCCCTCTTATCCTCAGCTATCTCATGCAGCTCTGTCCAAGCTCTCTTATCCTCAGCTATCTCATGCAGCTCTGTCCAAGCTCTCTTATCCTTAGCTATCTCATGCAGCTCTGTCCAAGCCCTCTTATCCTTAGCTATCCCATGCAGCTCTGTCCAAGCCCTCTTATCCTTAGCTATCTCATGCAGCTCTGTCCAAGCCCTCTTATCCTTAGCTATCTCATGCAGCTCTGTCCAAGCCCTCTTATCCTCAGCTATCTCATGCAGCTCTGTCCAAGCCCTCTTATCCTCAGCTATCTCATGCAGCTCTGTCCAAGCTCTCTTATCCTCAGCTATCTCATGCAGCTCTGTCCAAGCCCTCTTATCCTCAGCTATCTCATCCAGCTCTGTCCAAGCCCTCTTATCCTTAGCTATCTCATGCAGCTCTGTCCAAGCCCTCTTATCCTTAGCTATCTCATGCAGCTCTGTCCAAGCTCTCTTATCCTCAGCTATCTCATGCAGCTCTGTCCAAGCCCTCTTATCCTCAGCTATCTCATGCAGCTCTGTCCAAGCTCTCTTATCCTCAGCTATCTCATGCAGCTCTGTCCAAGCCCTCTTATCCTCAGCTATCTCATGCAGCTCTGTCCAAGCCCTCTTATCCTCAGCTATCTCATGCAGCTCTGTCCAAGCCCTCTTATCCTCAGCTATCTCATGCAGCTCTGTCCAAGCTCTCTTATCCTCAGCTATCTCATGCAGCTCTGTCCAAGCCCTCTTATCCTTAGCTATCTCATGCAGCTCTGTCCAAGCCCTCTTATCCTCAGCTATCTCATGCAGCTCTGTCCAAGCCCTCTTATCCTCAGCTATCTCATGCAGCTCTGTCCAAGCCCTCTTATCCTTAGCTATCTCATGCAGCTCTGTCCAAGCCCTCTTATCCTCGGCTATCTCATGCAGCTCTGTCCAAGCCCTCATATCCTTAGCTATCTCATGCAGCTCTGTCCAAGCCCTCTTATCCTCAGCTATCTCATGCAGCTCTGTCCAAGCCCTCTTATCCTCAGCTATCTCATGCAGCTCTGTCCAAGCCCTCCGCAAATTATTCATTTCTGTTTCTACTTCTATTCTCCATGTATTTGAGGTCTTCCTCTATTATTTTTGTCCCGTGGCTTCCAGACAAAGGCCTTTCTAGTGATACTGTTCTCAGATGTTCTCAATGGATGTCCTGTCCAAGGCCAGTGTCTTGTCTTCACCTCTTGATGTACTAGTTTGTGTCTAGTTATCATCATGGTTACATCCATAGCAATCAATCAATCATGTGTCATGCCGGAAAGCGTGGGCGGTCATGATTCGCCATTTCATTCGATCACCAGAGTCGTGGATCAGCTCAGTGTTCCTGTCTCGTCCATGCCATGTGGCCAAGCCATCCAGGTATTTTCCTCTCGGTCTTCCTCTTGGTCTGTTCCCTTCGATCTTGCCAGCTGTCACTAAGTTCTCCAGTCCATTTCTTCTCATAACATGTCCAAAAAATTTTGACTGTCTACGTATAATTTCTCTAATCAATCTACGATTTTCATTTGTCTCTTGTAGTACTTGTTCATTGGTTTTTCTGTCTGTCCATGGTATTCTTTGCATTTTCCTCAGAAACCACATTTCTGCAGCCATCAGATGTTTTGGGCAGTCTTTTCCTGGAGCAGTGAACGGCCAGCCCAGACATCGAACCTTCACCTGACTGTGTTCATGCCATTAACAGCACAACTTCATAATCGTTTCTCCAACATGCCCACTACAGCACATATATACACACTTACAAACACACATGCATCTCTTAACATTAAGTCTGCTGCAATATCAAAGGGCCACACTGCTCATTGTCATGAGAATTAGCAGAAACATGGCAAGGAAATGATTGTGGATTGAAATTATAACCTGTGCTGTTTAGCATGGCACATAATATAACACAATCTCTCCAACTTATTTTGTGCAATGTACAGCTTGGTTGCTATTTATTCCACATCAATTATGTGGTATGCATGATTCATTATTTCTTCTTCTTCTGCGTTCATCCAGAGTTTTTTTTTCGGACGTGACTGTGTTGTGTCTGTTTACAGCAGAGCTGCATTCTTGTGCCGTTAGGCCGACACATCCGACTTCTGCGGGCTGATTAATTGTTTGAACATTTCTTACAAGATTTTTTTTTTGGTTCTCCACATGATCTTTTTCAGGAGAAAAACAAAACAACATGCCTAGAACCCACAGGGCAAATAAAATAGGAGACATAAAGACAGCTGAATAAGATGAGGAGTACATGGAGGTAGCTGCAGTAAAAGATGGTAAAAGATAGGATGTGTGAGTTGATTGAGGGTCTATGCTGCATTGGAGACAAAAAGGTACAAGGAGGAGTAGGCAAAAGCAGAAGATGAAGAAGAGGAGTTAGTGGAAGAGGGGGCATCTGAGGAGAAGAAAGAAAAGAAAAGAAGTAGGAGGAGGGTGAGGAGGAAGAAGGAGAAAGAAGAATCTAAATAATTACCACAAGGTTTATTCTTCAATTATAAATAAATATTCAAATAAACAAACCTGTGACAGGATCTTCTGGGATACCATACCAGGGTGCGAACAATCTGGACACAAAATCATACACGTTTCCCTTGTTGTCCACACATCCATTCTCCCTGGACCCTTTCAAAGTGACTCCCACTCCTTTCACAAGCCCAGTACTGTCTGACTCGATCATTTTGTCAATCTGAGGCTTCAGTGCTTCTAAGAATTCCCTAAAATTACACAGAATAAACATAAATCATACCAGAAATGTTGTCTAAGCTACTGGCAGGTATTCCAATTTGTCATGTTTTTCAGTCCAAACACTGGTATGACATTTCTGAACATGTCTGTCCTCCATTACAGATTTGTGACATTCTCTTACACCTCTTCTTTGGAAGGTAACCTTGTCTTCCACAACCACTTGGGGGTTTGCTACCTTCACCTTTTATAGCAACTTTCAGCTGTCAAAACAAGTTAGTGCCCTTCACAGTTAGTTAACAAATCATAGCATATCACCCTAAGTGCTCAGATCCCCTCCTCATTATCTCCCTCAGCGTGTAATGACTTATGACTGAAGTTCTGTGATAGTTGACTGTTCTTATGTGGCTCCCTTCATAACGCTCTTGCCTAACTTCACTTCATTTGACATGACACTCCTGCAGTCTGGTAAAAGTTGCAGAACCACATCCATCCCTTGAATAATTTACTCATCCTGCCTCCTAAAAGGCATTCAGAATGTGAGCCTGGTCCTTTGCTCATCCGCTCCCCACAGTTGCCAGACCCGTAAGTCAATCTGCTCATTTGTGTCCTCTCACACCTACTTACCTTGGTACAACATCTGTGTCTCTCTATAATCCATCTCAACCTGCTTCATATTTCTTCTCTTCCAATTTAAGAACTATCACTGCATCAGTGCATTCTCCATTGTAATTCATGATACCATCTAGAAAAATTAATGTAATTGGAAGGCTCTCATTTTGCACTGTCATTTTTGCAGGACTGATAACCATTTGTTATTTCAGTATCTTTGACTGATCCTTAAACTCAGCTTCTTTCTAGAAAATAAAGACATAGTCTTGTACTCTCTATTTATGACAGTCTTTTCTACTTTGTTCCTCTTTTGAGATGGCTGAATCACATCAGGTTATGCACCTCTGTTCAGAGATAGGTGTATCTGACTATGGCATGCATTTGTGTAGTTTTTATTTTCTTTACACACATTCCATTCAAGAGATGCGGCCCTATGGTTTACTCTTTGCAATCTCCAACTGCTGTGGGATTTTTTAATGTGTGCAAGTAGAAAATTAGATGTTGTTCGCCCTTATATGAGAAGGTTAGGTATCAGATCTACCTATCAAAGACAAAAGGATTATAGGATAATATCATTAGAAAGTAATGGTTCTTCTAAACATTCCCCCATCTATGCTGATATTCCACACCACAACTCATCTATGTCAGTAATTTTGCATCCACTGACAATATTTCAATTCCTTATCTATGTACGTGACTTTACATCCACTATCAGACAGCAATGCTACCACCTGTCTACATGACTTTACATCCACTATCAGACAGCAATGCTACCACCTGTCTACATGACTTTACATCCACTGTATGACAGCATTGCTATCACATGTCTACATGACTTTACATCCACTATCTGACAGCATTGCGACCACCTGTCTACATAACTTTACATCCACTATCAGACAGCATTGCTACCACCTGTCTACATGACTTTACATCCACTGTATGACAGCAAGGCTACCACCTGTCTACATAACTTTACATCCACATCTGACAGCATTGCTACCACCTGTCTACATGACTTTACATCCACTGTCTGACAGCATTGCTACCACCTGTCTACATGACTTTACATCCACTATCAGACAGCATTGCTACCACCTGTCTACATGACTTTACATCCACATCTGACAGCATTGCTACCACCTGTCTATATGACTTTACATCCACTATCAGACAGCAATGCTACCACCTGTCTACATGACTTTACATCCACTATCAGACAGCAATGCTACTACCTGTCTATATGACTTTACATCCACTATCAGACAGCAATGCTACCACCTGTCTACATGACTTTACATCCACTGTATGACAGAAAGGCTACCACCTGTCTACATGACTTTACATCCACATCTGACAGCATTGCTACCACCTGTCTATATGACTTTACATCCACTGTATGACAGCATTGCTACCACCTGTCTATATGACTTTATATCCACTATCAGACAGCAATGCTACCACCTGTCTACATGACTTTACATCCACTGTATGACAGCATTGCTATCACATGTCTACATGACTTTACATCCACTGTATGACAGCATTGCGACCACCTGTCTACATAACTTTACATCCACTATCAGACAGCATTGCTACCACCTGTCTACATGACTTTACATCCACTGTATGACAGCAAGGCTACCACCTGTCTACATAACTTTACATCCACATCTGACAGCATTGCTACCACCTGTCTACATGACTTTACATCCACTGTCTGACAGCATTGCTACCACCTGTCTACATGACTTTACATCCACTATCAGACAGCATTGCTACCACCTGTCTACATGACTTTACATCCACATCTGACAGCATTGCTACCACCTGTCTATATGACTTTACATCCACTATCAGACAGCAATGCTACCACCTGTCTACATGACTTTACATCCACTATCAGACAGCAATGCTACTACCTGTCTATATGACTTTACATCCACTATCAGACAGCAATGCTACCACCTGTCTACATGACTTTACATCCACTGTATGACAGAAAGGCTACCACCTGTCTACATGACTTTACATCCACATCTGACAGCATTGCTACCACCTGTCTATATGACTTTACATCCACTGTATGACAGCATTGCTACCACCTGTCTATATGACTTTATATCCACTATCAGACAGCAATGCTACCACCTGTCTACATGACTTTACATCCACTGTATGACAGCAAGGCTACCACCTGTCTACATAACTTTACATCCACATCTGACAGCATTGCTACCACCTGTCTTTATGACTTTACATCCACTATCAGACAGCACTGCTACCACCTGTCTACATGACTTTACATCCACTATCAGACAGCATTGCTACCACCTGTCTACATGACTTTACATCCACATCTGACAGCATTGCTACCACCTGTCTATATGACTTTACATCCACTATCAGACAGCAATGCTACCACCTGTCTACATGACTTTACATCCACTGTCTGACAGCATTGCTATCACATGTCTACGTGATTTTACATCCACTATCAGACAGCAATGCTACCACTTGTCTACATGACTTTACATCCACTGTCTTACAGCAATGCTATCACCTGTCTGTATGACTTGACATCCACATTCTGACAGCATTGCTATCACATGTCTACATGACTTTACATCCACTGTCTGACAGCATTGCAATCACCTTCTATGTGAGTGACTAGTTAGTTAGTCGACAGATCATCTTCATTGCTCATCGAACCATTCAGTCCATAACTGCTCAGATCCCTTCCTTAGTAAATCCTGCAGCGTGTAGCAACTGACAACACCAGTTCTGTGTTGGTTTATTACTCTTCTTTGGCTTCCCGTGTAATGTTCTTGTTTGGCCACACTTTTCTTTTAATTTGCTGTTCTTGCAGTCTGACCATGGTTGTAGATTCATAGTCATCACTTGGTTCTCGCAAAATTCTTACTTCTCGTAGAGCATTCGGAATGTCAACCTGGTCCATGGCTCATCCCCCTTCCACAGTAGCCTTACCTGCAAGCTTGTCAGCCCGCTCATTTCTTCGTACACCCGCATGCCCTGGCAGGAAGATTAAACTAATCTTTGCCAGCCTAGACTGCTCCAGAGACAGCAGCCACTTTCTTCGGATCCACCCCATCTCTATCTTCTTGAGAATACTCATTGAATCACTAAGGAAACATGCCCTAGTGAATGTCTGTGTCTCGAGCCATGTTATTGCTTTACTTAACTGCCATAACTTACATAGTCAGGCTACTTGTGGTAAAAGCAAAAGCACCAGAATCTTCCTTCACAATTCTCCCTTCAGCATGACCCATAAAAGCCCATGAGCTTCTCACTCGTCGAACGACCGATCCATCTGTGTAAATGACAGCATCACCCTCCAAAGAATTCTCGAAAATCAAAGCCTGTACTTCCGCCTCCAGGGCAGCTGGATTTTCTTGTCTACATTTTCTGTCCAGATGGATGCAAACTGAAAATGATGTACAGAAATCTGTTGGCATTCATACCCACTCCTTGCCAGGTTCTAAGTCCTCAAGTGAACACACCTGTTGAAGAATGTCTTTGGCTTGACCCATCCACGACTTTCCTCTTTTTAACCTGCTGCCCTTTACCTTCTTAATTTCACTGTGCAGTGGATGTTGTGTGTTTGCAGTGACTCTGAGGTAGGTACGTGCTCTGAAAATTTGTTTCCTGTCCTCAATGGTTGGAAAATCAAGAAGGTGGCGCATCGCCCTGCATGCTGTATCTCTTATACATCCAAGAATAATACGCATAGCTTTGTTCTGTATCCTTTCCATCTTTTCCATCTGCTTACGGGATGATAGTTAAGATCGCCATCACATACTCCAAAACAGACAGGACCAGACCCTCATAAAGGAGACATAGATGGCGTTGCTCACAATTTGCCGTTGCAGCCTAACCTCGCTTGGCCATTGTTATCACCCGGTCTATGTGCTCATGATAAGCAAGACGTCGATCGAAATGTATCCCCAGGTAGTTCACTGCCTGCATTCTTTCCACCGTCTCTGAACCCAGATTTACAGTTGGTGTTGGTGTGTTGACAATATGGTTATGATTGATTGATTGACTGATTGATTTAGGAACTGACATCACAGCATTTGGGGAATTCCCATAAGCACTCCATCCCCATCCTCAGCAGCCAGCGAAGAGTTCCAACACCAATAGTACCAGTAGCAATCTGATTATATGTCCGTCTCACCTTTCCTCTGAGCGTCGAGTGGCGGCCAGAACCCCTAGTCACTCCTGTCTCATTCTTGCCAGACCATGGTGATCCATTTGCTCCTCCGAGATGTACACATGCTCCCAAAAGGCCGCAACGTCTGCCTTGTCATGCATAAATACTCCACCAAGTATTGCAGAGCCAGCCAATCTGTCCGCCTGTTCATTCCCCAGCACACCAGCATGCCCCGGAGAAAAGATCCAGGCGATGCTTGCCACCCGTGACCTCTGAAGCGAAGCAAGCCACCCTGCCCGAAGCTTGCCTGTCCTCACCTTCCTCAGTATGCTTTCTGAGTCAATTACAATCACGATGTGTGTGTTTATCGTATTCTCGATCCAGCGGAAAGCTGCACTGACCGCCTCTACCTCCATTCTTAAGCTAGATGTTGTGGTATCATATGCCAGGCTCTCCTGCACCAAACGTCAAACATTAGCTTTTGCTAAGAACCCCCAGGCACTTCTCCTACTTCTCAAAACCGACCCATCTGTGTAGATAATCACATCACCCAAGCGAGTATTATCCTGAATTAGTTGCTGGATTTCCACTTCCGTGGCCCCTGCTGGCCACTCCCTGCACTCCTGGCTCAATGTGATTATAACTCAGCACAAGTCTGATTGCTCCGCTGGCACTCTGACCCACTCCTCTCCTCGCCTATTGTTCTCCAAGGGGCACACCTGTCTGATCGTATCCTCTGTCTGAGCCATCCATGATTTCCCTCTTATCAGTCTCTGACCCTTAACTTCGTCCAGCTCCTCATGCAACGGGTGATCTGTGTCTGCAGCTACTCTGAGGTATTCCTTCGCCCGCATTACCTTGAGCCTACCTGCAACAGTCGGCAGACCAAGGATGTAACGCATACACACTACTGTGGTGTCTCTAGTGCATCCCAGAATTACCCGCATAGCCTCGTTCTGTATGCGCTCCAATCTCACCAGCTGACTCTTTGAGACAGTGAGCAGTCCTAGTCCATAATCAATCACTGAGAGGATCAAGTGCTGGTATAGTGTGAAAAGCATTCTCTGCTCTGTGTCCATTGCAGCCATAGTTTTAAGTGCATTGAGTCCCTTTTGAGATCTTGTCACAACCGTCTCCACATGGTCCTTGAAGGACAGGCTCCTGTCAAATGTGATTCCCAGACACTTCAGTTTGTAGTGGTTATTCAAAGAGAAGTAGTGGTTATTCAAAGATAAAAATGTCACTGCTGCCATCGTTGGGTTGACCATTTCCCCCAGATTCCACACACAATGTGCTTGTGTGATTTAATTCTGTTTGTAGATCCACAGCAACTCTATCTCTATCCTTACCCTGATGATAAACTAACACATCGTCGGCATATGACAATATCCTCTCCAGTTCTCTGATCTGCTCGCTGGTAATTCTCACAGTGTAGGCGTTGAACAGCACCGGAGATAGTGGTTATCCCTGTGGCAGGCCTGGATATATTGTTGTTGGTTCAGAGGTCCAACTGCCACATCTAAAAACTACTTACCATTGGAAGAGAGCTGCGGCGATCCAACTAAGGAGGAATGGTCTTATCTTGAGTTCAAGAAGCTCAAGCATTAAGAAATCCAATGGTACTCTGTTGTATGCATCCTCAAGATAAATCACTGCAGCACATGTTTCAATGCCTGAGTGGGAACCTTCATAGACATCCTGGACAAAAACTCCAGGTCTAGGTTTCTCTGTTTGAACAGTACCCTCCAAGGGTAGGTGGGAAACAGCCTTGCCTCTCCAGTTGACTTGATATTTTCCTGGCAATTAACTTCTCAAGCAGTTTGCCTGTTGTATTTTGCATGGTTATTACCTGATATCCCTGAATTTGTTGTGTGGTCTATGTAAGTGACTTTACATCCACTGTCTGGCAGCAATGCTACCACCTGTCTACACGACTTAACATCCAGTCTGACATCATTGCTATCACCTGTATGGGTGACTTCACATCCACAATCTGACAGCACTGCTATCACTTGTCTATGTAAGTGACTTTACATCCACTGTCTGACAGTACTGCTATCACCTGTATAGGTGACTTTACATCCACAGTCTGACAGCAATGCTACCACCTGTCTACGTGACTTTACATCCACTGTCTGACAGCACTGCTATCACCTGCCTATGTAAGTGACTTTACATCCACTGTCTGACAGCACTGCTATCACCTGTCTATGTAAGTGACTTTACATCCACTGTCTGACAGCACTGCTATCACCTGTCTATGTAAGTGACTTTACATCCACTGTCTGACAGCACTGCTATCACCTGTCTATGTAAGTGACTTTACATCCACTGTCTGACAGTACTGCTATCACTTGTCTATGTAAGTGACTTTACATCCACTGTCTGACAGCATTGCTATCACCTGTCTATGTAAGTGACTTTACATCCACTGTCTGACAGCACTGCTATCACCTGTCTATGTAAGTGACTTTACATCCACTGTCTGACAGTACTGCTATCACTTGTCTATGTAAGTGACTTTACATCCACTGTCTGACAGCATTGCTATCACCTGTCTATGCAAGTGACTTTACATCCACTGTCTGACAGCACTGCTATCACCTGTCTATTTAAGTGACTTTACATCCACTGTCTGACAGCACTGCTATCACCTGTCTATGTAAGTGACTTTACATCCACTGTCTGACAGTACTGCTATCACCTGTATAGGTGACTTTCCATCCACAGTCTGACAGCAATGCTACCACCTGTCTATGTAAGTGACTTTACATCCACTGTCTGACAGCACTGCTATCACCTGTCTATGTAAGTGACTTTACATCCACTGTCTGACAGTACTGCTATCACTTGTCTATGTAAGTGACTTTACATCCACTGTCTGACAGCACTGCTATCACCTGTCTATGTAAGTGACTTTACATCCACTGTCTGACAGCACTGCTATCACCTGTCTATGTAAGTGACTTTACATCCACTGTCTGACAGCACTGCTATCACCTGTCTATGTAAGTGACTTTACATCCACTGTCTGACAGCACTGCTATCACCTGTCTATGTAAGTGACTTTACATCCACAGTCTGACAGCACTGCTATCACCTGTCTATGTAAGTGACTTTACATCCACTGTCTGACAGCACTGCTATCACCTGTCTAAGTGAGTGACTTTACATCCACAGTCTGACAGCACTGCTATCACCTGTCTATGTAAGTGACTTTACATCCACTGTCTGACAGCACTGCTATCACCTGTCTATGTAAGTGACTTTACATCCACTGTCTGACAGCATTGCTATCACCTGTCTAAGTGAGTGACTTTACATCCACAGTCTGACAGCACTGCTATCACCTGTCTATGTAAGTGACTTTACATCCACTGTCTGACAGCACTGCTATCACCTGTCTATGTAAATGACTTTACATCCACTGTCTGACAGCACTGCTATCACCTGTATAGGTGACTTTACATCCACTGTCTGACAGCACTGCTATCACCTGTATAGGTGACTTTACATCCACTGTCTGACAGCACTGCTATCACCTGTCTATGTAAGTGACTTTACATCTACAGTCTGACAGCACTGCTATCACCTATGTAAGTGACTTTACATCCACAGTCTGACAGCACTGCTATCACCTGTCTACATGACTTTATATCCTGACTTTTACTCCTTCTAGTTAGTGCTTTTACCGTCTATATCTGCAGTGCTGTCTCCTATACAAATTAGCTAGTTTACAGTTTTACTGTATGTCCTATTGATTGTTGCATATTTCACATGTAAAGTAACGTTACTGTTGAAATGTGTCACTGCACCTCAGAATAAGCCATCAACTCACTGTGAATACTGCTACTCATAGAAAGTAAAGAACTACTGTGTTCTACCAACCTTTTAACATTGTCATTTAGTCGCAATAGGAGCTTTCCAGTTTTGCTAAGCTGAACATCTTGAATTAGAGATTGATCAGCAACAACTACCTGCATACAGGGATAGGTTACACAACACTGATAAATTATTATATTAACAATATGTACATAAAATCAGACACTGTCAGCTACTTCATGACTTTCCTAATATTCTTTATTAATGTAAAGTTATATCTTTTTTGTACAGCGTTAACCCTTTACAAGGCATAGCGTCCGTTACCGGCCGGTCTCTAAATACGAGCGTAACGGCCAATTCCGGCCGATACTATTATGCATTGTAAAAACGCGATCTCTCGGCTTTCCGACACTTCCGTCGGCTACTTTCACTTTCGCCCATAGCTTGACAACGTGGCCGCCATTTGTAAACGCGCTACAATGACTTTGAACAGACTTTTACGGACTTGTTTTGATAGTTTTACGCTGTTTTTCAAAATGGATTTCGGCGATTCTTCACGTGATAGCCAAGATTTCGCTCTGTTCAATTTAAATGACATTAAAGGGCACGAAGTTGATTATTAATCGGAGCTAGATATCAGTGCAAAGCGTTACTTTGCATTAGCAGTCGTGAGTCGGACTTTAAAGAAAGTGATTATGATTCTGAAAATGTGTTTGTAAATTGCTGTATAGATGACGGAAAATCACAAACAACATGCTGTCAAAGACTCAGTTACATGGAATGAAGACCACCCTGAATGAGTGGTCTACCTCAAGTAGAATAGAGGTAACCCAGTGCCCCTACATGAGGGCAGGGTAGGTGTAAGGAATAAATAAGAAGGGGAACTATTAAATAGTTCTCTCATGGGACACGGAGGTGTCAACCAGAGAGTTAGCACTCTGGTCACGGCATAATCACGCCAACGTGATAGACACGGAGAACTTAACTGAAACTCAAGAGAGGCCACTACTCTAGCGTGCTGGATGAGGCCGCACGCAAAAGCCGTAGTGCGCCCCAAGTCCTTCCGCGTACTGTGTAAACAGCACGCGGAGAATAGTCAGACGGGACACAGACTTCGTAGTGAGCGCATCGCTTAGCGTCGATGCTTATTTCGTTAGCCGAGTAGATAGATTAGCAATAGGGTTAGGAAACGACTAGTGATAGGCAATTCTGTGCATTTATGCTTGTGTGATTTGTTAGCGACTGTTGGTTGTACATTGATATGATGCAAAGAGCCAGTGGCAATAAAAGGTGTAATCAATTCCTCTCGTACGACTAACAAGTCTTTTTGTGTGGTGCGAGAGAAGTTATCCCGGAATGCCTGTGACATCGGTTGGTGACAGGCTAGGATAAAGTGGTGTCAGAAGTGTAGCTTGGACAATTGTTCAAGCTAAAACACTCACCCACGGCTCTAAAATAGAATTACGGCTAGATAATCACAGGGTTTAGTTTATGTTAGTGATAATGGTGTGTGCAGACAGAACAAAGTGCCAGCTGTGCCCATCGTGACCAAGTTATGTTTATTTATGCTTATTGAATTATTTTGTGCTTATGAACATGTTTTCTTCTGATTTGTAAGTATTATTATTATAGTTTTGTATAATTTATTTCTACAATTACTTATTTATTTACTATTATTCGTCAAATATGATTCACGGCGGAGCGATACACAAAAATGAGCCGAGAACAATATTGATTTTTCCAATCTAAAAATAGCGCTGCGCGAGTGACGTATCGCGACTGACAAACAGCTGCGTTACGCCATTTGCAATCAGCGACTGATTGTTGACAAATCGCAAAGCGGCTGCTCGCCTGAATCGTTGACTTATATCGAATATTATTTGTTTATAGAACTTATTTATTGAATATATTTATTTATTCGAACATTATTATTACCTTTATATTTATTTCAAAGCATTTATTTAATTATTTACATACTTTTTCTATTTCTTACCGTTGCGATGGCACTACTTTTGCTATGCAAATGAGACGCAGTCTGCACAACACTTCCATAAAGTAAACAGTTAGAGTTAGGGAAGGCAGAAGACGTTAGAACGAAGACGGGACAGTGACATTTAGTGTTAATTAAACCACATTGTATTGTCCTGGGGCATGTAATTGTACAAAATTGTCTAAAATTATATATCGTTTACAAGTGTTTAATTGTTGATGCTCTTGATAACCAGGCACAACAACAGCTGGTCATAAGCATAACGCAAGCTGTGTGTGGTATTGCAAGACGATTGGACTTGAGGTGCCAAACGCGTGTACATGATTGATCTGGAATGTTAAGATGAGTATACCCAAAGTATTTTGCATGCAATATGATTAATAATGCATCTCTTTTTCAGCGTATGATGTATTAGCATATTGTTTGTGATCTGTTTTTCAGGTTGTAATCTAAAAATATTTTTTTTGTACTCAGGGATTTAAAAACCTAACATATCTAATACAAATAAGTGAGTAAATATTTGAGTGCCTATCAACGCTAGCTAATTTCCCAACAATATGGCAACTTTAGCTGATTTCATAAAAGCAGGCAAGGAATTAGAATACACAGGAAAGGACTTAGAGCAATATGCTGATCAAAAATTTAGGGAAGCAAAACATGCTGAGAGAGATGAACGTGCACGAGAAAGACAACATCAGAAGGAGATTGGAGAACAAGAAAGACAACACCAGAAGGAGATTGTAGAACTAGCTGAGATAACAAAACAAAAGGAATTAGAACAAGATAAGGACATTAAGCAAAAACAATTAGAACAAGATAAGGAGATTAAGCAAAAACAATTAGAACAAGATAAAGAGATTAAGCAAAAACAATTAGAACAAGATAAGGAAATTAAACAAAAGGAATTAGAAATTAAACAAAAAGAAGTAGAATTAAAACAAAAAGAGATAGATGAAATGGCAAGAGTAAAAGAAAAACAAATACAAGTTGAATCAGAGACACAGTTAAAGATGAAAGGTATGGATGTAGATTCACACTTAGAGATCTCCGCTACAAAACTAAGAAGTCAACAAGAAGAAAATAAATTTAATAAGTACAAAAACATTATTAAGCCATTCTGTAAAGAAGATTCCATATCAGCCTGGACAGAAAATGTCGAGTATCAACTGAAATACCACCAAGTACCAATCGATATGTGGGCCATGATCTACATGAAGAACCTCAGTGGGGAGCCCCTTAAAGTGATAGAATCAATACCAACTGATCTTAGATCTAACTATCAGTACATCCACGATAGGATAATGCAACATTTCTTACTTGATGCCCCTGGGTATCAAGTACAGTTTTCCAATTTAAAACCTAAGCCGAGCGAGACCTTTATCGATTATGTCTCAAATGTACAAAGTGTACTAAATAGATGGCTTAGTGCATCAAAAATAGGAAAGGATTTTGAAAAACTTAAAAACTTAATAGCCATGGATAAAGTCATATCCACAATACCATCTCCTTTCGCTAAATTCCTGACACAGTCAGACATTGAGACCATAGAACAATTTGAAAAGAAAGGCTCTGCATATTTTTCTTCAAATAGAGATATTTTTAAGACATCAAATAGCGACTCTGAAATAGTCTCTTTTGTTAAGGACCAACCTAAAAGCTATCAGAGCAATAAAAAAACCATTTCATAGAGTCGACAAGAAAGATAAAAAAGTGTCGAAATGTGTCTATTGCCAACTTTTTCATGATACTTATGCTATGTGTGATAAATCACCAAACTATCCGACACATCTTGAGATGGTCATTAAGAAACAACAAAACAAAAGAACTGCATACAGTCAAAGCTACGGGCACTATTCCAATAAGTGCCTAGGCCGCCAAAGAATTAAGGCCAACAATGCAATATTGATTGATACATCTTCTGATAGTGGGAGTGAAACTGAGTGTGACGTCCAAAACGAATTACCTTTTAACCAATCGGTAGATGTGTGTTGTGTAAACGATATTTTAAACTTTGATAATTGTAACCAATGTCAACAATTTCATGCAGACGGCAAACTCACATGTGGACACATTGTAACATCCTCCTTAGAGAATGCAAACGCAGCTGTAGCCTCCAGAGGCAATTTGATGTTTCACACTGCATGGGTCAATGATAAGCCATGCCGATGTTTGCTTGATAGTGGTAGCTCTATTATTGGTGTAAAGAAGGAACTGGTTGATCCAAAATATTATACTGGTGACTCTGTAAAATGCCGTACTTTTTCAGGAAATATAGAAACCTATCCTCTGGCAAGAGTCCGTATAAACACCCCATTCCTTTCTGGTACCTTTACATGTGCAATACTAGACAACCCTTGTACTGAGTTAATTCTTGGGTGTCTACCCCAACTAAGACACTGCACAGATGAAGAAATAGCTGCCTGGGAGGAGAAGAATAGACTCACTCCAGTGAACAGTGCAGATATCCTCGATCACAATCCCGACAAAAGTGCTAGACCCATAAGTCTTGAACCTGGTCAAGATGTATTGCTATTACTACCTGACAAACGTAATAACAGGTTAACTTCATGGCAAGGGCCTTTCAAGGTGATACAAAAACTTTCGGATGTCGATTATGAAATATCGATAAACGGACACTTAAAGATATTTCATATCAACATGTTGAAACCCTACTTTTCACGACAAGAGACAGAATTAGAGACAGACGAACACAATGCACCCACACCTATGGATGAGACGACAGACGTACACAACGCAACTACACTAGTTAGCAAGACTGGCAAAGCCGACGAGATGCATACACTTAGTGAGTTTACAGAAAACGCACTTAGCACCACAACCGTACTGAATCAGGTAGACGACGACGGGATGGAACTACCTGTTCCTATTGTAGACAAGACTGCAACATTAGATTGTATACGTTTAGAAACGGGACTAATGGAAGAACAACGACGACAGATAATAGAATTAGTGACTGAATATAAGGACATATTTTCCGACATTACAGGTAGAACGGACAGGATCGAGCACTCCATCCTTCTTTCGGACTCGAAGCCTATCAAATGCAGGCCGTACTCTATCCCACTTAGCTATAGAGAAAGTCTAAATAAGGAAATTCTTAATTTAGAAGCTAGTGGAATCATTCAAAAATCTACATCTGAGTACTCCTTTCCAATCGTCCTGGTCAAGAAAAAAGACTCCACAATTCGTCTTTGTGTGGACTATAGAAAACTCAACAATGTCACTAAGATCGATGCAGAACCAATTCCTTCCTGCGAAGATCTTATTCTGGATATGTCCACCTCTAAAATCTTCTCTAAATTAGACCTTACGAAGGGATATTGGCAGGTCCCTATGCAGACTCAATCTATCCATCTTACTGCATTCTCAACACCTCTAGGTCTTTACGAGTGGCGATTTCTTCCTTTCGGACTTCGTAATGCTCCTGCCACTTTCGTACGCTTAACCAGAGATTTACTACATGGAGTGACGAATACTGTGACATATATAGATGATATTTGTGTCCATACAGATGACTGGACAACACACTTACTGAAACTCAGACATGTCTTCGATAGGTTGCGACTCTTCGGTCTCACTGTCAAACCGAGCAAAGTCGAATTGGGCCTACAAGAAATTGATTTTTTGGGTCATGTCATTTCACAAGGACAACTGAAAACTGACAATAGAATAATCACTAAAATTATGAACCTGACCATGCCTACAACAAAAAAGCAGGTCAGGAGCCTTTTGGGTTTAGTAAATTATTATAGCAAGTTCATACCGAACTTAGCTGAAATTACAAGTGTATTTTCAAATGTTTTAAAAGCATCAGTAAAATTAGATGTCAAAGATGCATTATTAATTTCTGCATTGTCAAAATTGAAAATCCTGTTTAGTAATGTACCAATCCTCCGTTTGCCCAATCCTAGGCTCGTTTATTATCTTAGGACAGATGCCAGCAGGATTTCCATCGCTGCAGTATTAGGCCAGTTTTATGATGGCATCTTCCATCCAATTTGCTACGTGAGCCGCAAGATCACACCGGCTGAGTCCAGATATTCCATATCAGAGTTGGAAGCCCTAAGCGTCATCTATTCGGTGAGGAAGTTGCATCGATTTCTGGCGGGTAATCACTTCGTAGTCCAGACTGACAACTCCCCGATCACGGTCATACAAAGTGGGGTACATCGCAATGACCGCATCTACAGGTGGTCTGTATTATATTACAGAATTATACTTTTAGTATAGAACATATTAAGGGTAGGGACAACATTCTTGCTGATACCCTTAGTCGACCATCTGAGGTAGAAATACCTGATATTCCACATGAATAGGTAGTTTAAGAAATGTTCATTTAGTACACTTAAAATATCCTGTGTAGAATTACTATTGAATGCAGAGACATCAGGATCAGGACTGGGTGCTAAGAACAGTGAACTACCATGTGTCCGTAGACAGCAGAATAAGAACTGTGCGCCAAGAACAGAGAAATCACCGTGTGTACATAGACAGCTCGTTACTTACTATGCTCCATTTATGTTCCGGTGAATCACCTGTGCTAATCACATAAAGACAATGTCAGAACATTGTAAAATAACAGACACAAAGATACTTGGCTACGACACCAGCGGACTCGACGAGTGGAAGAATACCCATAAGACACACGTATGACTGTGTAGTGTAATTATTATACCCAGGATAAGTGTGTATAGATAAACTATGCCAACGAAAGCAATTTCTATACGTTATGTCAACCACTAACCTGAGGTAAATAGACATGTATATATATATTTATTGTGATATGTAATATAATGGTTTTAAGATAGTGATAAATTATAGTTAGATTAGTTACTATAATAAAGAGTTAGATTAGATTTAGGGAATATAATAGATTTTTTTTTTAGTTTAGATAAATCATTAATTTACCAACTTACTTAGCATAAAAATAGATTAGTATAGTACTTTAAACTTAATAACAGCTAATTAAAGACTAGAATAAAACTTTAGATAGGAACAGTACCACTTAGTTTAGATAGGAACAGCACCATTTAGTTCATTTCATTTTATTTCATTCCATCTTTAGGAACACTTTAACAACCTTATCATCTAAGGCTAAAATTAGGTTATACTTTATAGGATAAAAGTATTATACACATGAACATACATCATTTATACCTTGTAGATTAAAAATATCCATTACATTTTTTTCATTTAAACATTAAATACATAATGTTTGTTACATTTTACATTACCCATTTCATAAAGAGACATAACTCATCTCACATCATTTTCACTTTTGTAGAGAGTTAGCTTACTTCCCCTAAATTAAATTGATTTTGTACAACAAATTAGGATATATATATTAAATAAGTAGTATTAGTATTTCAGTAGAATATAGTGTTTAATAATAGCAGGGTACAAACTATCAACCCTATTTCATCCATGTAAATATTTTGTAAATACATGACTCGTGCAATAAGTTACGCACAGTCATTAAGCTCAACTCTTTTCAAACTGAGCCAAACTTGTACAGTGTAACTTCAAGGTTTTTAAAATATTAGAATGAAAGATGTATGACAAAAAATGTGAAAATGAGGAAATAGGAGGATGAAAGATGTGTGACAGAAGTGCGAAAGTGAGAGAAGAGGGAAAATATACAAGGGAGAGTGAGGATGACTAGCAGATTTTTTCTGCCGCTCAACGCGTCTTTTTATTATTTGTCTGCGTCAAGCGTTTGCTTTCAATGTTGAAATGTGCTGTCTCAAATGTATTGTGTGTAGTTTAAAGTAAACCTTAGATAAAGTATTTTAAGTCTCATAAGACAGAAACGTAGTCACGAATTAGTGTTATACACTTGTTTGTGGCCACATTTAACCGAATTATGGCACTTGAAAACTAACTTACTTACAGATTATAGACACACACACATGTTAGAAGTTAAATTATATTAGTAGTTAGATTCAAACACGCAAACAACCAGGAAAACAAACATGTAAATTACATACATTTTTAAGAACAAAGGGAGATAACTCCGGGTCAGGGGACACAATAGACAACGAAACACTAACTTAACAGTGAAAGATAACTTTACACGCGGAAGCGAGATAGGTAAAGCCTGTCGCACACAACTTGTGCAAGGGTTGTTTAATATTATATGGGGGACATGAAGCAATTCGTGTGTTGACCCTAAGAAAGTCAACTTTGTATGGGTAGTGAGTTAATTTACTATTTGAGGGCAGGTCTTATAAGACAATGGTCCGGTTCAGACAAACCTCTAATTAATATAATATTGCGATTGAGAAGAGGGCTCACGCCAACCAGACAAGTTTGTGGCGATCACCAGTAGCCAAGTAAAGTGATACTACACTGTGACAATAGTCAGTAGAAGTCTATTGAGTTACCCAGAACCAAGTTATCAGTAGTCTTTGACAAAAATTAGCTACACTAATTTTTAGAAACCTCTTGCGTCACAACCAATGAGTCAAAGTTTGTAACGCAACACAGGAGGGGAGGGTGTGTGTCAAAGACTCAGTTACATGGAATGAAGACCACCCTGAATGAGTGGTCTACCTCAAGTAGAATAGAGGTAACCCAGTGCCCCTACATGAGGGCAGGGTAGGTGTAAGGAATAAATAAGAAGGGGAACTATTAAATAGTTCTCTCATGGGACACGGAGGTGTCAACCAGAGTGTTAGCACTCTGGTCACGGCATAATCACGCCAACATGATAGACACGGAGAACTTAACTGAAACTCAAGAGAGGCCACTACTCTAGCGTGCTGGATGAGGCCGCACGCAAAAGCCGTAGTGCGCCCCAAGTCCTTCCGCGTACTGTTTACACAGTACGCGGAGAATAGTCAGACGGGACACAGACTTCGTAGTGAGCGCATCGCTTAGCGTCGATGCTTATTTCGTTAGCCGAGTAGATAGATTAGCAATAGGGTTAGGAAACGACTAGTGATAGGCAATTCTGTGCATTTATGCTTGTGTGATTTGTTAGCGACTGTTGGTTGTACATTGATATGATGCAAAGAGCCAGTGGCAATAAAAGGTGTAATCAATTCCTCTCGTACGACTAACAAGTCTTTTTGTGTGGTGCGAGAGAAGTTATCCCGGAATGCCTGTGACATCGGTTGGTGACAGGCTAGGATAAAGTGGTGTCAGAAGTGTAGCTTGGACAATTGTTCAAGCTAAAACACTCACCCACGGCTCTAAAATAGAATTACGGCTAGATAATCACAGGGTTTAGTTTATGTTAGTGATAATGGCGTGTGCAGACAGAACAAAGTGCCAGCTGTGCCCATCGTGACCAAGTTATGTTTATTTATGCTTATTGAATTATTTTGTGCTTATGAACAAGTTTTCTTCTGATTTGTAAGTATTATTATTATAGTTTTGTATAATTTATTTCTACAATTACTTATTTATTTACTATTATTCGTCAAATATAATTCACGGTGGAGCGATACACAAAAATGAGCCGAGAACAATATTGATTTTTCCAATCTAAAAATAGCGCTGCGCGAGTGACGTATCGCGACTGACAAACAGCTGCGTTACGCCATTTGCAATCAGCGACTGATTGTTGACAAATCGCAAAGCGGCTGTTCACCTGAATCGTTGACTTATATCGAATATTATTTGTTTATAGAACTTATTTATTGAATATATTTATTTATTCGAACATTATTATTACCTTTATATTTATTTCAAAGCATTTATTTAATTATTTACATACTTTTTCTATTTCTTACCGTTGCGATGGCACTACTTTTGCTATGCAAATGAGACGCAGTCTGCACAACACTTCCATAAAGTAAACAGTTAGAGTTAGGGAAGGCAGAAGACGTTAGAACGAAGACGGGACAGTGACATTTAGTGTTAATTAAACCACACTGTATTGTCCTGGGGCATGTAATTGTACAAAATTGTCTAAAATTATATATCGTTTACAAGTGTTTAATTGTTGATGCTCTTGATAACCAGGCACAACAACAGCTGGTCATAAGCATAACGCAAGCTGTGTGTGGTATTGCAAGACGATTGGACTTGAGGTGCCAAACGCGTGTACATGATTGATCTGGAATGTTAAGATGAGTATACCCAAAGTATTTTGCATGCAATATGATTAATAATGCATCTCTTTTTCAGCGTATGATGTATTAGCATATTGTTTGTGATCTGTTTTTCAGGTTGTAATCTAAAAATATTTTTTTTGTACTCAGGGATTTAAAAACCTAACATATCTAATACAAATAAGTGAGTAAATATTTGAGTGCCTATCAACGCTAGCTAATTTCCCAACAATATGGCAACTTTAGCTGATTTCATAAAAGCAGGCAAGGAATTAGAATACACAGGAAAGGACTTAGAGCAATATGCTGATCAAAAATTTAGGGAAGCAAAACATGCTGAGAGAGATGAACGTGCACGAGAAAGACAACATCAGAAGGAGATTGGAGAACAAGAAAGACAACACCAGAAGGATATTGTAGAACTAGCTGAGATAACAAAACAAAAGGAATTAGAACAAGATAAGGACATTAAGCAAAAACAATTAGAACAAGATAAGGAGATTAAGCAAAAACAATTAGAACAAGATAAAGAGATTAAGCAAAAACAATTAGAACAAGATAAGGAAATTAAACAAAAGGAATTAGAAATTAAACAAAAAGAAGTAGAATTAAAACAAAAAGAGATAGATGAAATGGCAAGAGTAAAAGAAAAACAAATACAAGTTGAATCAGAGACACAGTTAAAGATGAAAGGTATGGATGTAGATTCACACTTAGAGATCTCCGCTACAAAACTAAGAAGTCAACAAGAAGAAAATAAATTTAATAAGTACAAAAACATTATTAAGCCATTCTGTAAAGAAGATTCCATATCAGCCTGGACAGAAAATGTCGAGTATCAACTGAAATACCACCAAGTACCAATCGATATGTGGGCCATGATCTACATGAAGAACCTCAGTGGGGAGCCCCTTAAAGTGATAGAATCAATACCAACTGATCTTAGATCTAACTATCAGTACATCCACGATAGGATAATGCAACATTTCTTACTTGATGCCCCTGGGTATCAAGTACAGTTTTCCAATTTAAAACCTAAGCCGAGCGAGACCTTTATCGATTATGTCTCAAATGTACAAAGTGTACTAAATAGATGGCTTAGTGCATCAAAAATAGGAAAGGATTTTGAAAAACTTAAAAACTTAATAGCCATGGATAAAGTCATATCCACAATACCATCTCCTTTCGCTAAATTCCTGACACAGTCAGACATTGAGACCATAGAACAATTTGAAAAGAAAGGCTCTGCATATTTTTCTTCAAATAGAGATATTTTTAAGACATCAAATAGCGACTCTGAAATAGTCTCTTTTGTTAAGGACCAACCTAAAAGCTATCAGAGCAATAAAAAAACCATTTCATAGAGTCGACAAGAAAGATAAAAAAGTGTCGAAATGTGTCTATTGCCAACTTTTTCATGATACTTATGCTATGTGTGATAAATCACCAAACTATCCGACACATCTTGAGATGGTCATTAAGAAACAACAAAACAAAAGAACTGCATACAGTCAAAGCTACGGGCACTATTCCAATAAGTGCCTAGGCCGCCAAAGAATTAAGGCCAACAATGCAATATTGATTGATACATCTTCTGATAGTGGGAGTGAAACTGAGTGTGACGTCCAAAACGAATTACCTTTTAACCAATCGGTAGATGTGTGTTGTGTAAACGATATTTTAAACTTTGATAATTGTAACCAATGTCAACAATTTCATGCAGACGGCAAACTCACATGTGGACACATTGTAACATCCTCCTTAGAGAATGCAAACGCAGCTGTAGCCTCCAGAGGCAATTTGATGTTTCACACTGCATGGGTCAATGATAAGCCATGCCGATGTTTGCTTGATAGTGGTAGCTCTATTATTGGTGTAAAGAAGGAACTGGTTGATCCAAAATATTATACTGGTGACTCTGTAAAATGCCGTACTTTTTCAGGAAATATAGAAACCTATCCTCTGGCAAGAGTCCATATAAACACCCCATTCCTTTCTGGTACCTTTACATGTGCAATACTAGACAACCCTTGTACTGAGTTAATTCTTGGGTGTCTACCCCAACTAAGACACTGCACAGATGAAGAAATAGCTGCCTGGGAGGAGAAGAATAGACTCACTCCAGTGAACAGTGCAGATATCCTCGATCACAATCCCGACAAAAGTGCTAGACCCATAAGTCTTGAACCTGGTCAAGATGTATTGCTATTACTACCTGACAAACGTAATAACAGGTTAACTTCATGGCAAGGGCCTTTCAAGGTGATACAAAAACTTTCGGATGTCGATTATGAAATATCGATAAACGGACACTTAAAGATATTTCATATCAACATGTTGAAACCCTACTTTTCACGACAAGAGACATAATTAGAGACAGACGAACACAATGCACCCACACCTATGGATGAGACGACAGACGTACACAACGCAACTACACTAGTTAGCGAGACTGGCAAAGCCGACGAGATGCATACACTTAGTGAGTTTACAGAAAACGCACTTAGCACCACAACCGTACTGAATCAGGTAGACGACGACGGGATGGAACTACCTGTTCCTATTGTAGACAAGACTGCAACATTAGATTGTATACGTTTAGAAACGGGACTAACGGAAGAACAACGACGACAGATAATAGAATTAGTGACTGAATATAAGGACATATTTTCCGACATTACAGGTAGAACGGACAGGATCGAGCACTCCATCCTTCTTTTGGACTCGAAGCCTATCAAATGCAGGCCGTACTCTATCCCACTTAGCTATAGAGAAAGTCTAAATAAGGAAATTCTTAATTTAGAAGCTAGTGGAATCATTCAAAAATCTACATCTGAGTACTCCTTTCCAATCGTCCTGGTCAAGAAAAAAGACTCCACAATTCGTCTTTGTGTGGACTATAGAAAACTCAACAATGTCACTAAGATCGACGCAGAACCAATTCCTTCCTGCGAAGATCTTATTCTGGATATGTCCACCTCTAAAATCTTCTCTAAATTAGACCTTACGAAGGGATATTGGCAGGTCCCTATGCAGACTCAATCTATCCATCTTACTGCATTCTCAACACCTCTAGGTCTTTACGAGTGGCGATTTCTTCCTTTCGGACTTAGTAATGCTCCTGCCACTTTCGTACGCTTAACCAGAGATTTACTACATGGAGTGACGAATACTGTGACATATATAGATGATATTTGTGTCCATACAGATGACTGGACAACACACTTACTGAAACTCAGACATGTCTTCGATAGGTTGCGACTCTTCGGTCTCACTGTCAAACCGAGCAAAGTCGAATTGGGCCTACAAGAAATTGATTTTTTGGGTCATGTCATTTCACAAGGACAACTGAAAACTGACAATAGAATAATCACTAAAATTATGAACCTGACCATGCCTACAACAAAAAAGCAGGTCAGGAGCCTTTTGGGTTTAGTAAATTATTATAGCAAGTTCATACCGAACTTAGCTGAAATTACAAGTGTATTTTCAAATGTTTTAAAAGCATCAGTAAAATTAGATGTCAAAGATGCATTATTAATTTCTGCATTGTCAAAATTGAAAATCCTGTTTAGTAATGTACCAATCCTCCGTTTGCCTAATCCTAGGCTCGTTTATTATCTTAGGACAGATGCCAGCAGGATTTCCATCGCTGCAGTACTAGGCCAGTTTTATGATGGCATCTTCCCTCCAATTTGCTACGTGAGCCGCAAGATCACACCGGCTGAGTCCAGATATTCCATATCAGAGTTGGAAGCCCTAAGCGTCATCTATTCGGTGAGGAAGTTGCATCGATTTCTGGCGGGTAATCACTTCGTAGTCCAGACTGACAACTCCCCGATCACGGTCATACAAAGTGGGGTACATCGCAATGACCGCATCTACAGGTGGTCTGTATTATATTACAGAATTATACTTTTAGTATAGAACATATTAAGGGTAGGGACAACATTCTTGCTGATACCCTTAGTCGACCATCTGAGGTAGAAATACCTGATATTCCACATGAATAGGTAGTTTAAGAAATGTTCATTTAGTACACTTAAAATATCCTGTGTAGAATTACTATTGAATGCAGAGACATCAGGATCAGGACTGGGTGCTAAGAACAGTGAACTACCATGTGTCCGTAGACAGCAGAATAAGAACTGTGCGCCAAGAACAGAGAAATCACCGTGTGTACATAGACAGCTCGTTACTTACTATGCTCCATTTATGTTCCGGTGAATCACCTGTGCTAATCACATAAAGACAATGTCAGAACATTGTAAAATAACAGACACAAAGATACTTGGCTACGACACCAGCGGACTCGACGAGTGGAAGAATACCCATAAGACACACGTATGACTGTGTAGTGTAATTATTATACCCAGGATAAGTGTGTATAGATAAACTATGCCAACGAAAGCAATTTCTATACGTTATGGCAACCACTAACCTGAGGTAAATAGACATGTATATATATATTTATTGTGATATGTAATATAATGGTTTTAAGATAGTGATAAATTATAGTTAGATTAGTTACTATAATAAAGAGTTAGATTAGATTTAGGGAATATAATAGATTTTTTTTTTAGTTTAGATAAATCATTAATTTACCAACTTACTTAGCATAAAAATAGATTAGTATAGTACTTTAAACTTAATAACAGCTAATTAAAGACTAGAATAAAACTTTAGATAGGAACAGTACCACTTAGTTTAGATAGGAACAGCACCATTTAGTTCATTTCATTTTATTTCATTCCATCTTTAGGAACACTTTAACAACCTTATCATCTAAGACTAAAATTAGGTTATACTTTATAGGATAAAAGTATTATACACATGAACATACATCATTTATACCTTGTAGATTAAAAATATCCATTACATTTTTTTCATTTAAACATTAAATACATAATGTTTGTTACATTTTACATTACCCATTTCATAAAGAGACATAACTCATCTCACATCATTTTCACTTTTGTAGAGTTAGCTTACTTCCCCTAAATTAAATTGATTTTGTACAACAAATTAGGATATATATATTAAATAAGTAGTATTAGTATTTCAGTAGAATATAGTGTTTAATAATAGCAGGGTACAAACTATCAACCCTATTTCATCCATGTAAATATTTTGTAAATACATGACTCGTGCAATAAGTTACGCACAGTCATTAAGCTCAACTCTTTTCAAACTGAGCCAAACTTGTACAGTGTAACTTCAAGGTTTTTAAAATATTAGAATGAAAGATGTATGACAAAAAATGTGAAAATGAGGAAATAGGAGGATGAAAGATGTGTGACAGAAGTGCGAAAGTGAGAGAAGAGGGAAAATATACAAGGGAGAGTGAGGATGACTAGCAGATTTTTTCTGCCGCTCAACGCGTCTTTTTATTATTTGTCTGCGTCAAGCGTTTGCTTTCAATGTTGAAATGTGCTGTCTCAAATGTATTGTGTGTAGTTTAAAGTAAACCTTAGATAAAGTATTTTAAGTCTCATAAGACAGAAACGTAGTCACGAATTAGTGTTATACACTTGTTTGTGGCCACATTTAACCGAATTATGGCACTTGAAAACTAACTTACTTACAGATTATAGACACACACACATGTTAGAAGTTAAATTATATTAGTAGTTAGATTCAAACACGCAAACAACCAGGAAAACAAACATGTAAATTACATACATTTTTAAGAACAAAGGGAGATAACTCCGGGTCAGGGGACACAATAGACAACGAAACACTAACTTAACAGTGAAAGATAACTTTACACGCGGAAGCGAGATAGGTAAAGCCTGTCGCACACAACTTGTGCAAGGGTTGTTTAATATTATATGGGGGACATGAAGCAATTCGTGTGTTGACCCTAAGAAAGTCAACTTTGTATGGGTAGTGAGTTAATTTACTATTTGAGGGCAGGTCTTATAAGACAATGGTCCGGTTCAGACAAACCTCTAATTAATATAATATTGCAATTGAGAAGAGGGCTCACGCCAACCAGACAAGTTTGTGGCGATCACCAGTAGCCAAGTAAAGTGATACTACACTGTGACAATAGTCAGTAGAAGTCTATTGAGTTACCCAGAACCAAGTTATCAGTAGTCTTTGACAAAAATTAGCTACACTAATTTTTAGAAACCTCTTGCGTCACAACCAATGAGTCAAAGTTTGTAACGCAACACAGGAGGGGAGGGTGTGTGTCAAAGACTCAGTTACATGGAATGAAGACCACCCTGAATGAGTGGTCTACCTCAAGTAGAATAGAGGTAACCCAGTGCCCCTACATGAGGGCAGGGTAGGTGTAAGGAATAAATAAGAAGGGGAACTATTAAATAGTTCTCTCATGGGACACGGAGGTGTCAACCAGAGAGTTAGCACTCTGGTCACGGCATAATCACGCCAACATGATAGACACGGAGAACTTAACTGAAACTCAAGAGAGGCCACTACTCTAGCGTGCTGGATGAGGCCGCACGCAAAAGCCGTAGTGCGCCCCAAGTCCTTCCGCGTACTGTTTACACAGTACGCGGAGAATAGTCAGACGGGACACAGACTTCGTAGTGAGCGCATCGCTTAGCGTCGATGCTTATTTCGTTAGCCGAGTAGATAGATTAGCAATAGGGTTAGGAAACGACTAGTGATAGGCAATTCTGTGCATTTATGCTTGTGTGATTTGTTAGCGACTGTTGGTTGTACATTGATATGATGCAAAGAGCCAGTGGCAATAAAAGGTGTAATCAATTCCTCTCGTACGACTAACAAGTCTTTTTGTGTGGTGCGAGAGAAGTTATCCCGGAATGCCTGTGACATCGGTTGGTGACAGGCTAGGATAAAGTGGTGTCAGAAGTGTAGCTTGGACAATTGTTCAAGCTAAAACACTCACCCACGGCTCTAAAATAGAATTACGGCTAGATAATCACAGGGTTTAGTTTATGTTAGTGATAATGGCGTGTGCAGACAGAACAAAGTGCCAGCTGTGCCCATCGTGACCAAGTTATGTTTATTTATGCTTATTGAATTATTTTGTGCTTATGAACATGTTTTCTTCTGATTTGTAAGTATTATTATTATAGTTTTGTATAATTTATTTCTACAATTACTTATTTATTTACTATTATTCGTCAAATATAATTCACGGTGGAGCGATACACAAAAATGAGCCGAGAACAATATTGATTTTTCCAATCTAAAAATAGCGCTGCGCGAGTGACGTATCGCGACTGACAAACAGCTGCGTTACGCCATTTGCAATCAGCGACTGATTGTTGACAAATCGCAAAGCGGCTGTTCACCTGAATCGTTGACTTATATCGAATATTATTTGTTTATAGAACTTATTTATTGAATATATTTATTTATTCGAACATTATTATTACCTTTATATTTATTTCAAAGCATTTATTTAATTATTTACATACTTTTTCTATTTCTTACCGTTGCGATGGCACTACTTTTGCTATGCAAATGAGACGCAGTCTGCACAACACTTCCATAAAGTAAACAGTTAGAGTTAGGGAAGGCAGAAGACGTTAGAACGAAGACGGGACAGTGACATTTAGTGTTAATTAAACCACATTGTATTGTCCTGGGGCATGTAATTGTACAAAATTGTCTAAAATTATATATCGTTTACAAGTGTTTAATTGTTGATGCTCTTGATAACCAGGCACAACAACAGCTGGTCATAAGCATAACGCAAGCTGTGTGTGGTATTGCAAGACGATTGGACTTGAGGTGCCAAACGCGTGTACATGATTGATCTGGAATGTTAAGATGAGTATACCCAAAGTATTTTGCATGCAATATGATTAATAATGCATCTCTTTTTCAGCGTATGATGTATTAGCATATTGTTTGTGATCTGTTTTTCAGGTTGTAATCTAAAAATATTTTTTTTGTACTCAGGGATTTAAAAACCTAACATATCTAATACAAATAAGTGAGTAAATATTTGAGTGCCTATCAACGCTAGCTAATTTCCCAACAATATGGCAACTTTAGCTGATTTCATAAAAGCAGGCAAGGAATTAGAATACACAGGAAAGGACTTAGAGCAATATGCTGATCAAAAATTTAGGGAAGCAAAACATGCTGAGAGAGATGAACGTGCACGAGAAAGACAACATCAGAAGGAGATTGGAGAACAAGAAAGACAACACCAGAAGGAGATTGTAGAACTAGCTGAGATAACAAAACAAAAGGAATTAGAACAAGATAAGGACATTAAGCAAAAACAATTAGAACAAGATAAGGAGATTAAGCAAAAACAATTAGAACAAGATAAAGAGATTAAGCAAAAACAATTAGAACAAGATAAGGAAATTAAACAAAAGGAATTAGAAATTAAACAAAAAGAAGTAGAATTAAAACAAAAAGAGATAGATGAAATGGCAAGAGTAAAAGAAAAACAAATACAAGTTGAATCAGAGACACAGTTAAAGATGAAAGGTATGGATGTAGATTCACACTTAGAGATCTCCGCTACAAAACTAAGAAGTCAACAAGAAGAAAATAAATTTAATAAGTACAAAAACATTATTAAGCCATTCTGTAAAGAAGATTCCATATCAGCCTGGACAGAAAATGTCGAGTATCAACTGAAATACCACCAAGTACCAATCGATATGTGGGCCATGATCTACATGAAGAACCTCAGTGGGGAGCCCCTTAAAGTGATAGAATCAATACCAACTGATCTTAGATCTAACTATCAGTACATCCACGATAGGATAATGCAACATTTCTTACTTGATGCCCCTGGGTATCAAGTACAGTTTTCCAATTTAAAACCTAAGCCGAGCGAGACCTTTATCGATTATGTCTCAAATGTACAAAGTGTACTAAATAGATGGCTTAGTGCATCAAAAATAGGAAAGGATTTTGAAAAACTTAAAAACTTAATAGCCATGGATAAAGTCATATCCACAATACCATCTCCTTTCGCTAAATTCCTGACACAGTCAGACATTGAGACCATAGAACAATTTGAAAAGAAAGGCTCTGCATATTTTTCTTCAAATAGAGATATTTTTAAGACATCAAATAGCGACTCTGAAATAGTCTCTTTTGTTAAGGACCAACCTAAAAGCTATCAGAGCAATAAAAAAACCATTTCATAGAGTCGACAAGAAAGATAAAAAAGTGTCGAAATGTGTCTATTGCCAACTTTTTCATGATACTTATGCTATGTGTGATAAATCACCAAACTATCCGACACATCTTGAGATGGTCATTAAGAAACAACAAAACAAAAGAACTGCATACAGTCAAAGCTACGGGCACTATTCCAATAAGTGCCTAGGCCGCCAAAGAATTAAGGCCAACAATGCAATATTGATTGATACATCTTCTGATAGTGGGAGTGAAACTGAGTGTGACGTCCAAAACGAATTACCTTTTAACCAATCGGTAGATGTGTGTTGTGTAAACGATATTTTAAACTTTGATAATTGTAACCAATGTCAACAATTTCATGCAGACGGCAAACTCACATGTGGACACATTGTAACATCCTCCTTAGAGAATGCAAACGCAGCTGTAGCCTCCAGAGGCAATTTGATGTTTCACACTGCATGGGTCAATGATAAGCCATGCCGATGTTTGCTTGATAGTGGTAGCTCTATTATTGGTGTAAAGAAGGAACTGGTTGATCCAAAATATTATACTGGTGACTCTGTAAAATGCCGTACTTTTTCAGGAAATATAGAAACCTATCCTCTGGCAAGAGTCCATATAAACACCCCATTCCTTTCTGGTACCTTTACATGTGCAATACTAGACAACCCTTGTACTGAGTTAATTCTTGGGTGTCTACCCCAACTAAGACACTGCACAGATGAAGAAATAGCTGCCTGGGAGGAGAAGAATAGACTCACTCCAGTGAACAGTGCAGATATCCTCGATCACAATCCCGACAAAAGTGCTAGACCCATAAGTCTTGAACCTGGTCAAGATGTATTGCTATTACTACCTGACAAACGTAATAACAGGTTAACTTCATGGCAAGGGCCTTTCAAGGTGATACAAAAACTTTCGGATGTCGATTATGAAATATCGATAAACGGACACTTAAAGATATTTCATATCAACATGTTGAAACCCTACTTTTCACGACAAGAGACAGAATTAGAGACAGACGAACACAATGCACCCACACCTATGGATGAGACGACAGACGTACACAACGCAACTACACTAGTTAGCGAGACTGGCAAAGCCGACGAGATGCATACACTTAGTGAGTTTACAGAAAACGCACTTAGCACCACAACCGTACTGAATCAGGTAGACGACGACGGGATGGAACTACCTGTTCCTATTGTAGACAAGACTGCAACATTAGATTGTATACGTTTAGAAACGGGACTAACGGAAGAACAACGACGACAGATAATAGAATTAGTGACTGAATATAAGGACATATTTTCCGACATTACAGGTAGAACGGACAGGATCGAGCACTCCATCCTTCTTTCGGACTCGAAGCCTATCAAATGCAGGCCGTACTCTATCCCACTTAGCTATAGAGAAAGTCTAAATAAGGAAATTCTTAATTTAGAAGCTAGTGGAATCATTCAAAAATCTACATCTGAGTACTCCTTTCCAATCGTCCTGGTCAAGAAAAAAGACTCCACAATTCGTCTTTGTGTGGACTATAGAAAACTCAACAATGTCACTAAGATCGACGCAGAACCAATTCCTTCCTGCGAAGATCTTATTCTGGATATGTCCACCTCTAAAATCTTCTCTAAATTAGACCTTACGAAGGGATATTGGCAGGTCCCTATGAAGACTCAATCTATCCATCTTACTGCATTCTCAACACCTCTAGGTCTTTACGAGTGGCGATTTCTTCCTTTCGGACTTCGTAATGCTCCTGCCACTTTCGTACGCTTAACCAGAGATTTACTACATGGAGTGACGAATACTGTGACATATATAGATGATATTTGTGTCCATACAGATGACTGGACAACACACTTACTGAAACTCAGACATGTCTTCGATAGGTTGCGACTCTTCGGTCTCACTGTCAAACCGAGCAAAGTCGAATTGGGCCTACAAGAAATTGATTTTTTGGGTCATGTCATTTCACAAGGACAACTGAAAACTGACAATAGAATAATCACTAAAATTATGAACCTGACCATGCCTACAACAAAAAAGCAGGTCAGGAGCCTTTTGGGTTTAGTAAATTATTATAGCAAGTTCATACCGAACTTAGCTGAAATTACAAGTGTATTTTCAAATGTTTTAAAAGCATCAGTAAAATTAGATGTCAAAGATGCATTATTAATTTCTGCATTGTCAAAATTGAAAATCCTGTTTAGTAATGTACCAATCCTCCGTTTGCCTAATCCTAGGCTCGTTTATTATCTTAGGACAGATGCCAGCAGGATTTCCATCGCTGCAGTACTAGGCCAGTTTTATGATGGCATCTTCCATCCAATTTGCTACGTGAGCCGCAAGATCACACCGGCTGAGTCCAGATATTCCATATCAGAGTTGGAAGCCCTAAGCGTCATCTATTCGGTGAGGAAGTTGCATCGATTTCTGGCGGGTAATCACTTCGTAGTCCAGACTGACAACTCCCCGATCACGGTCATACAAAGTGGGGTACATCGCAATGACCGCATCTACAGGTGGTCTGTATTATATTACAGAATTATACTTTTAGTATAGAACATATTAAGGGTAGGGACAACATTCTTGCTGATACCCTTAGTCGACCATCTGAGGTAGAAATACCTGATATTCCACATGAATAGGTAGTTTAAGAAATGTTCATTTAGTACACTTAAAATATCCTGTGTAGAATTACTATTGAATGCAGAGACATCAGGATCAGGACTGGGTGCTAAGAACAGTGAACTACCATGTGTCCGTAGACAGCAGAATTAGAACTGTGCGCCAAGAACAGAGAAATCACCGTGTGTACATAGACAGCTCGTTACTTACTATGCTCCATTTATGTTCCGGTGAATCACCTGTGCTAATCACATAAAGACAATGTCAGAACATTGTAAAATAACAGACACAAAGATACTTGGCTACGACACCAGCGGACTCGACGAGTGGAAGAATACCCATAAGACACACGTATGACTGTGTAGTGTAATTATTATACCCAGGATAAGTGTGTATAGATAAACTATGCCAACGAAAGCAATTTCTATACGTTATGGCAACCACTAACCTGAGGTAAATAGACATGTATATATATATTTATTGTGATATGTAATATAATGGTTTTAAGATAGTGATAAATTATAGTTAGATTAGTTACTATAATAAAGAGTTAGATTAGATTTAGGGAATATAATAGATTTTTTTTTTAGTTTAGATAAATCATTAATTTACCAACTTACTTAGCATAAAAATAGATTAGTATAGTACTTTAAACTTAATAACAGCTAATTAAAGACTAGAATAAAACTTTAGATAGGAACAGTACCACTTAGTTTAGATAGGAACAGCACCATTTAGTTCATTTCATTTTATTTCATTCCATCTTTAGGAACACTTTAACAACCTTATCATCTAAGACTAAAATTAGGTTATACTTTATAGGATAAAAGTATTATACACATGAACATACATCATTTATACCTTGTAGATTAAAAATATCCATTACATTTTTTTCATTTAAACAATACATAATGTTTGTTACATTTTACATTACCCATTTCATAAAGAGACATAACTCATCTCACATCATTTTCACTTTTGTAGAGTTAGCTTACTTCCCCTAAATTAAATTGATTTTGTACAACAAATTAGGATATATATATTAAATAAGTAGTATTAGTATTTCAGTAGAATATAGTGTTTAATAATAGCAGGGTACAAACTATCAACCCTATTTCATCCATGTAAATATTTTGTAAATACATGACTCGTGCAATAAGTTACGCACAGTCATTAAGCTCAACTCTTTTCAAACTGAGCCAAACTTGTACAGTGTAACTTCAAGGTTTTTAAAATATTAGAATGAAAGATGTATGACAAAAAATGTGAAAATGAGGAAATAGGAGGATGAAAGATGTGTGACAGAAGTGCGAAAGTGAGAGAAGAGGGAAAATATACAAGGGAGAGTGAGGATGACTAGCAGATTTTTTCTGCCGCTCAACACGTCTTTTTATTATTTGTCTGCGTCAAGCGTTTGCTTTCAATGTTGAAATGTGCTGTCTCAAATGTATTGTGTGTAGTTTAAAGTAAACCTTAGATAAAGTATTTTAAGTCTCATAAGACAGAAACGTAGTCACGAATTAGTGTTATACACTTGTTTGTGGCCACATTTAACCGAATTATGGCACTTGAAAACTAACTTACTTACAGATTATAGACACACACACATGTTAGAAGTTAAATTATATTAGTAGTTAGATTCAAACACGCAAACAACCAGGAAAACAAACATGTAAATTACATACATTTTTAAGAACAAAGGGAGATAACTCCGGGTCAGGGGACACAATAGACAACGAAACACTAACTTAACAGTGAAAGATAACTTTACACGCGGAAGCGAGATAGGTAAAGCCTGTCGCACACAACTTGTGCAAGGGTTGTTTAATATTATATGGGGGACATGAAGCAATTCGTGTGTTGACCCTAAGAAAGTCAACTTTGTATGGGTAGTGAGTTAATTTACTATTTGAGGGCAGGTCTTATAAGACAATGGTCCGGTTCAGACAAACCTCTAATTAATATAATATTGCGATTGAGAAGAGGGCTCACGCCAACCAGACAAGTTTGTGGCGATCACCAGTAGCCAAGTAAAGTGATACTACACTGTGACAATAGTCAGTAGAAGTCTATTGAGTTACCCAGAACCAAGTTATCAGTAGTCTTTGACAAAAATTAGCTACACTAATTTTTAGAAACCTCTTGCGTCACAACCAATGAGTCAAAGTTTGTAACGCAACACAGGAGGGGAGGGTGTGTGTCAAAGACTCAGTTACATGGAATGAAGACCACCCTGAATGAGTGGTCTACCTCAAGTAGAATAGAGGTAACCCAGTGCCCCTACATGAGGGCAGGGTAGGTGTAAGGAATAAATAAGAAGGGGAACTATTAAATAGTTCTCTCATGGGACACGGAGGTGTCAACCAGAGAGTTAGCACTCTGGTCACGGCATAATCACGCCAACATGATAGACACGGAGAACTTAACTGAAACTCAAGAGAGGCCACTACTCTAGCGTGCTGGATGAGGCCGCACGCAAAAGCCGTAGTGCGCCCCAAGTCCTTCCGTGTACTGTGTAAACAGCACGCGGAGAATAGTCAGACGGGACACAGACTTCGTAGTGAGCGCATCGCTTAGCGTCGATGCTTATTTCGTTAGCCGAGTAGATAGATTAGCAATAGGGTTAGGAAACGACTAGTGATAGGCAATTCTGTGCATTTATGCTTGTGTGATTTGTTAGCGACTGTTGGTTGTACATTGATATGATGCAAAGAGCCAGTGGCAATAAAAGGTGTAATCAATTCCTCTCGTACGACTAACAAGTCTTTTTGTGTGGTGCGAGAGAAGTTATCCCAGAATGCCTGTGACATCGGTTGGTGACACGTAAATATTTGTGTTCATATATGGATTACAATCACGTGAGTAACATATTCTGCATGCTTTTACCTTCATTTTGTTGTTTATTTAACTAAAATCGGTTGACTAACTGCTTATTTGTGATGTTTTTACTAACGCGACCCGAAATTTTTACAGAACCTGAAAAAATCTTGCCCGTTCAGGGCTACAAAACGGACAAGCGTCTGCCCTGTAAAGGGTTAAACAAAGCTGAATGAAATCTTAGCCATATTGAAGTAAAATAAACATAAGTGACTGACTTCTGTGAAAGCAATGGCTTTAAGTCTTCATCTTTTCCCTTGTCTTAGAGGTGTGTAAGCATTTACATATGCAAACTCCCCCCCCCCCCCCCCCAGCCTCCCTCCCTCCTCATCTAAATAACGAATGGGCATACATACCCAATTTTTTACCCTTTGAAATTAAGTTTCATTCTCTCTTGCATTTTCTGCCCACGTAATTTTGCTCTGGTTATATTGTCTTTAATTCAGTTCATATCTGAACAAGGTTTTACAATACATCAGACTGCTTAATCAGAAAGTGTCCCATGCTATATTTTCTTTCATAAAAAAAGGAAAGGGATTTGGAATATTACACTATCCACAATATATGGTAAACGTGTGGACTTATATTTTTTAAACAGTCTTACACTTTCACAAACATGTTAACCTTTTTGTTAGACTATTTCCCAAATGAATGTTTGATGTGTTTAATATAATTTATGAGCACTAATATATTAGAAATAGTAATTTTGTCATGAAGCTGCGATTAAACCTTATTTTTCATAAAGACAAAAATGTTCACTAAATTCTGTACAATATGTTCCCTCACTCTTAGTTTTCAGAAATGTACGTTTTGATAATATTGTTTGTAAATATTTAACTGACTGACTGCCAGAAGCCGATACATCAGTGCAATGGAACGACTCTGGACTGCCAGAAGCTGATACATCAGCTTGGTATAGACAGTGCATTAATCTTCATCATCATCATCATCATCATCATCTTCCACTTCTGCCGTCAAGTGTCGTGGGGAGGAATAATTTGCGCTCCAGCACCCGGTGGGCGGCACTGGATAGTGTCATTCCGTGTGATTGTACAATGTCTTTGATGTCGTCAATCCATTTTCTTCTTGGACGTCCTCTTGGTCTCGTCGCACATGATATTTGATGTAAGGCCAGTGATGGTGGTTGTTGGTGTTGCATTCTAACGACATGGCCAAACCACTTGATCTTCTGTCTTTCAATAAATGTGGCACAATGTGTTGATCCAACTGTCTGTCTGATAACAGCATTTCTTACTCGGTCTCATGCATTATTTGTTTCATTTCTCATATTTTCTGAAATTTTTAGTGCCCGGTAAATTAAAATTTACACACATAATAGATTGCCCTTTGATCAGTGTCAGACAAGACGCATGGATTCATTGATTTTTAGGACAAAATGAGTGTTTAAGTAGTTTGTTTTGATTATTTTGGAAATGACAACGCCTTCTGGTTTGAGACCGCATAGATTTTCATAAAATTAGCGTTTTAAACAATTTTAAATTATAGTTATTCTGATTTAAAGAACTTTGTTAAAGAATCGAAAACCAATACCACGTGCAGTATTCAGTGAAATTATTTAGCAGGCGGTTGAAATTGAAAACAACACTAACAGCGAAAGTTTGTCATGATATGATGGCACATGTTGAATTATGCTTGCACTACTGGGCTACACTTGTGCCCCTAAATTTGCTTTGCCTATCACAAAGTATTTAAGGAATACTTAAATAATTAAATTTAAAAGAATAATAATTATATCTAAATTAGGAAATAGTGTATATATTGTTTCTCAGTACAATCTGCCTCATGTGTTCCTGACATTTTCCATTTTTTGTGAAAATGGTGTGCTTCAAAATATGATGTTTTAATTGTGTTTTATTGGTGTTATGGAGCAGTTCTTTTGATACTGGTGAAGAAAAGTGGTGTGTTTATCATTATTCAGTAAATTTAACAGGATTATCTTCAAAGGATAAGAAATAACACCTTGATAAGTGGAAATCTTTAATAATTTTCACCCCTTTTATTTAAATTGTTCTTACAAAACATATCATTATTGTTATAATTTTTCTAACAGCGCATTTAATCTATATATATAAAACACAATGTATGTATTTCTATCCGTTCTTTATGCGTTCGCAAACGGTCCATCCGATTGAGATGAAATTTTCTACACATTTTCCTTTCATTCCTGTGCAACTTTCTGTAATAGTTTTTTAGTTTTTTTTTCGGCTACTTACTTACTAAAATGTAATATTTCATTTTTCATTATATATTTCTATATAGCAAGGGGACTTAACTCTAGAAAAGTTATTTCAAGGGGCATAACTTTTAATAACATTCCTATATACTTTATAGTCATATTGTTGCATCGCTTTCAAAGAAGAAGAAGAAGAAGAAGAAGAAGAAGGAGGAGGAGGAGGAGGAGGAGGAGGAGGAGGAGGAGGAGGAGGAGGAGGAGGAGGCACCTGGTGTTGGATTTTTAAAGGAACTTACAAAGATAATGTATATTTACCTGTAATAGATTTCTATAATCTGCAGGGTCCTGAAAATATTAATATATTCATATATATATATAGAGTGTGTGTGTGTGTGTGTGTGTGTGTGTGTGTGTGTGTGTGTGTGTGTGTGTGTGTGTGTGTGTGTGTGTGGGTGTGTGGGTGGGTGGGTGGGTGGGTGGGTGGGTGGGTGGGTGGGTGGGTGGGGGGGGGGGTGGCGGGGGGAATACAAAATGTTACATGTGTGTGTGCGTGTGTGTAGATACAAAATGTTACATGTGGGTGTGTGTGTTTTTATAGATACAAAATGTTACATGTGGGTGTGTATGTCTACAGATACAAAATGTTACATGTACTTTGCGGGACACTGCAATTAACCCCAGGTAAATTACCTAGGCAAACATGGTGAGCAATTGGTCTGGTGGGGGGGGGGGGGGGGGGTGTGGGTGGGTGGGGGGGGGGGGGGGGGGGAATACAAAATGTTACATGTGTGTCTGTGTGTGTGCGTGTGTGTAGATACAAAATGTTACATGTGGGTGTGTGTGTTTTTATAGATACAAAATGTTACATGTGGGTGTGTATGTCTACAGATACAAAATGTTACATGTACTTTGCGGGACACTGCAATTAACCCCAGGTAAATTACCTAGGCAAACATGGTGAGCAATTGGTCTGGTCACCTAACCCTAACTGTATATTATGTCATGACATTTGAAGGGAGCTGTTGTAGGGCAGTGACTAGCAATCTGGCCTGCTGGCTCCGTGGTCATGACAGTTAAAGGTAGCTGTGGTAGCGTAGTGGCTAGCAAGCTGGCCTGCTGGCTCCGTGGTCATGACAGTTAAAGGTAGCTGTGGTAGCGTAGTGGCTAGCAAGCTGGCCTGCTGACTTCGTGGTCATGTGTTTGAAGGTAGCTGTGGTAGCTTAGTGACTAGCAAGCTGGTCTGCTGACTTCGTGGTCATGTGTTTGAAGTGAGCTGTGTAGCGTAGTGACTAACAAGCTGGCCTGCTGACTTCGTGGTCATGTGTTTGAAGGTAGCTGTGGTAGTGTAGTGGCTAGCAAGCTGGCCTGCTGACTCCGTGGTCGTGACAGTTAAAGGTAGCTGTGTAGCATAGTGACTAACAAGCTGGCCTGCTCGCTCCATGGTCATGAATTTGAATCTCTATCCAGGTTGGGATTTGTTTTAATTGACTTGGGCTCCCGGGTCGTCCCAACATAAAATGGGTGCCAGAAAATGTTCTAGGAAGATAAACAGCCTGTGATAATGTCACTTGATTCATACAAGTGTGGAGCCAACACCATATACTCAACCCACTGCAGGTGTGGGAAAGTGCCCTTGACTTATGTTATGCTGCGGGACGGCATCTATTGTGTAGCCATTGTTGTGCTCTGATAATAATATTATATCGAATGTTGTTAACGATTGTTTGTCTATTGCTCGTTTGTTGAATTGATTGTTCTACATGCATTCCTTGCTTCTCATTGTTGGTTTGTCTAGGAGATGATGAAGGTAACCCAGAAAGTGGCACTTCAACCTGGCCAGTGGGGTCCCTCATGCACACGACTGCAACATAGTCAAGACGACTCTCAGACAAAACATAACAAGGCCGTTGGTAGCTGTTGTAACAGTATGTGTAGTTTGGGTTATAATTAGGATCTAGTGGGGAATTAGAGATACAGCACGATTGAGCATTATGAGTGAAAGCGGAGAGAGATGCTCAATCGTGACGTATTGTTGTTGTGAAGGGCAGTCAACATCCGATAGTCCAGCTGAGAAGACACGGCTTGTCATCTTGAGAATAAAGTATAAAGTTTTAGTACAGATCAAGTCTTGTTACTTCATTTGACACTACTACAGAAGTAATAAATGGTGCCGTGGACCGAGAATCTGAGGTTGATCTAGGCCGGCCAACAACAACTATCCACTGGCGGCATGCTGTAAGACAAATTATGAAGATAATGGCCTACCACGCGAAGTACTAAAGAATCCAGACAAAACTGCCAGGACAAGAAGGGTTTCCTGGAGCCGTGGCTGAACATTTGAATCGTATCATTTATAAGGGGCCTAACCTGGCCGTTGCCTGAACCTTGCCACTTTCAAGATTTTATCGGAAGTCAGAACTCGTTCAAGGTCAGCTCATCACTAGCCGTTGGCTGATTGATACTAATCCATTTTTGGGCCTTGTCATTCCTATGACCCAAACACACCTAATCCATTTTTGGGCCTTGTCATTCCTATGACCCAAACACACCTAATCCATTTTTGGGCCTCGTTATATTCCTATGACCCATTCCATACGACGATGAAGTACCCACTTGAGATCAAGGAAGGGACCCAACCAGGGGGTCGAAGATTGTCTGGCAGCCCATGAGATGTGACCCAACCAGGGGTTGAAAATTTTCTGGCAGCCCACGAGAAGGACGAAATTACCTGAGGGAAGAGAAGTGATATCTGAACTCCACCACCTGAATTCCGAGACTTTCACTTGATGCGGGCTCTGGTTGGTTGAACTGAATCCGTAAGTTGGTAAAAGAAGATGACGGATTAATTAAGGAAATAGACTCGGAGTAAAAGTTGTGTATTTCGAGGTCTCCCGGGAGCTTCCGAATTTATTAATTAGAGTGGAGTACAGGACATTATTGTGGTTTAAGAAACAAATATCTACAAGGAACCTTCTGATTGCCACAAATTTGAGTTTTTTATTGAGGACAGGGTTCATTCTTCCTATGCTCAGACAGGATATTGTTGATGCTTCCTCTGATTAATGTAATATCTTACAATATTATAACCAACTGAATTGTGCTGTTTGGGATTTGGGAAATTGTAATTGTGTGATTGGTTGCTTGCTTTGTTTCAGTATTTTTCAGCATGGCGGAACCGGATAACTTGGCCCAGGTTTTGACAGGCGTGGGTACAGCAGTAGGCCGACTTAATATGGTGATTAAACAACAAGGCATGGCAACAGAAATTGTAAAGTTTAGTGGACAGGCCAGAGACTATAAGAAATGGGTCACCTCTATAGAAAAATATGCCTATTTGATCTCAGCAACAGATGAAGAAAAAATGAGACTGGCTTATCAGACGGCAACGGAACCGGTCTCGGATCATATAAGAAGAAAGCTAGAAGCTAGAGTAGATGAGACATGGGAACAATTCAAGGAAGACCTAGCAAGGAAATATGCAGAAATAACGGATCCACAACATGCATTTTCGGTGTTGAGGCAGGCTAAACAAAATAACGGAGAGACGGTACAATTGTTTAGCGATAGATTAATTAATCTGGCTGAAGAGGCATTCTTAGGACAGAATGTACGAGGAGAGGAGGTGGAAAGGATGTTGGTAGGGATCTTTGTGGATGGCATAAAGTCTGATGGTTTGAAACTTAAATTAATGAGGGAAAACCCTGAGAGGTTATCACAAGCGGTGGATATCGCGGTACAAGAAGAAAATTTGAGACGTAGGTTTAGATTAAGAACAGGACGAGAAGTGGGAAGTAATCGAGATGACAGAGTTGAGGAACCTATGGAAATAGGACAAACAAGATTCGGATGGAATAGGAGAGGAGGTATACAGACGTTACAAGGTAGAAATAGGTATGATAATGAGGAAAGAAGAAATATGAGATACCCTACAAGAGAAACAGTAGGTAACACAAATAGTACAAATATTGTCTGTTGGAATTGTGGTCAACGGGGACATGTTTTTCGGTTTTGTAATAACAGGCATGTCCAGTCGAATACACAGGGTAGACATGACAATAATAGGGTGAGTAGGAATGTTGTAGATGGACACAGGAATTTTACAGGTACAAGAACACAGGAAAATCGGCGCCCTACCTATTAGACAGGACCTATGATAGGAGGGTAAATAATAAGGTCCCAAGGGTTAGAGAATATGTTAACAACAGGTATAATAGGTCGAACAGAGAATATTTTCAACTAGATGAAGTCAAGAAATTTATAGAAGATAAAACAGATTATAGTTCTTGTATATTAGAAATAGGAAAGTATAGAGTTCGTACGTTAATTGATTCGGGAGCTCAGGTTAGTGTAGTAAAAGAAAGTTTTCTATACAAAATAGTAAGAAATTGTAGAGTATTTAAGAGTCATAATAATTTACACTCTGTTACGGGACAAAATTTACAAGTAGTTGGACAAACAATGATAAATTTTAAGTTAGGAGGGATCAACATAAGACACCTTTTTCATGTAGTGAAGGGTTTAAATAGAAACATGTTAATAGGAAGAGATTTTTTAATAAAAAATGGAGTAAGACTTTTCTATGATTTACACAAATTAAAATTCAGGGACGTCTATATAGATATGCAAGAAGACATGCATATATCAGCACTAGTTAGAGTTAAAATGACAACGACGTTAAAACCACAGTCGGTTAATTTGATACAAGTGAAGCTGAAGAAAAACCCATATTATGTAGAAGGAAACACAGTCAGAATCACTGAATTACAAGAGGAAATAATTGATGAGCCTGGTTTGGAAGTTCCGGATGGAATAATAGCGTTAGATAAACACTTAACCTTTCCAGTTATGGTGATTAACAACACAGGTAGAGAAATTAAATTATACAGAGGGTGTGTAGTAGCAAAAATTGAACAGAACGTTAGTGAAATATTGGCAACGGATAGAGTAGAAATGCCGGGAACTAATTATTCACAGTCTTCTAGTGAAAGAAGTAATAACAGACGCGGACGCGGAAGTAGAGGAAACACACGAATGAATGAATTGATCCATCCATTCAAAAGAAATACAGCACAAATACATTCACTAGATAAACAGACAAGAGAACAGGAATTGTTGGCACAGTTAAAGACTTCACCAGAAAATAAAGAAGTATTGGAACAGTTTATAAAGGAGAATCAGGATGTGTTTGCAATTAGTGATTTAGAGTTGGGTAAGACAAAAACGGTAACAATGGAGATAGATACGGGAGACCATCCGCCGATTAGCTTAAAACCATATAGAACTCCCTTAAGAAATAGAGAAATTGTAGAAAAGGCAATAGAAGAAATGTTGAAAGCAGGGATAATCAAAAGATCAAAATCAGAGTGGTCATCTCCGGTGGTAATTGTGGCCAAACCTGATGGTTCGAGTCGATTCTGTTGCGACTATCGGGCGTTGAACAAAATTACTAAAAATGTTGCATATCCACTACCAGTGATAGATGATATTTTGGGGTTGCTAAATGGCGCTACATTTTTTACGACGTTAGACGCAAGAGCAGGATTTTGGTGCATTCCGATGTCGGCAGACGCGCAGAGAAAAAGTGCTTTCTGTACTCATATGGGTTCTTATGAATTTTTACGTATGCCTTTTGGAGTCAAAACTGCGCCATCTCACTACATGCTCTTAATAAATGAAGTTTTAGAAGGTATGCAAAGGTTCGCTCTTGCTTATATTGATGATATTCTGATCTTTACTTCTGGAAATGTGGAGGATCATTTGAAACATATAAAGTTAGTGTTTGACAGGTTAAGAAAACATGATGTGAAGTTAAAGCTCAGTAAATGCCAATTTTTAAAGACAGAAACAAAATATTTGGGGTATATTATAAATAGAGAAGGTATAAAACCAGACCAGGACAAAATAAAGGTTATTAAAGAGTTACCTGCTCCAACTAACGTTAAGGAGGTACGCGCCTTTATAGGAACATGCGCGTATTATAGGCGGTTTGTCCCAGCGTTTTCAAAAATAGCTGAACCTATTACAAACTTAACAGGCAAGTACGCTAGGTTTAAGTGGGATGATGAGTGTCAAAAAGCGTTCGAGTATTTAAAAAACAGTTTAACACTGGTACCACTGTTGACGCATCCAGACTTAAACAAACAGTTGATACTGTACACAGATGCTTCAGACAATGCAGTAGGGGCGTGTTTGGTGCAACCATATGAAGGGAAAGAGTCTGGAATACCAGGGGTTAAAAATGAAAGGCCTATATACTTCTTGTCGCATAAACTTAGCAGATCACAAAGAAAGTGGACGACTATTGAGAAGGAGGCTTACGCAATACATTACGCTCTTCAAAAACTAAATTACTACTTACATAACGCAAATTTTGTTATTAGAACTGACCATATGCCTTTAAAGTCTTTTTTAGAAGCCCCAGTGCAGAACAGGAAAATACAAACCTGGGCATTGAACTTACAGGGATATAATACGAAAATTGAGTACATTCCAGGTAAGATTAACACATGCGCTGATTTACTGTCTAGGATTCCCTATCCACAGTCGTCAGGTGACACAGAAGATGAAGGAGAACCAGAGATTGACGATCGAAATTGGCAAGTAAATATTTTAGATTCTGCTATAATAAATAGAGAAGAATTTGATAGTCTACCATCGGAACAAGAGTCTGAACATAGGGAAGATGATCTACACTTAGAAAAATTTAACATGAAAGAGGAGCAGGACCTAGACCCAAAAGTGTTACAAATAAAAGAAAAATTAAGAGAAACAGAAGATAACAAATATAAAAGGAATTATTTGGTTTTACAAGAGGATGGACATTTATACTACATGTCTGAAAGGAACGAACAACTGAGGAAATACATTCCAAAACATTTAGAAAATGAACTTTTAAAGGCATATCATGATGAAAATGGACATTTAGGTAGAGACAAATTGGTGAAGGCGCTTACAAGTAAATATTACTGGCCAAATTTATTTAAATCTGCATATAAATATGTGGATACCTGTGAGAAGTGCAGATTGAGGAACATGAAAACAATAAAGTGTCCCTTGCAGGATACTGACATTCCTCAGTTCCCAATGCAAAAGATTAGTTTAGATATATCGGGTCCACACCCCAGAACATTGTCAGGAAACGTGTATTTGATTCATATAGTAGATGTTTACAGTCTTTGGCCGGAGGTTTATGCAATTCCGGATAAGAGTGCAGATACAGTAGTCAATATTTTTTTACAAGAGTTTGTCCCAAGATTTAGTTGTCCACAAAGTATACTTACAGACAATGGTAAAGAATTTATAAATAAGAAATTTGAAAAGTTGTTAAATGATTTAAATATAAAACATATAAAGACATCATATTATAGACCTACTTCCAATGCTAGAAACGAGCGTCAACATCAGACGTTATATAGCATTATATCAAAGATTGTAGATGAACATGAAAGGGATTGGGATTTGTTTTTAGGACCTGCCCTTAACGCCATTCGTACTAATCAAAATGAAAGCACGGGTTTTTCACCATATTATTTAATATACGGGAGAGAACCGATACTACCTATAGACAATCTATTAAAACCTAGACGGAAATATATGGGTGAAGACTTTCAAGAGGTTATAATACAGGAAATGCATAAAGCACACGTAGGACTAAGGAATAATATAATTAAAGCTAGGGAAAGGCAGAAAAAGTACAAGAATATAAATACAAACTTGCAGGAATTTAAGGTTGGTGATAGGGTCTATTACAAGAAGCATAGGAGAAACTCTAAGTTTGATAATCGTTGGATTCCAGGGTATTATATTTTGGAAAAACTAGGTAAAGTATCGTATAAAATTAAGAACCAGGTCACGGGACATGTAGCAAGGGCACACGTGGAACACTTAAGGAGAGATGAAGAAGAGATAGAGTATAATAATAATAATAATTATTATTCAGACACAAGGTTTTTAGATGAACAACTCGTTAGAGGTGCTACAGTAACCCCAGGCGTTAGAAGAGATCCAGCACAAAATCGCTTATTAGCAACTCCAGGCTTTGATGATACTCAAGAACAGACGATACCGAAAACAATAGAAGAAGAAAAGTTGAATGAGACTCATTATGATAGTATGGAAGAGGAAATAAGTGCTCCGTTTAGGAACACTAGACAGGCAACGAAAAGGAGAATGGATAGACAAAGAGATAGAGAAGTGAAAAGACAGAGGAGAATTAGGGATTATTCAACGAGCGGGGAGGATATGCCGTTACTAGAAAGATCCTTGAGGAATAGTGATCGACAAATTAGATGGGATATTGAACAAAAGAGATTAGCGGCAGCTAAAGAGAGACATACAGACGAAGAAGAAGAAATGGATGAAAAGTCAGAGTCAAGTAGTAGTAGTATGGAGGAAACAAATGGATTGTACGAAGAAGAAGACATTGATGTAGAATTAGCATTGGTTCAAAGAAATTTGGAGATATTGAAGAAGTGGAACCGTAGGAAGTAGATAAGTAGAGAATATTGCAGATAGCAATTTATAAGTGTTAGAATTGAAAATGAAGTATATGTATATATTTGGTTATTTCTCTATGGGGTGGAATTGGTGGTTGATTTTTATAGTAGCTTGGACAAATTGAAGAGAAATAATTGGCAGGTAGGGCCACAAGTAAATAGGTGAGTGGATGGTGAATACTACATTAGTATAGATAAGAGGACTTGTACTGTAGTTTACAGTGATTAATTAAGAGGATTTTCCGGATAGTATGATGTGTTTGGAGTTTGGCTAGAAAAAGGAGGAATTAATGTTTGTACTGTTTGTTATCATTGATATCGGCAGATATGCTTATAAGATTTGGATATTGGTCTGTAAGTAACAGATACACATATGTAGCATTGAATTGATGGGTTTACTTGGAATGGTAAACTTGAAATTGACGAGAGGAATGAACAAAAAAAAAAAAAAAGAAAAGCTAGTAGTGTTGAATCAATATTTTTTTTTGATAATAACAATTATTATTGACGGAAACTGAAGATAAATTTTGAAACTTTATTCATAAAGTATGTATGGAAAGAGAAGTGTGATTACTTCTTACCTTTTCCTTTCTTTTTCTTATTTTCCTAAGTGCGCACTAACTCAATCTAACATATCTTTTCTGTGAGAATGTGAAATAGGGGATAAGGGAAATATCTTCAGTTTTGTCAATCATAATTTTAATGAACAATTTAAATTTAAAAGCGGTTCGCTTACAGAGAGTTGTAGGAAGTTTTATAGAGAATTTGGTGGGGAGTTTTTGGTATTATTGATATACTGGGAAGTATGTCTCTGGTTAGCAATTGGCTATGATGAGGTAGGAAAATGAGAATGGAGTTAGGAAATATATAAATGGAATGGCCTGAATAAATAGAGATGTGGTACATTATTAGTATGGTTGTTGGGGCCACTATACGTAATAATTTTAAGAAAGTTTACTTAGAAAATCTTTGTTTATTCACTTGGAGTTTTATTTTCGTGTAACTGGGCAATGATGGTTGTTAATTGATTATTTTATTGAGACTATGTTTCAATGCTATATGTATATGTATTATGTTTTATTTCATGCTTGGTTTGGTTTTATAAAAAGTTAGTTTAAGTAAGTTAGGATCGTTGAGTTTATAGTGCTTTGAGTAAAACACTATTGGACCGTAAAAGTGTCTAATAATGATATAATATTTGCTTTTGGGTTGATAAAATGCATGCCATATTAATTTTGAAAATGTGTTTTAATTGGATAATTGTGACGCCTTGTTTTGATTTAGTTTTGCGTAAACAGTTGGATTGATAGATTAAGTGATGTGGTTAATGAATTGGTTTTAAGTTTGGTTAGAATATTAGTTAACTTTTCAAATACAGCCCTTTCGTTCAGAAAGGAATTATAAAATTATTGAGGGAGGGTATGGAGACATAGGCTGTTGGGAAGGTTAGGTTGTTTGAAAAGCTTCGAATATATAAGTAGAGTATAACTAGATAGAAGTTTAAGGGAAAAACTGTGAATAGCAGCATATAGAAGAAATACATAGGGGGATAAAGGGCAGATCATGGGACATGAAGGGGGCAAGAAATAGGTGCTGTGAAAAACCAGCTTTAATTATATTAAAGGTGTTCATAAAAATTGAACAGGATCTCATGCTAAAAGGTGAGATAACGCAATTTGGACAAGATTGTGGTTGGAAATTTTAAATGTTGAAGATATAAGGCTTGAAACTTACGTAAAAAGTTCTATTTCATATAGGGTTGTATATATAAAGCTTGTAAAACATTATATCAACTTGGTTTATAGAAAACAAAGATCTATTTTTGTATGACGTATTTATAAGAAAAAATTTGATTGTACAAATTTTTTTATTGGCAAAGGAGGTAAATGTGGTTGTGTGGAATATGCGTTTCTTTGTGCTTATCTTGACTATTTATTCCTTTTACTGGGTGCACCCCTTCTTTACTTCTCCTAAATACGTTGTTCTCGTTGTTCGGGTTGTCTTGTATTGAGAAATGCGAGTGATTTCCTAATGCCAGTTGTACAAATACGATTTTACGAGCCATTTTGTTTATAATATGCATATTTTATATAGGAACTTGAGGAGCCAAGGAGTATATAGTGGATTGCTATATAGTTTGGGGAAATGAAAGAAGAGTAGAAATGGTAAGTTAAAAAAGGGTTACAGTACATGGTACGAGGTATAGAGGTAAAATGGAAGAAGAAGTGGGTTGATTATATAGCTGGGGAAAGAGTTAAAGAAATAGAATGTTAAATTAAATTGGAGTTGGTTTGGGGAGGATTAGAAGAACTATGGAAGATTAGAGGAAAAAGAGGGAATAGAGTAAGGGGATTAGGAGTAAAGATTTTTCCTTTATAAGGAAAATTCTTTAATAAACATGGGGAGGTGTAACAGTATGTGTAGTTTGGGTTATAATTAGGATCTAGTGGGGAATTAGAGATACAGCACGATTGAGCATTATGAGTGAAAGCGGAGAGAGATGCTCAATCGTGACGTATTGTTGTTGTGAAGGGCAGTCAACATCCGATAGTCCAGCTGAGAAGACACGGCTTGTCATCTTGAGAATAAAGTATAAAGTTTTAGTACAGATCAAGTCTTGTTACTTCATTTGACACTACTACACTGTCAACAAGTTCCAGACACTTTTATTTACTGTGTTGAGCATCACTCACACTTCACAATGCTCCGCCAGCAGGCCATTCTTTCTATTTGACAGATATGTTCACATGGCAGCCCATTCAGACCCCCTGATCATCATGTATGAACAAGAGGAATGTTTACCACCTTTTACAGTGGAGGCCGCCTATACAATGCGCATGCATGCTCAACAGTTTGTCACAAGTCTCTCTCTCTCTCTCTCTCTCTCTCTCTCTCTCTCTCTCTCTCTCTCTCTGTTTAACTGCAGCTGAGCTAACTTATAACTGGTCTGTACGGATGTGAGTGTTTGTCTAGTCTAGAATTGGTTTCCCTGTAAAAGCCCCTAGCTGTTAGCTGGTTAATGCCTGACTTTAAATCCTAACGGTTGGTCCAATGACTAGCGGTTTCTGTGTTTGTGCTGTGTTGAAAATAGTGTTTGTGTTGATACTCCGTGCTCAAGTGAAATCACAACATTTGGGTTGTCAAACAATGAGTTTCCATGATGTGTTTCCACTACACTATCATGGTGCGTTTTGTTGCTAATCTTTTTGGTGTCTAAAAATCTATCTTTTTTGCATGTACTGTTATTTTATATGTGTGCAAGCTGATTTAATTATTTCTACTACATGGCAACTTACTAGTGTATGTGAAGGGTTAACAATTCACACACAAGTGATAGCATCTGCCACGTGACCCGTACTGTGTGAGAAATGTGTGGTGTGACAGTCACCAGTCAAAAAAACATCTGCTTCTGTCTCTGTTTCCTCCTCATCTTTCTCCCTGTCATCTCCACTCTGCCACATTGGCATCAAGGCAGTTAACATAACAGCAGCAGAATAAAGAATAGTCTAGAAAGAATACAATACAAACATGAAAAGAATCCCGGAAACTACAACACTCAATTGTGTCACTTTGTGTTCCCTTCCTTCTCTTGCAAATGACATGCAGGGCAAACCAATTTTTTTTTTGTGCGCTCGCTCGCTTTGAACTCAAGCACAATCCCTACATGATACTTCTAGTAGCACTGGACTTAATTTTGCATGTGGATTAGTTTTCCTTATTACCAGTGTCCCTCGCCATCAGGAAAATCCACTCCGACTTCAGAGGTACTTGTAATTTACATCCCCAAGTCAAGGACAAGAAGTAAACATTTTAGTCCAACTGACTGGTTCAACCCCCTGCCTCAGCATCAGCACACCGGATGTTTCAGATTGAGCACTCTGATCCATACAGTCATGCTGACATACATGCAAACCACTGGCTATTAATGATCATGTCTGTGACATGACACTTCACTATGTTCTAATATTTACTATTACTGATCATCTCTGTGACATGACACTTCACTATGTTCTAATATTTACTATTACTGATCATCTCTGTGACATGACACTTCACTATGTGCTAATATTTACTATTACTGATCATCTCTGTGACATGACACTTCACTATGTGTTGATATTTACTATTACTGATCATCTCTGTGAAATGACACTTCACTATGTTCTAATATTTACTATTATTGATCATCTCTGTGACATGACACTTCCCTATGTGCTGATATGCTGCATTTATTCTTCAGCTGTCAGTGTCAATTTAGAGATGAATACCCTAACATGTAAAGAAGCTAAATGAGTGCTGAAACAGCAGTATTTTGAAAATAATAATCCACGTCACTGTGTATTTCTTGGTTGAGCTAAGAAAAAGAAAGATATAATAGGAGATACTGTTAACATATAATCTATTATTATTTAAATGCAGTATTTACCACTGGAGTTGGTGAATTCTTAGGGAAATTTAGTGAAATTTTAGTTTCATCAAATTTGTTCACCATTAGTGACCCACTTCGGGAAGTGAAAGTTATCACGTCATTACTGTTACCTTTAAAAACAAAACAAAAAAACAAAAGAAATTATGAACAACAAAACAGATTTCTTCTACTTAATATACCAAAATATTTTTCTTAACCCATGGAAAAACATAAATTCACCATTTAGCTAGACAGTGACAACATGTTAACAAGAACTTCTCTTCATTTATTAGGTTATCTGTACCAAAAATACATAGTACTGCTAGCCTGTTTGCTAATTACGGTTTTAATTTCTCTTTCTATATGCTGTATATAATAATTAACCATATATTTTTAACACTCACAACATGTGTACATTAATCATATGATTGTTATTATTGTGTATTACCATAGGTTTGACTGTCATCAGAGAGCTTTTTATTCATCTTCAAAAGAAGAAACAACTACTTTATGATAGCCAAACCTATGAAAATACACAATAACAATGTTTTTTGTGTGTTGAAGATGAGGATGGAGCACATATAGGAATGTCCAGAGTGCTGTGATGCCAGTTCTTGACTCAACTCAACTCAACTCGATAAATTGTTTTACTGTTTAAAAATTAAAACCTTCATTGAATGAATAAAAAGGCAATGTGTTCAAGAGCTCCCTGAATGTATTGGCTGAATGAATGGGTCAGCTAAGTTTCCTGGTGTGTATTAATACACCAAATTGAGGTATTTTGGGCTTTTTGCTGGTAGAGTTTGGTGTGACAATGTGTATGTCTGTCTCTTGTTGTCTGTAATTTTGAATCAGTCAATGTATTTGTTTATACTGAAGATTGTAGATGTTGCAAAGTTTATTTAATATTTTTCTGCATCGTTTTCATGAATTATTGCACCACGCTGTTGTACCCAATCCAAGAGAGTTTGTATGTTTCCTCAAACATAAAATCTGTTATCAACCTAAAAGAAACAATCCATTTTCCTAACCTAGCGTTAGACACAGCCACATAAAGATACCCTATTTCCAAATATTTATGTAAATAAAAGTCATACACTTGATTCCAACCTACTCTGTTCATTCCAGTTTCATGTAACCAACCCTGTTTCAATCAATTTGTTTGTGTAGACAATCTCAAACTCAAAGCAAGCTCCATAAACACTGTCACGAAAAATCAAGTGCTTCTGTCAGGTTTGACCGAATTCACGTAGAAGGGCAACTCGTCTATGTTAATAGATGGGAGAACCCGTTATGAGAATGCGCAAAAAATTGATCCTATCAAGTATCGGGTTTATTATGATAATTAGTTGTTAACAGCTGACGACGTTTTCACTTCTTGACCGGCAACAGCAAATCGTCCTTCCTTTCTGCGAGCTAAGTTTTGGGAAAACTTCTACAGTATAAAGAGGCATGGACCACGAGGTAGTCTCCGTTGGATTAAGGTATCAGCTTGATATATTTTCATATAGTCTGCATTCTGCTGACTATCCGATTAAACAACAGAAGCCGATCTTGGCGTTGAAAGTGACTGGAGAGGGCCACGCCTTGAATAGCTCCTGAGGGTAAACCGACTTGTGGGTTTTCCTTGGGAACTGGGTCTTGGTAGCATTCTTTAAAAGGCTTTGCCCATCCGTAGCGTCAAGCACTCGCATCAAAACTATATTATTAGGGTTCCGGGGCATCCGTAGGGAAACGGGCTTCAAGTAGAATATATATTTGATAGGTAAACATTTATCGTGATTATATCAAGGATTCTGCAGAGTGGCGGCCCTTGCCCAACAACCTCCTTGTTAGGTACGCTACCGTATATATTATTGTGAAGGCAGCTCTTGGGAAGCAGGGGTGGTTTCTATGCCTCACAATAAAGGGGGCTTCATGAAAACTAGTACATGTTGTGGGTTACAAACAGAACATTGGAATGTATCCATATACTTATACCCAGTGATGTAATGTAAATAATAAAATATATTGGCTCACCACGGAGCTCAGGCACCTCCTGCTGTTATCCTTACTGTTGCCAGGTTGGCAATAATATAATGATATTGCTCCCAATGGGGCACAGGCTGTCTGGACTGGGTCCTTACCTGATGCCTTATGTTGTTGCCCGAATAAAGCTCCAGTGTGAGCAATAGAAACTTTCATTCGACATCCTTGTTTGGGGGGGGGGGGGGGGGGGAGATCCGATCTAATGTATAAATATTCCAAAACAGCTATATGAGGAGCAGAAAATCTTTTCATCTTATATTAACTCCTTAAGGAAGGGGTTATTGAACGGGAGCCTATAAGCCTCTTCTACATGGGGGAAGGAAACATGTATCAACAAACCCACTTTCTCTCATACATGGAGATGAACCCTTATTGGAAGGGGATTCTTGTGTATACACGACAGGGGTGATGGCAGTGAGTGGGAAATAATGATTTCTTGTGTGCAGAGGTTCTGGATGCGCAGAGTCTGCCTTGACGACCGGGCCTATGCAGGTTGAGACCAGGTTCTTTCAGGACGGGGTTGTTCACATGGGCTTCCAGTTAGAGGGTGGTCTACCCTGCTCAAGTCGTCCAGCCAAGCCATCCAGAATCTGGTAAACCATGTCCATTGGTAAAATGTTTATCTGATTAAGTGCCTGTAGTTTTAATTGTCCTGTACACTGGAAGAGTCAGGCAGGTCACTTTCAGCAGATTCTATATTTCAGGGTTTCCTTTGGTTTTTGGTTGTCAACAGAACACCCTTAACTCTGGACGAGGGCGTGGCAATCCACTGAAGCTCAACCAGGTATACCATGCCACGGGATAAGTCTACAGCCTGTGGAGTTACCATTTGTGTTGGAAAGTAGAAAGTTTTCACCACGATGAGGCCTGCTGTATATCCAGTGATCGGATATGTAAAGTATAGTGTTGAACATTAAACACGCAACCTTGGGTGAACTGTCGTGTAGTACTAATACCTCAAATTAATAAACAGTTAGCCTATCACAGGTTCCCAAATTTACGATGAAAGAAATTCACAAATAGATCACTGAGGGTGTGGTTCCACCCAGAGACCATGGTTATTGAAGTTCCAAAATTGAAGAGGGTGACCACATAAACTCACACAGTCTGGCCAGTTTTGTGGTTTCAGAAGAATACTGCCTACAGTCAAGTCTGCAGCCGAAGGAGGACTCCATTAGAAGTCAAGTGAAGTACTCTGGACTCCCGACATACGGACATTGACAGGCTATTTTGAGGATATTGTTTCTCCAGTCAGACAGATCTGACCTCTAGACTGGTGGCATATGGCAGATCTACAAGGTAAGTTAATAAGTAAGTCACAAATGGCTGCAGAAAAATAACTAACTATGATAACAACTTGAAACTGGTTTATTTTTATACATACATTATCGCTTTATTTCTCAACATAATTTCCACCAACATTGGTGCACTTGATTCCATCGTTTTATCAGTCCTCCCAAAGCGGCTACATAGAACTACGTGCTCTGTTTTCTAAACCACATTTTCACTTCACATTCAACTTCGGCACCACTCGCGAAATGTCTCCCGCCAAGGTGGGTTTCGGTGGACTTAGCCCCTAGAGAATTCCCGTAAAGCAGTGCATAGCTGGGTGGAAAAGTTACGAGGGCGAGTCAATAAGTAAGTCACACAGTTCTGTGAGATGGCAGGTAAATGCATCATTATTGGTGGAAATTATGTTGAGAAATAAAGGGACAATGTATGTATAAAAATAAACTGGTTTCAAGTGTTTTCATATTTAGTTATTTTTCTACAGCCATTTGTGACTTATTTATTAACTTACCCTCGTACGTCTATGTATCTATTCATGTTCTCCGTCTTCTCTATACATTCTCTACTGGTAACTGTTGTCTGATATATTATAATTCTGAAATTAATTCTATGAGGGTGTTGTTCTTTGTGTTGTAGAGAACGGTAATAATTCTGCATAGATATTAATAAGCAGAACAGAGCGAGGGGAGGGGGGTCCTAGCGCAGGACACTGAGGGGTCCGTAGAACATCCATCAGAGTCTTAGCCAAATTCTATCCTGATAACAAACTGTGACAGTAAAGCAACCAACCCCACCTTTTCTGTCACAAATGCCCAGCAAATATCAACAGGCTACACATGCTGAATATGGCGCTGAAGTAGCTGGGATAATCAGTCACAAAATACACATCAGACTAGCTGCCCAGTATGGCAGGTTCATCAATTTTGTGTTGCCTGACACAAGAGATGACTGGTTGGAAACTCAGTAACTTGGTAAAGGCAACATATAGTGACATATAGGGCAGGGTCCACCATGAGGGGCAAGTACAGAGGCTTACAAGATAAGAACAGAAGTGAATCAGGAATGCCTCTTGTCACCCTGACTATTCTGACTGATTATTAACTAGATTATGAAGAAAACAAGCAATGCCAGAAATTGACTCCCCTGGCAAAGCAGCTCAATGTTCTGGAATTTTTTAACAACATTTCCCTCCTGTCTCACACGCAAAATAAGATGCAAGACAGATTAACAACACTAGATGGCAGGTCACAACAGCTAGATTTAAAAATTCATAGAAAAAAGACAAGGATAATGGGAAATAAATGAAGGAAATGATAACACTTATCTCCCTTGGGGAAACCTCACTTCAAGAGACAAAATCTTACACTTACTGAGGTAGCAATGTAGACAAAAGGAAGTGGAACAGAGAAGGATATCAGAACAAGAATACAGAAGGCTAAAGGAGCTTTTATAACACTGTGATATTTGTGGAAGTCAACAGAAATAAAACTTAACACAAAACTGAGAATATTCAATTCTCACGTTAAATCTGTACTGCTGTATGGATCAGAAACACAGAGAACAATAAAAACACGGTAACACATAAACTACAAACATTCAATAACTGGGGCCTGCCCAAAATAGAAGGAATAAAATGGTATGACAGAATCACCAATGGACAGACAAAAAGCAATGAACCAAGAGGTGAATAAAAGATGCTGGCGCTGGATGGGCCATACATTGAGAAAATTAGAAAATAGTATTATAAGTAGAAAATAGTCTGGAACCCACAGGACAAAAGAAACAGAATAAGACCTCAAAACTCACGGAGAAGAGAAGCAGAAACAGAAATGCACAATATGGGAAGAACATGGACAGAGCTGCATGGGATAGCTAAAGATAGAAGAGCTTGCACTGGGTTGGTTGAGGGCCTATGCCCCATTGGTGGATAGAGGACAAAGGAAGAAGACACAAGAAAGTGGACAATAAAACTAGATTCTCTCATTTTTGGTGAATATAATCAAGGCAGCACATAAATGAGCTATCTTTACTATTTCATTCACCATGCATGAAGAGTGAAAGAGCTTGGGGATAAGTCAAACACACTTCAAAAAGTATTTTTCAACATGAATACACATGTAAGTACACACCCCATATCTACCTAAACTACCCCCACTCATGTGTATGCACAGAAGCTCACACACATTAAAACATGTATAAATAATAATAAACTGATATCTCTGGTGTGAGACAACTGTACTACACACACAACATTAATTAAAACATTGGTGAATGTTCTTACATTACCTAATACTTTAAACAGAACCGCTGCGGATGCTAACGTAGCATGTCCACATAGATTAACCTCACTGGCAGGTGTAAACCATCTGATGCCAAAGGAGTTTGCTGAAAATGATAAATGCTGTTATGAACATTTCATTAACAAATAAGTATTACAAATTCACACACGTCTTCACTTAAAGAATGTACAGGACCCTTTTTCACACTATAAGGCATATTGGTTACATGGTCATTTTTCATGTAGGAGGTAGATAATTTCATTTTGTGCATGGGATTTCTTCGCTAGGATGTAAACCAGAAGTTTCTTCTCAAGATTTTTGCCGGTGCTGCGGAGTTCGTGCATCTGAGCGAATTAATCCTTGAGTGTTTTCCGTAGCATGTTGGGTTACTGTGTTGTTTACTGGATTCTTCAAAATGGTGGACGAGCGTGTGTCCCCCGTACATAAGGTGGGACAGGGACGAGATACAATTACAGGTTGTTAGAGTTCACTCCGGTCTACCATTCATGTTGGTGAATGTGTATGCCTGCAACGCGAGTGTGGATTCCCATAGATGGCAGTGTTTGAGTGACATATTATGTCATGAAAGGAATGTCATTTTCTGTGGCAATTTCAACGCTAAGGGCAAATCATGGGATAATATTTCTTCTACCACACAGGGGGAGGAGCTCGAGGCGGCACTTGAAACCAGTCACCTTGTGTGTATCAACAGTGGCTGTGTCACCAGGACAGCAAGTCGTCCAGGTGACGAGAACAGTGTTATTGACCTGGTGCTGGTGTCTCAGTCACTCACTACAGTGTGTAGATGGGGTGTCCTAGGGCACCATGGCAGTGACCACCACCCTTGCAGCATATTGGTGGAGAACGACAGAACCAGGCAGCACAAGTCAATGGTCAAGACCTTTGTATGACAGTTCAGGGCAAGATGTGGTGAGTAAAATAAGGCATGACAAGCGCAGGAATCATCATGGCAGGGAAAAAAGCTGGGAGCAGCCACCTTGGTAGAATTGTGAGGTGGAGAAGGCCTGGGTGGATAAGCGTGGTGCTGTAAGGAAATGGCAAAACGCCAAGAAGAACAGAGCTGCCCATCCTAGTCTTATTGTGCAATTGGAAAGAGAGATGGACACCAAAGTTAGCTATTTAAAAAAACTGGTTAAAATGGTTAAAAGTGAAAAATGGGCAGAGTTGTGTCGAAGAATAAGCACAGACAAGTCACTGAAATTGTTCTGGCGACTACATAAAAATATGAATGGGGTAATCAAGAATAAGAGTGTTCCTAACTTCCAAAGTGCTGACCTTATCTGGCAGAGGTCTGACGAGAATAAGGGCAAAGTCCTTTTTGAACACTATCTAGAGCAGAGCAACCAGACAGACACAGAGGCTGAAATTTTGCCAAAGTGGTTACGTCAGATAGGTGTAAGGTCCAGAACATTGCAGTTGAAGACACAGTGACAGTGAAAGAGATCAGGGCTGTGCTTCGACGAACGAGAAACAGCGCACCAGAGCCAGATGGTATAAGGCATAATGACATCGGTATGTGTACCGACAAGCTAGAGGAACTAGCAGATATGTACAACAACAGCATAGCGAGTGCTAGCATCAAGGAGGAGTGGTTACATAGCTATCTGATTCCCTTGCCGAAGCCTGGTAAAGACCACATAAAAATTCAGGAATACCGGGTAACCATGCAAATATCAAGCCAGCGAGAGAGGCAAGGTTGTCTCCCACCTACCCATGGAGGGTACCATCCAAACAGAGAAACCTGGACCAACGCAGCAGTTTTTGCCCATGATGTCTATGAAGGTTTCCACTCAGGCATTGAAACATGTTCTGCGGCGATTGATCTTGTGGATGCGTACAAAAGAGTACCGTTGGATTTTTTTAATGTTTCAACTGCTGGAACTCAAGATAAGTCCATTCCTCCTTAGTTGGATCACTGCAGCCCTCTTCCAACGGAAAGTAATTTTTAGATGTGGCAGTTAGACTTCTAAACCAACAAGAATATATCCGGGCCTGCCACAGGGATCACCATTATCTCCGGTGCTTTTCAACGCCTACACTGTGAGAATTACCAGCGAGCAGATCAGTGGACCGGGGAGGACATTGTCATATGCAGACAATGTGTTAGTGTATCGTCAGGGTAAGGATAGAGATCAGGTTGCTGTGGAACTACAAACTGAACTAAATCGCATAAGCACTTGGTGTGTGAAATCTGGGGCAATGGTCAACCCAATGAAAGCAGCAGTGACATGGTTCTCTTTGAATAACCATATAGTCAACACTCCAACACCAACTGTAAATCTGTGTTCAGAGACTGTTGAAAGAACGCAGGCAATTAATTACCTGGGGATACGTTTTTATCGAAGCCTTGCTTATAACAAGCACAGAGACCAGGTGATAACAAAGGTCAAGCGGGGTTTGGCTGCGATGCGGATGATGGCAGCAGCAAACTGTGAGCAGCGCCATCTATGTCTTCTATACAAGGGTCTGGTCATGTCTGTTTTTGAGAATGCGATGGCGATCCTGACTCTCAGCCATAAGCAGATGGAAAGGATGGAAAGGATACAGAAAGAAGCTATGCACATTATTCTTGGATGTACAAGAGATACAGCATGCAGGGCGATGCACTACCTTCTTGATTTTCCAATCATTTGGGACAGAATACAAATTTGCAGGGCACGTGCCTACCTCAGAGTCAATGCAAACACACAACATCCACTGCATAGTGAAATTAAGACGTTAAAGGGTAGCAGGTTAAAAAGAGGAAGGCCGAAGACATTCTTCAACAGGTGTGTTTACCTGAGGCCTTAGGACCTGGCGAAGAGTGTGTACAAGTGCCAACAGATTTCTGTACGTCCTTTTCAGTTTACATCCAACTAGACAGGGAATGCAGACAAGAAAATCCGGCTGCTGTGGAGGCAGAAGTACAAGCGTTGATCTTCGAGAATTCATTAGACGGTGATGCTGTCATTTGCACAGATGGGTCGGTCGTTCAACGAGTGAGAAGTTCATGGGCCTTTACAGCTCAAGCTGGAGGGAGAACTATTAAGGAGGATTCTGGTGCTTTTGCTTTGACCGCAAGTAGCCTGACAATGCAAGTCATGGCAGTAAGTAAAGCAATAACATGGATCGACACACAGACATTCATTAGGGCATGTTTCCTTAGCAACTCAATGAGCATGCTCAAAAAGACAGAGATGGAGTGGAACCGAAGAGAATGGTTGCTGTCTCTGGAGCGGTCTCGGCTGGAAAAGATTAGTTTCATTTTCATGCCAGGGCATGCGGGTGTACAAGGAAATGAGCGGGCTGACAAGCTCACAGGTAAGGCGCCATGGACCCGGCTGACATTCTGAATGCTTTACGAGAAGTAAATCGTTCGCAAGAACCAAGTGATGACTGTGAATCTACAACCATGGTCAGGTTGCGAGAACAGCAAATTAAAAGACGTGTGGCCAAACAAGAACACTATGCAGGAAGCCAAAGAAAATTGATAAACTAACACAGAACTGGTGTCGTTAGCTGGTACACGCTGCGGGATGTACTGAGGAAGGGATCTGAGCACTTATGGACTGAATGGTTCGATTTGCAATGAGGATGATCTGTCGACTAACTAACTAACTAACTATTGGTTACATGGTAAGTAAAATATATGCCATGTTCATGTCATGAGACATACAGGCTATATGGTAAGTGAAATATATGCCATGTTCATGCCATGAGACATACTGGCTATATGGTAAGTGAAATATATGCCATGTTCATGCCATGAGACATAATGGCTATATGGTAAGTAAAATATATGCCATGTTCATGTCATGAGACATACAGGCTATATGGTAAGTAAAATATATGCCATGTTCATGCCATGAGACATACTGGCTATATGGTAAGTAAAATATATGCCATGTTCATGCCATGAGACATACTGGCTATATGGTAAGTAAAATATATGCCATGTTCATGCCATGAGACATACTGGCTATATGGTAAGTGAAATATATGCCATGTTCATGCCATGAGACATACTGGCTATATGGTAAGTGAAATATATGCCATGTTCATGCTATGAGACATACTGGCTATATGGTAAGTAAAATATATGCCATGTTCATGCCATGAGACATACTGGCTATATTTTTTTTTTTTTTGCATATCCTTTACAGGACATCGCTGTCAACATCAGCATCTTTCAGCTGTATGCTGATTTCTTGGCAAGATTACGCTCAGTAGTTTGCCATTGCTTTCTGAGTGGCCGGCTCAGTTATCACGCAAGTCACCAGCGGGGATCGAACCGCTCCCAGCTCTCGCCCCGCTACGAGACTCTGCGTGATAAACGGGATTACGGAGAAAGTGTTGTAACCCCTCGGCCAGAGAGACCGGCACTGGCTATATGGTAAGTGAAATATATGCCATGTTCATATCATGAGACATACAGGCTATATGGTAAGTGAAATATATGCCATGTTCATGCCATGAGACATACAGGCTATATGGTAAGTGAAATATATGCCATGTTCATGTCATGAGACATACTGGCTATATGGTAAGTAAAATATATGCCATGTTCATGTCATGAGACATACTGGCTATATGGTAAGTAAAATATATGCCATGTTCATGTCATGAGACATACTGGCTATATGGTAAGTAAAATATATGCCATGTTCATGCCATGAGACATACTGGCTATATGGTAAGTAAAATATATGCCATGTTCATGCCATGAGACATACTGGCTATATGGTAAGTAAAATATATGCCATGTTCATGTCATGAGACAGACAGGCTATATGGTAAGTAAAATATATGCCATGTTCATGTCATGAGACATACTGGCTATATGGTAAGTAAAATATATGCCATGTTCATGTCATGAGACATACAGGCTATATGGTAAGTAAAATATATGCCATGTTCATGTCATGAGACATACTGGCTATATGGTAAGTAAAATATATGCCATGTTCATGTCATGAGACATACAGGCTATATGGTAAGTAAAATATGTGCCATGTTTATGTCATGAGACATACTGGCTATATGGTAAGTAAAATATATGCCATGTTCATGCCATGAGACATACAGGCTATATGGTAAGTGAAATATATGCCATGTTCATGCCATGAGACATACTGGCTATATGGTAAGTGAAATATATGCCATGTTCATGCCATGAGACATACTGGCTATATATTTTTTTTTTTTTTTTTTCGGCGTTTCCATCCTGTTTCAGGATATTGCGGTCAACACCAGCATCTTTCAGCTGTATGTTGATTCCTAGGCTAGATTACGCTCATCAGCACGCCACGACTTTCTGAGCGACCGGCTCCATACTCTCATAAGATGAGACATACTGGCTATATGGTAAGTGAAATATATGCCATGTTCATGCCATGAGACATACTGGCTATATGGTAAGTAAAATATATGTCATGTTCATGTCATGAGACATACTGGCTATATGGTAAGTGAAATATATGCCATGTTCATGCCATGAGACATACAGGCTATATGGTAAGTGAAATATATGCCATGTTCATGCCATGAGACATACTGGCTATATGGTAAGTGAAATATATGCCATGTTCATGCCATGAGACATACTGGCTATATGGTAAGTGAAATATATGCCATGTTCATGTCATGAGACATACAGGCTATATGGTAAGTAAAATATATGCCATGTTCATGCCATGAGACATACTGGCTATATGGTAAGTGAAATATATGCCATGTTCATGTCATGAGACATACTGGCTATATGGTAAGTGAAATATATGCCATGTTCATGTCATGAGACATACTGGCTATATGGTAAGTGAAATATATGCCATGTTCATGTCATGAGACATACTGGCTATATGGTAAGTGAAATATATGCCATGTTCATGTCATGAGACATACTGGCTATATGGTAAGTGAAATATATGCCATGTTCATGTCATGAGACATACAGGCTATATGGTAAGTGAAATATATGCCATGTTCATGTCATGAGACATACTGGCTATATGGTAAGTGAAATATATGCCATGTTCATGTCATGAGACATACTGGCTATATGGTAAGTGAAATATATGCCATGTTCATGTCATGAGACATACAGGCTATATGGTAAGTGAAATATATGCCATGAGACATACTGGCTATATGGTAAGTGAAATATATGCCATGTTCATGTCATGAGACATACTGGCTATATGGTAAGTGAAATATATGCCATGTTCATGCCATGAGACATACTGGCTATATGGTAAGTGAAATATATGCCATGTTCATGCCATGAGACATACTGGCTATATGGTAAGTGAAATATATGCCATGTTCATGCCATGAGACATACTGGCTATATGGTAAGTAAAATATATGCCATGTTCATGTCATGAGATATACAGGCTATATGGTAAGTGAAATATATGCCATGTTCATGCCATGAGACATACTGGCTATATTTTTTTTTTTCCCGCGTTTCCATCCTGTTTCAGGATATTGCGGTCAACACCAGCATCTTTCAGCTGTATGTTGATTCCTAGGCTAGATTACGCTCATCAGCATGCCACGACTTTCTGAGCGACCGGCTCCATACTCTCATAAGATGAGACATACTGGCTATATGGTAAGTAAAATATATGCCATGTTCATGTCATGAAACATACAGGCTATATGGTAAGTAAAATATATGCCATGTTCATGTCATGAGACATACTGCCTATCATCATCATCATCAAGTGCCCTGCTAGCTGACATAGGCGTTCATGGCTCTCCACAGATCTCGGTCGTTGGTGTTCTGGATCAACTCTGCTGATGATATTCCTCCATGCATCAATCCATCCAGCATCTTTTCTCTTGGTCTGCCTCTGCCTTTCTTCCCCTCGATCTTTCCAGTTGTCACGATGTTCTCCAATGCATCTCTTCTCGTCACATGACTGAAGAAAGATGTTTGTCTCTTCCTTATTGTTGTATATAATGTTGTTTCATATACAACAATAAGGAAGAGACAAACATCATACTGGCTATATGGTAAGTAAAATGAATGTCATGTATGGTAAGTCAAATGTATGCCATGTCCATACCATGAGACATACTGGCTGTATGCTAAGTAAAATGAAAAATAAGAGAAGCATGTTCATGCCATAAACATATTTGGTATATGTGCTAGCCCAGTGGTTCTCAACCTTTTTTGGCCCGTGCCCCCCTTCACCATATTTTCAGAATGTCATTCCCCCCTTTCCAATCAAAAATTTGGCCCGTGCTCCCCTTCACCGTATTTTTAGAACAACATTACCCCCCTTTCATATTTCCTATCTAAAAATTCTCCCACCCCTACACAGAATACATAAAAATGGAAGGTAAATTTAATAGCATATACTAAAACAAGTCTAGACATCCACATAAAACATGATTTGTGGGTCTACTTAATTTATAAAATGAATTTTAGAAGGATGAGACGTACATAACTGTAAAGTATGAAGGGAAAAACAATATCAAGTAATGGTTCTTGTAATAACGCTATCTTGAAATGGTCTTCATCCCCCCCCCCCCCTGGAAACTCTAAAATGTATATATATATATATATATATATATATATATATATATATATATATATATATATATATATATATATATATATATATATATATATATATAAACAGTTTTAGCAACACTATGAGCAGAGAAAAACTAGAACATATTGTAACAAATGGGAAGACTAATACACAGAGAGAAACCAGAAGTCGGCATGGGAAAATATTAGCACTTGAATTAATATATTTTATTCTACCAGAACAAACATGTATCAATAACTACTAAGAAAGCACTTTACAACACAATCTTCCTACCAACTCAATGTTACCAATGTCAAACCTGGACAATGACAGAAAAGGAGAAAAGAAAAATCACAACAACAGAAATGAGATTCCTGAGAAGAATACTCAATGTATCAAGAAGAGATAAGATAAGAAATGAAGAAATCAGGACTAAAGTGGGGGTTACAGCTGCACTAGATTTTAACAGAAGGCAGCTGGTCAAATGGTTTGGCCATGCAAGTAGGTTACCAACTAACAGTACACCACAACAAGCAATGATGTACAGACCAGATGGAAGCAGAGGAAGAGGCCGACCACGTAAACGATGGACACAGAGAATAACAGAGTCCATGGGAATATCGATACATGAAGCCAATAAGCGGGCACTCTCCCGTTGTTTATACTTCACCTCGACACCGCAAGGTACAAGAGGAACCCGATGAGATGAGATGATGAGATTCTACCTGAGAATACAAGTCAGTCAACTAAAGATGTCTTGTATATGCCCAAGGCACAGTGGGCATCTGGGGCTGGACCCATGTTTGTATAGACCAAACAGCACCCAGTGGGCATCTGGGGCTAGAACCGTGTTTGTATAGACCAAACAGCACCCAGTGGGCACCTGGGGCTAGACCCATGTTTGTATGGACCAAACAGCACCCAGTGGGCATCTGGGGCTAGAACCATGTTTGTATAGACCAAACAGCACCCAGTGGGCATCTGGGGCTAGAACCATGTTTGTATAGACCAAACAGCACTGAGTGGGCATCTGGGGCTAGAACCATGTTTGTATAGACCAAACAGCACCCAGTGGGCAACTGGGGCTAGAACCATGTTTGTATAGACCAAACAGCACCCAGTGGGCATCTGGGTCTAGAACCATGTTTGTATAGACCAAACAGCAACCAGTGGGCATCTGGGGCTAGAACCATGTTTGTATAGACCAAACAGCAACCAGTGGGCATCTGGGGCTAGAACCATGTTTGTATAGACCAAACAGCACCCAGTGGGCATCTGGGGCTAGAACTATGTTTGTATAGACCAAACAGCACCCAGTGGACATCTGGGGCTAGAACCATGTTTGTATAGACCAAACAGCATGCAGTGGGCATCTGGGGCTAGACCCATGTTTGTATAGACCAAACAGCATGCAGTGGTCAACTGGGGCTAGAACCATGTTTGTATAGACCAAACAGCACCCAGCGGGCATCTGGGGCTAGAACCATGTTTGCATAGACCAAACAGCACCCAGTGGGCATCTGGGGCTAGACCCATGTTTGTATAGACCAACTGCACCCAGTGGGCATCTGGGGCTGGATCCATGTTTGTATAGACCAACTGCACCCAGTGGTCAACTGGGGCTAGAACCATGTTTGTATAGACCAAACAGCATGCAGTGGTCAACTGGGGCTAGAACCATGTCTGTATAAACCAAACAGCATGCAGTGGTCAACTGGGGCTAGAACCATGTTTGTATAGACCAAACAGCACCCAGTGGGCATCTGGGGCTAGAACCATGTTTGTATAGACCAAACAGCAACCAGTGGGCATCTGGGGCTAGAACCATGTTTGTATAGACCAAACAGCACCGAGTGGGCATCTGGGGCTAGAACCATGTTTGTATAGACCAACTGCACCCAGTGGGCATCTGGGGCTGGACCCATGTTTGTATAGACCAACTGCACCCAGTGGTCAACTGGGGCTAGAACCATGTTTGTATAGACCAAACAGCACGCAGTGGTCAACTGGGGCTAGAACCATGTTTGTATAGACCAAACAGCACGCAGTGGTCAACTGGAGCTAGAACCATGTTTGTATAGACCAAACAGCACCCAATGGGCATCTGGGGCTAGAACCATGTTTGTATGGACAAACAGCACCCAGTGGGCATCTGGGGCTAGAACCATGTTTGTATAGACCAAACAGCAACCAGTGGGCATCTGGGGCTAGAACCGTGTTTGTATAGACCAAACAGCACCCAATGGGCATCTGGGGCTAGAACCATGTTTGTATGGACAAACAGCACCCAGTGGGCATCTGGGGCAGAACCATGTTTGTATAGACCAAACAGCAACCAGTGGGCATCTGGGGCTAGAACCGTGTTTGTATAGACCAAACAGCACCCAATGGGCATCTGGGGCTAGAACCATGTTTGTATGGACAAACAGCACCCAGTGGGCATCTGGGGCAGAACCATGTTTGTATAGACCAAACAGCAACCAGTGGGCATCTGGGGCTAGAACCATGTTTGTAGAGACCAAACAGCAACCAGTGGGCATCTGGGGCTAGAACCATGTTTGTATAGACCAAACAGCAACCAGTGGGCATCTGGTGCTAGAACCATGTTTGTATCATGCTGATGTGGTTGTTATCACACGGCCACCTGTACATCCCAAGACATTTGCTGGTATTCTAGACAACATTGTCAAGAAGGCACAATGAAGGAGTTGTGTTTTAATATTATTTTATAATTGTATGTTTTTTCTCTAGATATGTTTGTGTTGTCCCGTTCCTGATGAAGATTTATAAAATTAAAACGTCGTTTATTGTATCCTAGAATACTTATTTTTATTTTACTATTTTATTATTATATAGTTTTTGGGATTGTCTCTTTTTGGGGGGATTTTCACTCTGTGATCTATGTTCGCCGATCTCCCTGGCCAAGGAGTTAACAACGATTTTCTCCGTAATCCCATATATCCATGTGGGGAACACAGCTGCACGAGACTCGGTAGCGGATCGCTAAACGTTGGTTACTTACAGGGGTATGTGAGCCAGTCGCTCAGAAAGCAATGGCAAACTACTGAGCGTAATCTTGCCAAGACATCAATAACAGCGGTAAAAGGCTGGTGTTGACAGTGATGTTCTGTAAATAGGATATGCAACAAAAAAACCAAAAAAAAGATCTGTGTTCACCTTTATGGAGTTCATTGTAAGGTGTGTACTCTTTGTGTTTAGTATATCTCATCCCCCTCTGACGTGTTCCACCATGCCGTGGTAGAGGGGCTTGCGTGTTCCAATGACCCCCAAGAGCTATGCTAACAGTCGCGCAGCTACTGGTAGGGTCTCCCATGTCAGACAGGTCAAGGGATAGGAACCAGACCAAGAGAGGCACACACCTGCTGCCTTGCAGGTAGACTGGGGAAAGGCAGTCAAAGGCTATGGATAAGCAAATCCATTGCACTCAAAGTCCGAATCAGGCACACGATGCCACTGCATTCTTGGTCCAGACTTATATTCTACAGCTCTCAGCTGAGGGATATGGCTGAACGCCTTTCAGTCAATATCCCCTGGATGTGAGGGCCGGGCCGATACTCACCCACTGCGGAATGGAGGTGAGATGCTGAGCCTGCTACATGCTTGGTCCAGACACTTGTCCTACGGCTCTCAGCCGAGAGATATGAGGGATTTCCCCAGATGAGAGGGCATGGCCGTTACTCGCTCTCTGCTGCATGGAGGTAAGATGCTGAGCCGGCAGCATGTGCAACATACCTTGTGAGCGTTACTAAAGGTGGAAAAAGCATCCCAGTCGCACGCAATGGTTATGATGCAAGTCTGTATATAAACTCATTGAGAGAGCGTAATCAAAGGTGGGAAAACATCTCATTAACGCCAAATGGAACACTGGCTAGCGAATCCAGTACATGGAAGTCCAAAGTAAAAAGCTTGCTGAGTGTACTTGTCTCATTAACACGAAATAGAACGCTTGCTAGCGAATCCATTACGTGGAAGTCCGAAGTGAAAGCTTGCTGAGTGGATGTCATCTGCAGACTGTATGTTCCTGGTTTGCGTGGAGAGCGGCCAGTGGATAACGAAATACCCAGTACATGGAAGTGAGGAATTAAAGCAGCCATGAGCAAGACGTGGCAATTCCTTGGGTGAGCCCAGTCTCAGACCGCTATGTGCCGGCTCTGCAATTATGGAAGCATCCTTGGATGATGGGGAATGCTCATGGTCTGCCCCTGCCTTTCCTTGAGGGTTGACCGTGATGTCTTTGACCGTTCTAACTTGACCAGCTGAGATGTAGAGGGAACCACAACAGTAAGAGTATAATGTTCCTCGAAACCCCGAGAAGGCAAACCAGTAAAAACGCCTGCAGAAGTCAGAAGTGTCATCCTAAGGTGCAAATAAAATTGGCACAACGCAAAAATGTCTGAGTGAGAGTGGAATGTCCTTCGTGCCTGGAACAGCTCTGACTATTTTGTTTTCCAGGCACAGCATTCAGCACATGTCTCACTGAGTGGACGCCGTCTGCAGACTGACCGTTCCTAGTTTGTGGGGAGCGGCCTGTGGTGAACGAAATGCCCAATACATGGAAGTGAAGAATTAAAGCAGCCATGTGCAGGACGAAGCGATTCCTTGGGTGAGCCCAATAGCAGAGCGCTATGTATCGGCAATTATGGAAGCCTCCTTGGATGGCGGTAAATACCCATGGACTACCCCTTCCTTCCCTTGAGGGCCGACCATGGAGTCTTTGGCCGTTCTAACTTGACCAGCTGGGATGTGGATGGCACCACAACAGTGAGAGTCCCCCAGGACAGCTAACCTGAAGAAAAAAAAACGCCCACTAAAGTCGGATGTGTTGGCCTAAGGGTTTTGGCCCAAGGGTGCATAACAAGACACACCGCAATTATGTCTGAAACAACACTCCGGATGAACGCAGAAGAAGAAGTATATCTCATCTTTCTGAAGGAGCTACACATACCTGTTTGTATTTCCTAAAGAACATGAGCTATGCAAAAACATGATCACCCCATCAGTTGGCAAGGCACTTAATAATGATGATGATGATAATGATGACAATATTACCAGTAACAAAATCTCCTTTATCAAGCAATACAAATGCAGTTTCTGATAAATTCATTTCTGCTCCAATCTGCTGCATCTGTTCATCAGTCAACACCTGAGATGCACAGAAATACAACAGTAAATACAAAGTTATGTTACTCATACCTAAACATATATTCAAACAGCAGTTTTACATTTCAAAATATTTTCTCTGAGATTTCTGCACATCTAACAACATATGTACATACACCACATGTCAGTCCTGATTTGCAACTTGCCTACCACACATAGTATGGTGAATTTATAAACTAAATACTTGGTTAAGTTGACACACTATGATGGCGGGACAAAACAGGGTGCATTCAAATCATCAGAAGCTTGACTGATTGATTGATTGATTGATTAATCTTTATTTTAGAAGGGTTACACATTCGGCCTTTACAGTCACTCATCTTTTGTTCATCAATAGTGCATGATGCATTTACATAGGAAAAAAACATTGTCAAATGAATGTTGTAAACATAAACATTTATGTTTATGTTTACAACATAATTACCATGTTATGAGACATATCCCCCACCCACTACACATCCAACACATACACACACATCCCCCCACCCACACACACCCCAACCACGCACACACCCCAGGCATACATATATTTCCCCACCCACCCATTCCCACATACACACATCCCCCACATACACAGAGACATCCCCCACCCCACACACACTTGCCCACCCACCCACACACACACCCCCAACCACTCAGCCAAACACACATCCCCAACCACACATTCCTCCACCCACACAAACATCCCCTGCCAACCCACACATCATGCACCCACCCAAACACACCTCCACCCACACTTCCCCCACCACACGATCTCCCCCCACTCACACACACATCCCATATCCACCCCTACACACATCCCAAACCCACACACATCCCTCACACACACACACGCCACACCCATCAACCATCCCCCATCCCACACACACTCACCCACACATCCTCTACACATCCTCCACCCATCCACCTACACACTCCTAATCACCCATCCCATCCCTCAACCATACATCCCCCCACCCACACACATCCCCTACCCACTTGACCGAACTTGACCCGCTTGACCCAATCAGACAGTGGTTCTCAACCTTTTTTGGTCCATGCACCCCTTCACCATATGTTCAGAATGTCATTCCCCTCTTTCTGATTTCCTCCCTATAAATCCCCCCCCCCCACATAGTATACATAAAAATGGAAGCTAAATTTAATAACACATACTAGAACAAGTCTAGACATAAAACATGATTACGGTTCTATTTACATTATAAAACGAAATTCAGAAGGGCGATAAGTACAGAATCGTTACGTATGGAGAGAAAACAATATCGAGTAATTGGTTCTTGTATTAACATGATCTTGAAATAATCTTAATTCCCCCCCCCCCCCCTTACACCCCCCCCCCCTCCCCAGAAACCCTAAAATTCCCCCACCAGTTGAGAACCACTGCAATAAGACAATGATAGCCCCAAGTCAAAGCATGTTCAGATGTACAAATACCAGTGCATTTGATCACCACCAGACATAAACAATAAAACATGTATGAAAATATCTGGGATGCTGCAGAAAATATCTCCCTTTCTCCTTCCTCTTCTTATTCATACACCTTCAGACATAAATGGGAATAAATCTTGTAAAAAGCTGTAGTCATGCTGAGCTTGTTGACATCTCCATAGTTTTCAAATGGAGCGGCTGTAGGAAAAAAATCTGTCAACCCAAGATAAATATAAATAAAACAAATGCACATACTAATTCTATAATTGTTCAATAAATTTACTTATTCAGGTACACTGAAACTATTTTTGCAAAAAGAAACAAGCTAAAGAATAACCAGCATCTAGAATATATGTCCTGGGAATTAAACCTGTCAAACATCAAAGTGAATGGAGCCAATCTGAAACAAGTCAAAGTATTTCAGTACTTCATCATCATCAAGTGCCGTGCCGACTGGCGTAGGCGTTCATGACTCTCCACAGAGAGTTTGGTTTTCTGGATATTCCTCCATGCCACCGCCGCAATCCATTCAGAATAATTTCTCGTGGTCTGCCTCTGCCTCTCTTCCCCTCGATCTTTCCAGTTGTCACGAGTACTTGGGTACTTTAATACCAGCAGATGGGAGATGTATTATTAAAGAAGTTAAATGCTGAATAGCCCAAGCGAAAGCTGCATTTCACAAGATGGAGATTATTATCTGCAATTTATCTGTGTCAATTCAAGTCAGGACAAGAGTTCTTAAAGAGTTATATTTAGCCAATCCTGATGTATGGAAGCAAATAATGGACAATAAGCAGACAAGTGAGTAATTATGTGGAAGCTGAGGTGATGTGGTTGTTTATAGAGGAACTGTGAGAATACTATGCATGTGTTGAAACTGCAATGAATATACCTTGAAAGTAGGTGACTCACAAAGTGCATTAGTTACTCACATTTGAAGAAAACAGTCCACATTCATTGGGCATTTCATGAGAAGGGGAAAGCTGGAGTGTATCATCAAAATGGGAAGTTGGTGGGCAAAAGAGAGGGAATGGCCAAGACAGAAGATGTTGAACAGTTTGACATCATGGCATGGAGGAAAATCAGCATCAGATATAATTGGCAGCACATAAGACAGAAGGCTGTGGACATACATGATCACCAACTCCAAACGGCATGGACTATAAGAAGAACAAAACCTATACTAAAGTTAACTAATGCTAGTATAAAAATAAAAGGAGATTTTATTGCGAAAGTAGGAATGGGGGAAATGGAGGATGTGGTGGGGAATTATGGTTTAGGTACAAAAAATGAAAGAGGAGAGCAACTAATAGAATGGGCAAATATCAATAATATGATAGTTGGAAACACCTGGTTTTAAACACCATAAAAGACGACTTTACACATGGAAAAGCCCTGATAAAACAATACTCAACCAAACTGACTACAAACTTATTAATAAAAGATTTAGAAATGCTTTAATTAATTTAAAGACAATGCCTGGTGCTGACTGTAAAAGTGATCATGTATCACTACGTCGACCAATAAAAGTAAGACTCAAGAGAGGTAAAAAAGTTGTTAAGAACATAAAACTTAATAAAGAGGTTTTGAAGGTAGATAAAGAAACTCAAGAACAATACAGAGAGACTGTGAAAAATAGGTACAATGCAATAACTAAAATATGAACAATGGGAAATGTTGAGTTCAGTTGAGGTGAAATTAGTACATAAGAGAATTATTATATGATGGAGAAAGGGAAGAATTAACAGAAGAAATTCACTTAAAAGGTCCGCCTATTCTAAAAGAAGAAGTCGCTGACGCTATGAAACATATGAAGAAACTAAAAACAGCTGGGCCAGATGAAATCACAATAAAAAAATTAGAAGTATTGGGAGAATTTGGAGTAGATATATTAACCAAAATGTTGAATGTTATTTACAGCAGTGGATATTTACCAAGCGATATGCTGAAATCTGGATTTATAGCTAAACCTAAAAGACCAGGAGCAATTGAATGCGAAGATGTTCGTACGATTAACCTCATAAACCATATCGGGTTCCAAATGTTGCTGTATGTAGCCGAGGCGCGGTGTTGGGGTGAGCGCCCAACATTGCTCAAATACCTCAATGGCTCGTGAATACATAACCTATGCAGCAAAAGTCCAACTCCTGGCCTTCACGTGGCGGGCCTGTTTAAACTAACAGGAGAAGGGGCGACGGCGAGTCTCTGGCGCCGGAAAATAACCAGTATGCTCTAGATGTGTATGCACGGACATGCATGCGCAGACAGGCGTGTGCGCGCGTACACATCTACACTCGAGTGAGACCACAGTCTGCTCTAGCAAAGAAAGGTGCTGAAGACGGAGGCAACCAGCCAAGAGGCGCACCACAGAAATCAGGATGCCACGCAATCACGCAAAATGGAATATGTCGACTACTGCTAATCGTTATGGTGCTCGCCCTGCTTTGGACCCCCAGGCAGGTGCAGTGCCGGGCCCTATGTCTCGAAAGGGTCCAACCCCAACTACTGGAGGTCCTTCTCAGATGTCCTGTGGAGCCAGGGGACATGAGAATAGGACGACTGGCCATACTAAACTAAGACTTAAAATAATGCACTGGAATGCGGAGGGAGTCAGCAACAAAAAAGTTGAATTAGAAAACATCCTGGACAAAGAGAAAGTAAGCATATGTTGCTTGCAAGAAACTCACCTCAATGAAAATATAGCCTTCAAAATCAGAGGCTACCAGTGTTACCGATCTGACCGAAAGAACAGGCGAAAAGGTGGGATACTGACCCTTGTAAGAAATAACATCATGGCTTCCCAAATCAAAGTCTACATGGAAGGGGCTGAGTATCAGACACTTAAACTTAAGACAGGTAATACAGATCTACATCTGATCAATTACTACTGTCCAAGTGACCGCCCACAGGCACTGGACACTCTACCACTAAAAGAAAAAATGATTGTGTGTGGCGATTTCAACAGCCACTCGCAGAGCTGGGGCTATGATCACATGGACCAGAGAGGAGAGAGACTGGAAGACTGGCAAGATGAGAATAGATTCATGTTGATTAACAAGCCGTCCGACCCACATACTTTCTACTCGAGATCATGGCACTCTTCAACTACACCTGACCTGGCTTTTCATTCACCAGACCTGGGGTGGAACATTACACGAACTGTTGGGAAACAACTTGGTGGCAGTGACCATCGGCCAGTCTTTCTAACCGTAGAAAATGAGCTTGTAAGTGAAAGCAGCACCCTCTCGAGGTGGAACTACAAGAAAGCAGACTGGGCAATGTACAAGCATCGCATCAGCATACTGGTTAGAAACCTGAACACTGAGAAAGACATAAATAAAGCAGTTGAAGAGTTTGGGAAATGCATACTACAGGCAGCGCGAGAAACAGTACCAAGAGGAGCCCGTAAACAATATAAACCCTACTGGAGTAGTGAACTGGAACAGTTGCATAATGATGTTGAAGTGTGTAGAAAGCAAGCAGAGGCCACACCCAGCCAAGAGCACCACAATAAATTCCAGCATGCAAAAGCCAAATTTCAAAGGGCCAAGCTGCAGGCTAGACGGAAAAGCTGGCAGGAGAAAACGGAGTCTCTGAACTTTGAAAGAGACACAAGGAAATTGTGGAAGCTAATAAAACAGCTTAATGACGAGGGCACAGGGAGAAACTCAAAAATTGCACTACATAAAGATGGAAAAATCTTAACAAGAAAGCAAGCAGCTGACCATTTTGCGGACTCGTTCGCACAAGATAGCAATATCAAAATTAGTCCAGAGAATCAACAAGAGATTCGAGAGAAACGACAACATACAGGACAGAAGGAAATAGTACATGAGGTTCTGGAGGCACCCATCACAATCAGCGAACTGGAGCTAGCCATATCAAAACTGAAAATGAGAAAGTCACCAGGAGCTGATGGTATCTCCAATGAAATGATCAGGAACCTAGGAACAGAGGCCAAAACAAAGCTGTTGCAGATCTTCAATAACAGCTGGACCTTAGGCAGTGTTCCACAAGCCTGGAGAGAAGCAATCATGATACCCCTCCTAAAATCAGGGAAAGATGGTTCCATTGCCTCTAGCTACAGACCAATTAGCCTCACCAGCTGTCTCTGCAAAACACTGGAGCGCATCATCAATCACAGACTGCAGTGGTACATTGAAAGTAAAAACATCCTTGTGCCACAGCAGGCTGGCTTTAGGCAGTGCTACTCTACGGAAGATCAGACAACCTACCTCTCTCAAGAAATTGAGGATGCATTCCAAGAGAAGAAGCTGGTGCTTGCGGCATGGATAGATCTGAAGAAAGCCTTTGACAAAGTCTGGAAAGAAGGTCTGATGAAGAAACTGAGAAACTGCAAAGTCAATGGAAGAATGTACAAATGGGTGAAAGCATACTTGCACAACAGAAGAGCCCGAGTACAGATAGACGGACTCAAGAGCAAGAAAGTACTACTGCGTCACGGTGTCCCCCAGGGCGGAGTCTTGTCCCCCACACTTTTTCTAATCTTCATCAATGATCTTGTTGCTCACCTACCGCATGGAATTAAAGCGGCAATGTACGCCGATGACCTGGTTCTATGGAGCACAAATGAATATGCATCAGTGGCCACCAGATTGCTACAAAGAGCTGTAGACACATTTGCTGCATGGGCAAATAGATGGTGTGTCAGCATAAACACTGACAAGTGCAGCACCACCCTATTTACCCTCTCTCCAAAACAAAAGGCAGGGATCATCCAGATAAATGGAACACCCCTAAGAGAAGATAAAGAACCAACATACCTTGGAGTAACATTTGATGGCAAGCTGACATGGAGAAAGCACATCAACAAAGCAGTAGCAAAAGCCAGAAGGAAAATAGCCATCCTGAGAAAGCTAAGTGGAACCACATGGGGAGCCAGTACGAAAATACTTAGCAAAGTTTACCAACAGAGCATACGACCACACCTGGAATATGGGTCAACTGCGTGGTGTTCAGCATCAAATACCACACTACAAGAGCTGGACAAGGTGCAAAATCAAGCACTTAGAGTCACCACAGGAGGGATGAGATCAACCCCTATAGTGGAAATGGAGAAGATGGGGAGGACACAGGCACTGAGTGAGCGCAGAGATACGAAAACGCTAATACAAGCAGAAAAGTTCCTCAGCTTGCCAGGCCACCCTATGAAGAACAGATTTGAAAACCTAGCTATGGGGCGGTTGAAAAGAAGTAGTTTTATCCACCAGGCCAAACGACTCTGCAGAGAAACCACTGATCTGCCCACAGTTGGTATCCCCCTAACAACTATTCCAGAGCGAACTCCATGGAAAGATGAGCATAGACTATCATTACAAATCCAGACAAAAGTGAGAGGAATATTTGACAAGGAAGAACAGAACAGTGTGCAGCGCAGAACAGCCACTCTCAGCTTTCTTGATGAAGAATACCCACAGGACCTCTGGATCCGAGTCTACACAGATGGGTCAGCACAAAATGCTGTTCGAAATGGAGGAGCGGGAGTGTACATAGAATACCCAAATAATACTAGGGACACAGCCAGAGTACCGACAGGAAAGTACTGCCATAACTATGATGCCGAAATTGAGGCAATCAAGATAGCAACAGAGAAATTACTAAATAACAGCAATGGTACACAACCTGTGGTGCTACTAACAGATGCAAAATCAGTACTCGAGGCGCTCCTCTCTGGGAAATTGCCAGTACTAAGGACACTACTTTCTGAACTTAGCAGTCAGCATAAAGTCACCATACAGTGGATACCATCCCACTGTGGAGTACCCGGAAACGACAGAGCTGATCAATTGGCTAAGGAAGGAGCCAAAGAGGAACAGCCTGATGTGCCCGTTACATACCACCAAAAGAAAAGAATGATCAAATCAGTCAGAAAGCCACCAAAACCTGCTCAAGATGACTACCACATTATGGACAGACCAGAACAAGTCATTATTCTGCGCCTCAGAACAGGACACAATAGATTACGCAACCACATGTATACAAAATTCAAGATTGGTGAAACAGCCATGTGCACATGTGGATTGGCGTCGCAGACAGCAGAGCACATACTCCAAGACTGCCCAAAATATAACATATCTAGGCAAACCTTCTGGCCTAGAGAGACGACGGTGGAAGATAAACTCTATGGACCACTGTGTGAACTGAAAAAAACAGTTCAATTCATGCAAGAGACGACATTGCAGATATAGACATATTTCAAGCGAACGAAAGAAGAAGAAGAAGATAAACCATATCACTTAGCTTCTACTCAGAATTATAATGAGAAGAACAAGAAAGAAAATAAACATGGAAATTGATGAAGAACAGTATGGATTTGTGGAAGGAAAGGGTACAAACAATGCAATATATACAATACTGACACTAATAGATAGATCAATAGAGGCACAGAAAGACATATTTTTGTGCTTCATAGATTATACTAAGGCATTTGATAAAGGAAAATATGATGAACTGATTAAAATGTTTGAAGATATTAACATTGATGGGAAAGATCTCAGAATAATAAAGAATATTTACTGGAACCAAATAGCAGCAATTAAAATGGGAATTTTTTTTTTTTTTTTTAAATTCGCATATCCTTTTACAGGACATCACTGTCAACAGCAGCATCTTTCAGCTGTCTGTTGATTTCTTGACAAGATTACGCTCAGTAGTTTGCCATTGCTTTCTGAGCGGCCGGCTCAGTTATCCCGCAAGTCACCAGCGGGGGTCGAACCGATTCCAACTCTCGTCCACTACGAGACTCTGCGTGATAAACGGGATTACGTAGAAAGTGTTGTAACCCCTCGGCCAGAGAGACCGGCAAAATGGGAAATAAAGAGGACAATTATGAACAAATAAAGCTAGGAGTACGACTGAGATGTGTCATGTCACAAGATCTCTTCTCCCTTTATAGCGAAATAATAATGAGAGAGTTCAAAGAGAAGCCAGAAATACTATTTGGAGGTTATAATATAAACAATATATGCTAGGCAGATGACACAGTATTGGTGGCAGATAATTCAAAAGATCTACAACGATTGTTAGACATTGTAGTAACAGAGAGTGCAATGAAAGGACTCTCCTTGAATATAAAGAAAACAGTAATATTGGTGATATCAAAGAAAAAGGTGACACCAAAATGTGAAATAGAAATAGAAGTTAAAATTCTTAACCAAGTGAATAGTTTTAAATACCTAGGGACACTTATAACATCAGATGGAAAATGCACAATAGAGATTAAGAGCAGAATAGGGCAAGCAAAGCTGAATTTCAGAAAATGTAGAGTATCTTATGCAATAAATCACTATCATTAAATGTAAGAAAGAGAGTGCTGAAGTGCTATATATAATATAGAACCTATTTTGCTGTATGGCTGTGAATCTTGGAATGTAAATGAATAAATTAGGAAGAGACTGGAAGCAATAGAGATGAGGTTCCTGAGACAAATGTTGCGAATTCCTTGGACCACCAAAGTAACTAACAACGACTGCCTGAAAGAGGCTAATGAAACTTTAACACTATATACAACAATAAGAAAGAGACAAACAGCTTTCTTTGGTCATGTGATGAGAGTAGAGGCATCACGACAACTGGAAAGATCGAGGGGAAGAGAGGCAGAGGCAGACCAAGAGAAATGATGCTGGATGAATTGAAACGGTGGCATGAAGGAATATCACCGGCAGAGTTGATCCAGAAAACCAAAGATCGAGATCTGTGAAGAAGTCATGAATGCCTACACCAGCCAGCATGGTACTTTATGGTGATGATGAAGTATATAAGAGTGTTCATTAAATTGGTTCACAAATATAGATATCATATGCTGAAAGTACACATGGCAAAGTGCAAGTTATCAAATGGACGCTCAAGAAAATGGATGGGTAATATTAGCAATGTCAGTTGTCGCTCTTTGTGAGTAGGGGTGGGGGTAGGTGGAAGTGTTTTTTGCAGAAAATTTTAATCGCCCATCCGGTGACTTCCGGTTTTTAACCACGTCTGTTTCTGACCTCCTGTATTCAAAAACAACATGGCATACATCACGGGAAGCCACTCTAATAAATTCAGACGTTGTCTGTCTGCTAGGTTGCAAGCGTTTGTCGCTTAGAACTTTTTTCTCTTGAAGTTATTAACTTTTTATGATGTTCGGTAAGCTAATTTTGTTTTTAACTCATGTTTCTTTTTCTCTCTGGTTACTGTTTAATGCATTTTTGAATTCTGCATTCAATTTTACATATACTTGAAGAGTTTCAACATTAATCTAGTTTAATTGTGTTCGGGAGAAAATTTTCAGCACAGCCATGAAAAAGGGATAGTGCAAACATAACTCAAAATTTAAAATGGCAGCACCCTGACTATACTAATTACTATAGTGGACTTTATTTATAATTAGAACTGGCAATTTAACTACTAAAATTAAACAGAATACAAGTTTCATTTGTAGCAGTAATTTATCTGTGTACTTGTATCATTTTTCAGCATTTGACATGACTGAAAATAATTTTGAAAGCCAGTTTTCAGACCCATCTGTAAACCTTAAGTAGTGTAAGGAGTATTTTTGTCGTAGCAGCGCAGCAGTACATAATTATTTAAATTTAAATGAAATATTGTGAAATAAAAGTTTTAAGACGCATCTTTGGACCCACTAGGGTTACACAAATTGGAGAGTGGAAAAGAAGAAGTAACAAAGACATTTATGATCTGTTTAAGTCCCCGCTAATCACTGGTATCATGAAGGTTAGTAGACTACAATGGCTGGGGCATATAGAAAGAATGGAAGATAATAGGGAAACAAAACTCGCTTAAACTCAGGAAATAAATGACCGTAGACCCCAAGGTAGACCAAGAAGACGGTGTAGAGATAATATATATACAGACCTACAAGCACTTGGAATCAACGACTGGCAAGAGAAGGTCAACCAGAGAGACGAATGGAGATGGATTGTATCTGCAGCAAAGAACCTCAATGGCTCGGAATGCTGAAGAAGAAGAAGAAGAAGATTGTGAAATAAGTTATGTTTTTTTTAAAGTTAGTATATAATTACTAATTGCTCACTTTTAGATACAGAACAGTAATTACAGAGCAGAAGTTGCATTTATTATTAGCGAAAGTGACTGCATAATTTATGCAGCAGTTACAAACTTATTTACTTACATTAATGCATGATATTTAAACAACAAAAGAAAGATGTTGCAATGCAGTGGTTACATTAAGACAATGTGGGTACATTTTCATGAATTGTTCTTTCACTAACAATGAACATTTCACATGACATTTAATATTCAATTAATATAAATGGGCAGCTATTTTTAACTGTTAATTAGGTCACAGCACATCCTATTGAAAATTCGTAAAAGTCGGGTGCATTTTTCTCAGAGACTTGGAGATTCTCTTGCTTTGTGTGATGCTTTCAGCAGGCCGCTCTGCAGAAAGAGACCAAGCCATATGGGGTAAAACGCAGTGCAATGAAGTCCAACCTCTCAACATCCTATCGAAAGAGAAATGTGACCTTTTACCAAAATGCACAATAAAATATACATCATCCGAGCAGGGCGGAAAAATGGTAAAGCTGACGACTCGCAACTTGATACCGTCTTTGACGGTGCGAGGGACTGGCAACTGACCGTAGACCTAAAAGACAATAGCAATTACCCTGAGGTGATCCGAAGGTTTGGCTTGCGACCTGACATTGTGCTTAGCTCCTCGTCAGCCAAGCAGCTAACACTGATTGAGCTGTCTGTCCCGTACGAATCGAATATTGAGGAGCAGCACCTTTACAAGATAGAGAAGTACAATGACATGGTCGCGAGTCCTAGGCGGGAGGAGTACACCGTTAGTCTGTTCGCTGTTGAGGTAGGCGCAAGAGATGTTGTCTCCTACTGCGTGTTTGATGTGCAGAAACAAATGGGCATAAAAGGACGAGCAAGGGCCCGGGCCCAAATACAACTGTCTGAGGCTGCCGAAAAGGCCTCGTGCTGGCTGTGGAACTGCCGCAACCTAAATTGGAATGAGCCTCAGAACTAGCATGGTTAGAAACGGTGACTGCAATACCAACAATTTCTCAATCAAAACCACGGACTTTACAATGTCTCGTGTCAGTTCTTTAGCCCGTTCTCCAAGTGTGAGTGGTGAGCCTGAATACAGTCAATCACACAAATGTCGACCGACGTCCAACCTCCATAAAATAGTGATAATCGACTGTAGGTCGCACCCAGACCAAGCGCAATTTAACAAGCCTGAATAACAGCCAACACCTCACATTTTCATGTGTTATATGTACTACGTGGTCTAGTCAGTTGCAAACAGACCACGAGGTGAGTCCAAAAGAAAGGAAGTTCCGGCTTCCTAGCAGCGTGCGGCGCCGAGAACGGGGCAGGGGGAAGGCACACGGCAGCGGAGAAGTATGGAGGCGACGGAGACCGTGGCGGGGGATGAAGCTCGCATCCCATGACCACACGTGCCAAGGGGCAGGCACTGGCTGGCTGCATGGGCTCTCTCCACCGAGGGAGGGAGGGCTTGAGAACGGACAAGGTAATAGCAAAGGGACAAGCAAAGCATCAGGGATAACTAATATGACCGAACGAACGTCTCCACGGGAGGGGTAAGACGTCCAGAATCATGACCTGGACGGGACCGCCCCCCAGAGAGTATTAAGAAACTGAAGGTCCGAAATGCTTGGGGAAGGGGGTTTCCTTCTGATGATCTGAAGCCCCCTGGCGTGTTTGCTCCGCGTCGGAGTTCTTACGACTACATCTTGCCTGGTTCGTTAGCAATGTGACAGACTTTTAATGAATAATAAACAATTGGTGGCCATTTTTAATTATTAATTAGGTCACGGCACATCCTATCGAAAAATAGATAATATGTCAAGTTAGGTCTCGCCACCCTGGACGCAATGATATATGACACAACGTTGTCCGTTTAAAAATAAACAAGCCACGGTAATAGAAGGCAAATAATAAACAATTGGCGGCCATTTTAAATTGTTAATTAGGTCACGGCACATCCTATAAAAAAAATAAAACATACGTCAAGTTAGGCCTAGCCGCCCCGGACGCAATGATATATGGCACAACGTTGTCCGTTTAAAAATAAACAAGCCACGGTAATAGAAGGCAAATAGTAAACAATTGGCGGCCATTTTAAATTGTTAATTAGGTCACGGCACATCCTATAAAAAAAATAAAACATACGTCAAGTTAGGCCTCGCCGCCCCGGACGCAATGGTATATGACACAACGTTGTCCGTTTAAAAATAAACAAGCCACGGTAATAGAAGGCAAATAATAAACAATTGGTGGCCATTTTAAATTGTTAATTAGGTCACGGCACATCCTATCGAAAAATAAAAAATACGTCAAGGTAGGCCTCGCCGCCGCTGGACGCAATGATATATGGTACAACGTTGTCCGTTTACAAATAAACAAGCCACGGTAATAGAAGGCAGAATTTCTCAGTTTCCAATCTTAGGGCCGCGATAAATACTGACTTATCTGTTAATTCATCATTGCACTTCCTGGTATTAAATTACGTCACCAGAAAATTCATAACTCCGCTTGGAATTAACGCACTCTTCGTTGAGATACCGTTGGATTCGTCTTGTCAAGCTCTATCTAACTGGTATGATTTCATAAGTAAAAACCCAATTTTTAAATATTGACCAAAATTGCTATTAATAACATCGGCACGATCCATTTATTATTAGGCACAATAATAAACATCAAATTTTGCAAGTTACAGTAGTTACCATATACAGTAACAAAAGTAAGTTACTACAGACATTAACAGTAATAGTACTAATTAGTAATAGTAATACTATACTAATTAATGTGTACCTGGTCGGACGACAGAAGACAGACAGCTGCAGGATTCCCACGAAACGGTGCGTCCGTGAATGCATCGACAATATACATTGGCACAGACCGAGACCGAGTTTCTAACACTTGCGAGTCACCAGACATTTCTTATTTATTTCTAGGTGTGAGGTGGCTGATTGGTTTCCAGGATACCGGTGTTTATTTTTTACTCCGTTAAGCTAAACAACGGTAAAAGTAAAACACATCCGTTGCCAGAATGAAAACATTAAGAAAACAACAACCTGTCACTAGATCTATCAACACAGCTGTGCTTAACTTAAGTTTCTCTAACAGACAGGACTGGAGGACAGAGAACTTCGACTTTAACCCTTAGAAATTACCTCCCCACTCAATTAAAAACCTAATTTGTTAACGAAATAATAAAAGAACAAGATATATATGATCAACGCCACAAGAGGCTGGTTGAACAAGTGGAAAGTTGTTGTTTTTTCTACAAGTGGACCTGGACATGTTACATTTAATTTGCACTTCATTAGCGTATGGTGTGTCTATGGCTTAGGGGTAGTGAACGCAGTTTTTGAGTTTATAAATTACAACACACAGGTTTCGAAAATTACAACACACAGGATTCGAAAATTACAACATAGGCCTACAGGTACAGGTTTCGAAGAGAGCCGCGGGCGATTTAGAAGTAGATCCCATTGGTTTGATTTTCACAATTGTATGAGCTGTATAATTGTATGAGGGGGCTGCGTGGTCTCGAGGTATTGTATCCGCCTCGAGTGCTTAGGGTCCCGGGTTCAAGCCCCGGTGAGGACCGGGATTTATTTCACGTGGACTTCTAGTAATTAATTTCCCCTGTCTCTGGGTAGTGAGATCGGACGCCCGTGTGTATTGTTGCGCACGTAAAAAATCCCTTGGCAGTTGGAAATCGAAAAAAAGAGTAGCTTAACGGCGCAGCCCGGGCAAAATTTCCAGTTAAAAAGCTACCCAAAGTATTTCAGGATCCTCGCCGGTGCTACAGAGTTCGTGCACTGAGCTGAGTTTCTCCAGACTCAGGTTTGAGTTAGGAGGAGAACGGAGCACTTATGGGTTACACCCGTGTGCCGTGATGTTGATCCATCGACTAAACTAAACTAACGGAGCACTTAGGCCTATGGGTTACACCCGTGTGCCGTGATGTTGATCCATCGACTAAACTAAACTAAACTAAACTAATTGTATGAGCGTCTGCCGTTCAGACAGCGATGGCACACTAAAATGTTTGTTGCGTGTCTTTTACAGTATGTTGCAATCAACCCCAACATTTGCTGGCTGTTTGTGGTTTGTTCATAAATTTTACGTTCAGTAGTTTGACATTTTTTTTTTTCATATCCTTTACAGGACATCGCTGTCAACACCAGCATCTTTCAGCTGTATGTTGATTTCTTGGCAAGATTACGCTCAGTAGTTTGCCATTGCTTTCTGAGCGGCCGGCTCACATACCCCGTAAGTTACCGATGCGATTCGAACCACTGCTGATTCTCGCCGTCATCACGTCACCGACGAGAGTATACGAGATTACGGAGAAAAGTCATAACCTCTAAGCCACGAAGCCGGCTAGTTTTACATTTAAAAAAAAAAAAAGTTTGACTTTGATTTCTGAACTGCCGACACCTCATACAGTCGATATAAACGCAAAGCGGTCTCTTTTAAAATCGCGGTTGATTTCTAACCCTCGAGTCAGTATGTCGGGATACGTGCAACTAACTTTGGTCTGTGGTGCAGGGAAGAAACACGAACAATAAACACCCCCGGGAAGGTTAACCCGGTCAACAAATGCCAGAAAGAAGTCGGATGTTTCGGCCTAACGGCGCAAGACGCAGCTCTGCTGTAAACAGGCACAACGCAATCAACTCCGGAAAAAAAAAACTCCGGATGAACGCAGAAGAAGAAGAAGAAGACGAAGAAGAAGAAGAAGAAGAAGAAGAAGAAGAAGAAGAAGAAGAAGAAGAAGAAGAAGAAGAAGAAGACGAAGAAGAAGATCAATAAACACAGTCTGATATTAAAATCAGAGCCTTCAAAATGTTGTCATATAAACATAAGAGTGGAAAATCATGGCAGGAAAATAAAATAAACAAATAAGTATTTCAAAAATGGCTAAAATGAGGATATTATTATTACAGACTGAGATCAAGGTCTGATCAAGAGGGAAATCATGGATGGCTCAGGCGGAGGATACCATCAGACAGGTGTGCCTCTTGGAGAACATTAGGCGAGGAGAGGAGTGGGTCAGAGTGCCAGCGGAGCAGTCAGACTTGTGCAGAGTTCTAATCACAAGGGAGTGCAGGGAGTGGCCAGCAGGATAATGCTCGATCGGGTGATATGATTATCTACACAGATGGGTCGGTGTTGAGAGATAGGAGAAGTGCCTGGGGGTTCTTAGCAAAAGCTAATGGTCGACGTTTGGTACAGGAGAGCCTGGCATATGATACCACAACATCTAGCTTAAGGATGGAGGTGGAGGCGGTCAGTGCAGCTTTCCGCTGGGTGGAGAATACGATACACATACATCGTAATTATAACTGACACAGAAAGCATGCTGAGGAAGGTAAGGACAGGCAAGCTTCGGGCAGAGTGGCTTGCTTCTCTTCGGAGGTCACGGGTGGCAAGCATCGCCTGGATCTTTTCTCCGGGGCATGCCGGTGTGCTGGGGAATGAACAGGCGCACAGATTGGCTGGCTCGGCAAAACTTGGTGGAGTACTGATGCATACAAGGCAGACGTGGTTGCGGCCTTGTGGGAGCACGTGTATACCTCGGAAGAGCAGATGGATCACCATAGTCTGACAAGAATGAGACAACGAGGAGTGACGAGGGGATCTGGCCGACGCTCGGCGCTCAGAGGAAAGGCGAGACGGACTTATAATCAAATTGCTACTGGTACTATTGGTGTTGAAACTCTTCGCTGGCTGCTGATGATGGGGATGGAGCGCTTATGGGAATGCCCCGAATGCTGTGATGTCGGTTCCTAAATCAATCAATCAATCAATCAGTCAGTCATAAATACACACTTCTTTGTTAATGGGTGTACTCAAAATGGGGTGGGGGGGGGGGGTGGAGTAGAAGATGGATGGACATCAAATCAAGAGATAGAATGAAAGAAGTATGTATGAGTGCATGACAGAGGGTGTTAAATCCGATGTTCAATACGGATATGACACTATCTGATGATGTTATGTTATCCTCGCTGCCTTATCGACTGGCGTGGGCGATCATACATTTCCACACCTTGCGATCTCCAAAGGCATTCGTGTTTTTGACTCCTTTCCGTGCCATCACACAAGACTGTCAAAAATTGGCTTTAGCTATCTTCCTGTCTCTCCATGAATCTTTCCAGTTGTCACGACATGTTTCACTTTTGGTCTTCTCATAATGTGGATACAAATTGAACACTACCTCTTTCTTATGTTTGTGAAAAATTGTTTTTGCAAATTAATCTTCTTCAGAATGTCCAGATTATTTAGTATGGCCGTCCAATAAATTCTCACATCTCCAAAGTTTGTTTGGGTTTTGTTGCTTGTTTACTAATTGGCCTGGATTCGCAGCCGTATGTTTTTTTATTTTATTGTTTTTATTTTCAATGACAAGAACTTATTACTTAACTGATTCAGTGCCAAACAAAATAGAGGTTTGGACCAAACAATGTACACAAACAGACGACCAAGTATTAATACTATTATACTGTAAATTTCCATTCACCAAGTTTTGACATTGCGGAAGATACCACGAAACAAACCAAATAACACGGTGATTCTAATAGGGCGATATATCGACCTTCTGTCCAAATGGAAGGTTATATTTGGCGATATATTATCCTTCTGCGCTGAAACAGTTAAAATGTTTGTCATTTGAGAGAAAGCAGTTTGTGCTTGTCCTATTCTGTTCTCTGTCGCTATAATACATCTTTCATCTGATGTTATCCCTGTGCCTAGAAACATGCATTTCTGCACTTGCCGCAAAATAACATCAATTACTTTAATTGTATATTTAGGCGATTCTGTTTCTTTGATATCGCATTGGCTTCTGTCTTCTAATAATTATTCAAAGTAAGGCCCATTAATTTTCATTTTCAAAAACCACTGTATCTATCATAACCTTTGGTTCCTTTTGACTTGTTGCGATTAAGACGGTACCATCAGCATAAGTTATTTCACTCACCAGAACTATTGGCAAGAGAACATAACAGGGGACAGTACAATCCTTGTCTGAGTCGATTATTATTTATGCACTGTGAATGTTTCTAAAATTTTGTTGATTCTTATGGTTACTGCTTGATGCCAATATTTGTTCTTTATTATTCGCAGATCTTTTCTAAAGTAGTCTTTAGATGTTCTAGTTGTTTGATTATTTTCTCACGTTTCACATTCAGGCCTAACACTAATAATGCTGGAAAAAACCGAATGTTAGCTATGATTTCAGGGAAGAACGTCTCATCTTCTTACAGTTGTCTCTATACGATACATACGCGTTTGCACACACACACACCCCACACACACACACACACACACACACACACACACACACACACACACACACACTCACACACAGGTACAATCATATGTATTGGTATTATCTTATTCTTTTGCACTTTATCCCCAATTGTGGGATATGCCCTCTGTCAACAATTAAGTTTACCCTGGACTCTATAACAGGCAAGGAATCCCAACTTTGTCATACAGTATCTAAGTGTGCTGTAGTGGGTGCGGGTTCAAACCCCCAATGCTCCCAATAAAAAGCAAGCAAATTTGGGACAAATGTCTCTTTCATACCTCCTGAATTATGCGGTTGCCGCGCTTCTTTTGTCTCTTTACACAATTTTATGATTTTCCTGTGAATCTCTTCATATTTTTCCTGATTATTTTTAATATTTCTTCTTGTTTCCATGAGTTCTAAGATGTCTCTCGTCATCCATTTCTTTCTTCGCATCATATTCAGTTTTGGGACAAGTTGTTTCTGCAGCTTATCTGACTGATTTCTCTTGTAAGCAAACATATATTGGAAACAAGCTGTCATAAAGACTGATAATGAAATAGGTCAATATCAGTCTATTAAGAGAGGTGTGCGACAAAGATGTGTAATGTTTCCAGATCTGTTTTTCCCCCCTATACAGTGAAAATATTTTTAGACATTCAGAAGATATGAGAGGAATCACCAGTGGGGGTCGTAACATCTATCCATTAGATATGCGGGTGATACAGTATTGACTGCGGACAATGAACAGGACCTGCAACCTTTAGTAGATGCGGTTGTTGTGCACAGTGAACAACTAGGGATAGAATTAAACTGTAAGAAGACACATATTATGGTCGTCACTAGGAAGAAAGAAATACCACAATGTAATAATATACATAATGGCTGGGGCATATCGAAAGAATGGAAGACAATAGGGAAACAAAACTCGCTTACACTCAGGAAATAAATGACCGCAGACCCCGAGGTAGACCAAGAAGACAGTGGAGAAATAATATACATACAGACCTACAAGCACTTGGAATCAACGACTGGCAAGAGAAGGTCAACCAGAGAGACGAATGGAGACTGATTGTATCTGCAGCAAAGAACCTCAATGGCTCGGAACTCTGAAGAAGAAGAAGAAGAAGAAGAAGAAGAAGAAGAAGAAGAAGAAGAAGAAGAAGAAGAAGAAGAAGAAGAAGAAGAAGAAGAAGAAGAATATACATCCGTGTAAAATCCCGGGCACGTGGTCAGGGGCGGATTAAGCCATCTTGGTGCCCTAGGCACAAACCCACATGGGTGCCCCCTACTCCCCCGGGCCCCCGATCCTCCACTGACTGCTGGTATGTTCAATATTATGCAAAAAACTAACAAAGAAAAACAGTTGTGAAATGTAAACACATATGTTTGTACTACTATCACTCATATAAAACCTACAATAAGATATTTCTGTATTAAAATTAATAGTTAATTAATTTTGTAATAATAGTAGACAAAAATACTGTAACTTTTTTGATAGATAAGAAAGTCAGAGAGAGCACACATTTACATTTTAAAGTTCTTTTTTCTAGATTTACGTCTGGCAAAGTTTTTGAGTACATCATCAAAGTTAATTTTGCGCAACAAGTCTGCCTCAATCATCAGCAAAGATAAGGAATCAAGCCTTTCTTGTTTCATTGTCAATCTACTTGGATTTTTTGTACGTTTCAACTGAGAAAAAGAGCGCTCAGTTGAACAGTTCGTAACCATTAATGTTAAAAATATGCGCAAGGCGATTTCTACATTTGGAAAAGCACACTCGATGCTGTCTCTAACTATTACTTTGTAGAGTTCTGCATGACTGAGAACGTGTTGTTGTCAGATTTTGATGCACGAAACTTGTGGCAAATATATGAGTGGAACTGTTGTAGTTCAGTATATAAATTATTGTTCAGATCTTCAGGATAAGCATTTATTAGTCCTTCATAACACTGAGATGTTTGTGGTACATCGACCAAACAAGAAAATCGAACTGCTAGATCATTATATACCTGTCCTCGTCTACTCATCTCTGTCTCAAGTTTGTCAACAATGATGTAGAAAGCAGTTATACGAAATTTGTCTCTGGCATTCTGAGATACCTCAGGGGCATCACCATCAATGACCACTGTCTTTCGTTTACGATTACGGGTCAAAGTTGACTTATAATCCACACCTGGTGTTATTTCTTTTGCAGCTTCTTCAAATCTTTCAAATTCATTCCAAGATTCATGCAAGTGATCTGCTAGTGAAGAATACAAATCAGCACACGTTTTCACGTTCACGTGCTCATTTTGTAGAGCTTGACTGACCCTGTGAAAATGTTGTAACACTTCTTCCCAAAAGACAATCATGAAAGCAAATTCTAATTCTTGCATCTTCTTTGCAATGTTTTCTGCTTCTCTTCTGGTGTCCCCCTTCTGTGACTGGTCTTCTTGTAAACATTCTAACGCTTCTATAACCTGAGGATGAGACATAAGAATGGCTTCAGTTGCAATAGCATGTGCTTCCCATCTAGTATCGGAAAGGGACTTTACCAGCTTTTCATTCACAAGGCATCCTTTCAGAATCTTCCATCTTTTGGTTGAAGCTGAGAAAAAAGTATAGATCAGTTGCACTGTATGGAAGAGTTTACTGCCTCTAAACAAGAGTCAACGGCACTTCTGCTTACTAGATTTAGTGAATGGGCAGCACAGGGTATGTATATAGCAAACTCATTTTCTTCTATAATTTTTTTCTGCATGCCCTTGTAGCACCCAGACATATTAGCTGCGTTGTCGTAGGACTGACCTCTGCATTTCGAAAAAATCAATATTGCAAGCTTCACGTAAGTACTGCAACACTTGCTTAGCCATACCTTCACCGGCGTGACTTTGCAGCTCCAAGAAAGTCAAAAAGCGCTCAATGGGCTCTCTATCTACCACATATAGAAGAACAACGCTTAACTGATCTATATGTGAAATATCAGGTGTTGAGTCTACTGACAAGCTGAAATAACCGGAAGCCTTTACTTCATCTACAATTACTGCATGGACTTTTTGGGACATAATTTCAATCAGTTCTTCACATATAGTTTTGGATAAATAAGAAGGATTTCCTTTTCCAGAATTTCCATATTTCGCAATGTGTGATGCTAAAAATGGATCAAACTGACTGACCAACTCCAGCAACCCTAGATAATTTCCATTTTGTAAAGATCCAAATTTTTCATTTGTCCCTCTAAAAGCCAGACCACGCTCAGCTATAGTACAAATAACCGCTACTGCTCGCCTCAAAACATGTTCCCAGTAAATGTACTCTGCATTTATTTGCTCTTCTAGCTTTTGTAGTAGACCCGAGCCTTGTCTACGAGCTAGGTATGTTAACATGCAGTCTTTATGAGTAGCGCTTTGTTCATGATTATCAACTTGAATGTTATTTTTCCAGTCACTGAACCCATTTTTATCAGCCAAACTTGTGGAACCTTTAGACGCAAAAAGTTTACAAACAAAGCAGTACACAGATCCTGTGGATGGTGAATACAATAACCATTCTCTCCTATACTGCTCATCATTTGCTTTTGTGCCATAGAAGAGTTTTTGAGAACAATATCTTGTTATTTTTCCTTCAGCATAAATACGGCAAGATTTATCAAAGGGATCATAATGATGCTGACAGTTAGTGGGCCGACAGTCAACCCAGTAAGCCACATCATCAGCCGATAAGTCAATCCACAGTCCTGGATCTACTGCTTGATTTATTTTATCATCTTCATCTTTATCATCATCTTCAGCAGACTGAAGTGGGTCACCACAAATTTCATTTTCAAGCACTAATGCAGTGTCTGGATTTGCAGAACAGCCTATAGTAGACTTATCAAGAGGGTTGATAGTGTCAGTAAAATCCTGTTCCACCTGTTGCTTAACCGAAACTAAATAATTCGTTAATTTTCTGCTCTTAGCTTTTACAACTGAAACAGTATGCTCTTTTTGTTTAGCTAGTTTTCTCTTTTGTGCACCACTTAATTGAACACGTTTCATCTTGGGGTCTGAATCTGAAAAAAAGTATGTGAAAAGCTGTAAATGAAAAATGAATAAATAATATAATCAATATAAGTGGGTATGCTAAGGTATCATTTTCCAATTATTCATAATTACATTTTTTTAAACGAAAATGTATTTACATAAATATTAGAAAATTATGCAAAATAAGGCTAAGGAATAATATACTTAGGCCCCTATCAATAATTGCTTTATCAAAATCGATAAAAGCACATTTAAAGCGCAGTAATGAACTCCTTCAACAATAACTACCAATAGACGTCTGTGTATATATATATATTAGATGTTTTAGAATTAAAAAACCCTTAGATGAAAACGAAAACGAAAGTAAAAAGTGTAACCATTAACCTTACGTTCGTAAAATCAAGTTTTGCTGTGTAAGCTAAATTAGTAATATCTACATCAGTAAGTAGTTTATACAAATGTTCGAAAATGCAAAGTAGTTCTAAGCCATTATGCAAATGTACAGTCATTCAATGACACGTCGACAAATTAGCACTATTCACATTTGTTTTCACTAGCAGACCAAAACGGAAGTGAATTTGTCGCTACGCATTAGTGCGTTACGTAGCACAAACATATCCCAGAAAAGTCAAAAAATAGCACCAAAAAACCTTGAAGAAAAATTTTTAAAAAATAGCAAAAAAAACTGGGTGGGGGGTATTTTATACCCGGGTTGTGGGACCAAGGTTAAATAATGTGCGATTCAATATTACATTTGCGATTTGCTTATGCCATGCAATTACGCTACCGGGACAATATACACATTTTTCTTGAGGACTTGTGGTGCCCCCCAAATGCTTGGTGCCCTAGGCACGTGCCTTGTTTGCCTAATGGTTAATCCATCCCTGCACGTGGTTCTTAAGTGTCAGGTTGCAAGCCGTAGATTGAAGTGTTTATTCTTTTTTCTTTTTTTAAGTGCCCGGTGCATTGGTTTTATTGCCTGCTATTCGGATTTTGTCCTAGCCCCAAGCACTCATTGAAGCAGTTAGGTTAAGGCGGATCAGCACCCAGTTTGCTGGGATACCCAGCTTGAGGAGGGCGATAGCTGATCAGTTACATCTGTAGTTGTCTCCCTTCTTCAGAGGCAATCCGTTGCGCCCTGTCTACACGCCAATTGACAAGGACTTATAACCCGTAACTGCTTCCTCGCGATTTGATTCCGAGACAAGTTAAGATCAGGGATGGAGTTATATTTCTCTATAGCACAAAGCCTGGTCTGAATTGCAGAGACTAAGTGTTGCCCAAGCAGCAAGCACCCTCTCTCGGCCTGCCTAGTTTACTCCAGAGGAAAGGTGTTACACCGATATATTTAGAACAAGACAGAAGCTGCCTGATCAGCAAAGCAATGTTATTACTGTCCGCCTGTCGGAGCTTCGATCATAGACCAGTTGTCAACCAAGACTTAGGGCCTGGTCTGCCATGCCATGACCTTTAGTCCTCAGGTTACATTTCCTCGCACCAGGATAAGGTTTGTACCCTCCCAATTGCGCTCCTCCGCCCAAAGCAGTTGGCGCAATGTGGAGTGGCGGGTTTGGTGAGAGCCGCCCAACATTCGGCGCTAACAGTAAGCAGATATTACCGTCTGCTGTCATACGATAGCTCAGTCATATCTGATCAGGCCTGACTAAATTATATTTCTGCTTACCTGGTTCTCCAAAAGAGGTCTGATTGTGAATTTAAACATTGAGCACAACCCACTACTGGCAACGCTGATCGTATTCCGGTACGAACCTAAGGCCTTGTCCACGTCACTATGGAAGCACTAGACTCAAGTTTCACTCTTGTTTGCGCTCATCAGTATTGCATATCCTTGACTGGACCCGGGATCAAACCCCGGATCACTGGCATGTGACCCGGGTGTGTAACCACTAAACCACGCGCTAGACGCGACCAAATTATCACACCAGAATATCACAGTCACCCATCATAGGCTATAGCTCAAAATTTGCCCAATCGCCGCGACTGACATCTCCTAATTCATGTGGCCCCGAATGATCAGGTCTTCTCGACTGGCAAGGCACACCAGGCCGCCTAAAGTTCTGGTGTGATAATTTGGTCGCGTCTAGCGCGTGCCGCGTGGTTCAGTGGTTAAACACCATTGTCACACGCCAGTGATCCGGGGTTTGATCCCGGGTACAGTCAAGGATATGCACTACTGATGAGCTCAAACGAGAACGAAACTCGAGTCTAGTGCTTCCATATTGACGTGAACAAGGCCTTAGGTTCGTACCGGAATACGATCAGTGTTGCCAGTAGTGGGTTGTACTCAATGTTTAAATCTCAAATTCCGGAAAAAACCAAATAAATCAATTTGATTGTGAATTACCAAGCCCTAGTATATTTACAGGTTTTATTACCGCATTTCCATGTTGGATTGCCCACCTGACACTTAACATGCTTCATGACAGTCGGATTAGCAGACACGTATTATTCAATATTTGCCAAATTTATAAGCGGTTGCTACCCCGACAGTTTGGTAACTGGAGATTTGATGTCTTTTCGGCCAGATCGTCTGGGAATGTTGATCATTTATCACCTAGATGTTAGAGGCAGTACCTCTAGCGAGTATGGCGGATGAATTTTCACAATCTGCTAGTTGATTTGCCCTACCTTGAATGACCACGACAAATATCAGACATGTTTACTGCATCCAGTTAGGTTATGTCGTAATCGCGTCAGGGCGGTAATCGTTGGTCGTCACTGGAAGTGGTGAACGATGACATTGTTGCAACTTTTCACGCGTAAGTGCATTTCAGGGGTTTGTAAAGAAATGTTGTTTGAAATGCAAGCATTCCCCCCCCCCCTCCACACACACACACACACACACACACACACACACACACATTTCATACCTCTTTTATACTTCTGCAAAACTGAGGTAGCATTTTGAGAACCCACCGAACCGTATTACGTCACATCTTCAACAAACTCATTCAAGCCATTCTATCGTTCGGTATCTCCTGCACCTATGTCCATGTTCTCCCCCATATTACTTATCTCTGTCTGTAATTCTCTCCTCTATATATGTTAGGTCTCCCACTTGTTCGTTCGCCCTGTGGGTTCCAGACACGGGAATGACTGGTTATATTATCCTCGGGTTTTCTTCTTGTGTCATACCCAGCTCAAGCATCTTGTCCGCATCTTTCGAATGACTAGAATTTGTTTAATACTCTCTAAAAGCTCCTCTACTATTCCGCTCAGGCACCAATTACGAGGGTAAGTTAATAAGTAAGTCACAAATGGCTGTAGAAAAATAACTAAATATGATAACAACTTGACATCAGTTTATTTTTATACATACATTGTCCCTTTATTTATCAACATAATTTCCACTAACATTGATGCACTTATCACATCGTTTTATCAGTCCTCCCGAAACCGGTTGCATAGAACTGCCTGCTCTGCTTTCTAAACCACGTTTTCACTTCACATTAAACTTCGGCGTTATTCGCGAAATGTCTCCCGCCAAGATGGGTTTTCAGTGTTTATGCTGACAAATGTTTATCCCGTAAAGTGGTGCATGGCTGGGTAGGAAAATTTATGAGGGCGAGTCAATAAGTCAGTCACACAGTTCTGTGGGTTGGCAGGTAAATGATCATTTTTGTTATGATGTTGTCTGGGCGAGGGGTCTTGCCAGTTTTCATATGGTTAAGAGCATTTATTATGAACTTTCGTCTTCAAAATTGATCGTCCTTCATTATAACTCAGCGTATCATACCGTTCCTCTCTTGTATCGTTAGAAAGATATTTCACATAATCTTACCATGCATTAAAAATTTTATCTTTTTTTTTTCTATTATGATTTTGCCATCTTTGGCTTTGTGTTCTTTTCTTGTTAATATCATGAATTCTTTTGTGCATTAATTTGGTATTCTGGGTTTTCTATTGGTTTTCAATTTCCCTGTACTTTTCCTCGAAGCCATGCTTCTTTTCCCTCTTTGCACAATGTCCTAGTTTTCCTGCCAATATCTTCATATTTGTCATGTCACATTTTACACAGCCTGAACTGACGGAGTAAGAGGTAGTGGACGATGAACGCAGTCGTTGGACCCTCGTCCGCCTACACCCAAGACATCAGAGAAGCCTCACAGCAACTACATCACCTCGCCCGCGAAACTACTTCCAGATGTTTGATATAGCTGAGTATTGTCTAGCTGTTAACATTTAACATATCTCGCGTGAAACACACCCTTGACTAACTACTCTTTTGATTGCTTTGAATTCAAATCCAATCAAATCCAATTTTTGGTACGAATACCCCCTTTCAGCCTTCGAGTTTTCGACTTGGCATAATTGGGGTATTTATGGTGTAGCTTGTAGTTTGTCTTTCGTACATTGGGCTGCTTGTTGTCAGCTTCCCGACTTCTGATGGGTTGATTGTGTTCATTCCTTTCTTTCTTATTAGGTTTTTCATGTCTGGCCAGAGTCGCGCACTTGTTGAGGCATGGAGTTGTCGTGTACCCACCCCGTCACATGTTGCTTTTCATTCAGGGAACTTTACCAGTTGTTGTCTCTTCTGGTGTTCCTCCCATTTCTCCGTCTTGGCTTGTCTTCGAATCTTCTCGGTGTTCGCCAGTTCGATCATGGTGGGGAGCGATATCCTTCCATGGCCTCCCCACACCCTCGGTCTTAGTCTGGGTAGTCTTCTTCATCTGTATTCTTGCATCTTCTGGTTCGGGTGTTTCTTGATCGGTCTTGAGCAGGTCTATTATCCGTTGTATAGTTCCTTCTGTTTTGTCTCTCGCTTGATGTATTTTTGATAGCTTTTCTTCAGTCTCAGCCTTTATAGCAGCCTTTCGAGCGACATCCTGCTCAATCTTGTGCTGAACTTGCTTCAGTTCGTCCAGGATGCGCTGAACGGCCGTTATCTGTGTTTCTTGCGTCTTCTCTTTTTTGTTCTTCCTCTATGCTAGATAGCCTTTCTTCTGTCTCAGCCTTTGTGGCAGCCATTCGAGCGACATCCTGTTCAATCTTCTGCTGAACTTGCTTCGTTTCATCCAGGATGCGCTGAGCGGCTGTTATCTGTGTCTCTTGCGTCTTGTCTTTTTCTTCTTCCATGCTTTTGAACATTGATCTCAAGTCTTTCAGTTGGCCTTCCTGTTGCGCTTTGTCGCTTTTTGTGAGTCCTTTGGTGGCATCGTACTGCCTCCTAGCCTCTTTATAGCGCAGGTTAGTTTTGATGGCGATCTTCATGGATTCCTTGCTGTCTTGGTGGCAGGGGCAGCCGAGGTACGTGGCGCCGTGGTTGCCGAGGCAGTTGGCGCATTTTCTGTTTGTGTTAGGCCTCCTGAAGTCCTTGTGGATCTTTGCATGCTGGCACTGACTGTATGGATGAGGTCCAGAGCAGTATTTGCATACCTCCACCTCACTCTTGCAGATGATCGGGTGTGTCAAAACTTCTGGCACTTAGAGCACTGCAGCACTCTTGGTATGTAGTGCTCTGGAAATTGGTCTCTCTTGTCCCATCTGATGAATTGAGGGATCACTCGGTCTTCCGATGTTACAATGACGACTGTGAAGGGGATGTTATTCTTGCCGATGATCCTCTCAGCACTGGTGATCTTGAGCTTCTTGTTCACCCTCGTCAGTATCTCCCTGATCTGGTCGTTGGTTAGATGGGTCTTGACTCGTTTGATGATTCATCGTTTACTTGTGCGGTGCCGGGTGGCTTCCAATAAGATGCCGTTGTGTAGCTTGATAGTTAGTTAGTCGACAGATCATCCTCGCTGCACATCGAACCATTCAGTCCATAAGTGCTCGGATCCCCTCCTCAGCAAATCCCGCAGCGTGTAGCGGCTAACGACGCCAGTTCTGTGTTGGTTTATCAATCTTCTTTGGCTTCCTGCGTAGTGTTCTTGTTTGGCCACACCTCTTTTAATTTGATGCTCTAGCAGTCTGGCCATTGTTGTAGATTCACAGTCATCACTTGGTTCTCGCAAAAGTCTCACATCACGTAGAGCATTCAGAATGTCAGCCTGGTCCATGGCGCGTCCGCCCTCCACAGTAGCCTCACCTGCGAGCTTGTCAGCCCGCTCATTTCCTTGTACTCCCGCATGCCCTGGCACGAAGATGAAACTAATCTTTGCCAGCCGAGACCGCTTCAGAGGCAGCAACCATTCTCTTCGGATCGACCCCTCCTCTATCCTCTTGATCATGTTCATTGAGTCGCTAAGGAAACAAGCCCTGGTGAATGTCTGTGTCTCGAGCCATGTTATTGCTTTACTTACTGCCATGACTTCCATGGTCAGGCTACTTGTGGTTTCAGTGAAAGCACCAGAGTCCTCCTTCACAATTCTCCCTCCGGCCCGAGCTGTAAAGGCCCATGAGCTTCTCACATGTCGGACGACCGACCCATCTGTGTAGATGACCGCGTCACCGTCTAGCGAATTCTCGAAAATCAACGCTTGTACTTCAGCCTCAACAGCAGCCGGATTTTCTTGTCTGCATTTTCTATCTAGTTGGATGCAAACTGAAAAGGATGTGCAGAAGTCTGTTGGCACTTGCACCCACTCCTCGCCAGGTTCTAAGTCCTCAAGTGAACACACCTGTTGAAGAATGTCTTCGGCTTGACCCATCCACGACCGTCCTCTTTTTAACCTGCTGCCCTTCACCTTCCTAATTTCACTATGCAGTGGATGTTGTGTGTTTGCGTTAATTCTGAGGTAGGCGCGTGCCTTGTGTAGCTTGATGTCGGCCTTCTCTCCTTGTGCAATCTTTCGCACCAGTGCTGTGGTCTTTGGGGTTTTGTTGATGGAGACCATTACTCCATCAGGTGTCTTGCGCAGCTGGCAGATGCTGTTTCTTCCCAGCTCGTTTTCCAACAGGCTGATTATCTTGTCTGTTTGTAGCGCCGACAGTTTGGCTTCTCCCACGCTTGTCTGTTTTAGCAGTAATTTGCCGGTGAGATCGTCAATTGTTGTGGTTTCCTTCGATGTGGAGGTCTTTGGTAAACTGTGCTACTTCGTCTTGGTGCTATTGAAAACTTCATGGCTGCTGCTGGATTCAGTTATAATTGTAATCTCCGGCGTCGGAACAGTGACAGTAGCGGCTTCATCTGGTGTAATAATGGTAGCCTCCTTTAATGTTGCTTCAGGCTCTGGCGTTTCGCTATGGCTCGCAGGCAGGTTTTCTTCTTGCATCTGCTTGATAGTCTTGGCGGCTTCCACGCTGCTCATTTTGAACGTCGGCTGTCTTGTGGAGTTTTTCTTGCGACGTGCCATTTTCTAGCACGTGTCCGGCTTCCGATTGGGCGATTTGCTCTCGACAGCACGTCGAGTCGACTGTGGGTGACGTGATATGCTCTGAATTCACAAACTTCTCCTTCATATCTGAGACATGCTGAATTGGCTCTCAAGTTTAACTCATTCGAATTCTATGGTATTGCTTTGAACAAAACAGAGATGTCGCCATGTGCATGCAAATTGGATCTAGCTAGCTAGTTAGCTAGTTAGCTAGTTAGCTAGTTAGCTAGCTAGCTAGTTAGTTAGTTAGTTAGTTAGTTAGTTAGTTAGTTAGCTAGTTAGCTAGTTAGTTAGTTAGCTAGTTAGTTAGTTAGTTAGTTAGTTAGTTAGTTAGTTAGTTAGTTAGTTAGTTAGTTAGTTAGTTAGTTAGTTAGTTAGTTAGTTCAGTCCATAAGTGCTCGGATCCCCTCCTCAGCAAATCCCGCAGCGTGTAGCGGCTCGCGACACCAGTTCTGTGTTGGTTTATTACTCTTCTTTGGCTTCCTGCGTAGTGTTCTTGTTTGGCCACACCTCTTTTAACTTACTGTTCTCGCAGCCTGACCATGGTTGTAGATTCCCAGTCATCGCTTGGTTCTTGTAAACGACTTACTTCTCGTAGAGCATTCAGAATGTCTGCCTGGTCTATGGCTCGTCCGCCTTCCACAGTAGCCCTACCTGCAAGCCTGTCAGCCTGCTCATTCCCTTGTAAACCCGTATTCCCTGGCACGAAGATGAAACTAATCTTTGCCAGCCGAGACCGCTACAGAGACAGCAGCCACTCTCTTCGGATCCACTCCATCTCTATCATCCTGAGCATACTCATTGAGTCACTAAGGACACATGCCCGAATGAATGTCTGTGTCTCGAGCCATGTTATTGCTTTACTTACTGCCATGACTTCCATGGTCAGGCTGCTTGTGGTCAAAGCAAAAGCGCCAGGCTCTTCCTTCACAATTTTCCCTCCGGCTTGAACCGTAAAGGCCCATTAACTTCTCACTCCTCGTACGACCGAAGCATCTGTGTAGATGACAGCAACATCCTTTAAAGAATTCTCGAAGATAAGAGCCTGTACTTCCGCCTCCACAACAGCTGGGTATTCTTGTCTGCATTTCATGTCTAGTTGGATGCATACTGAAAAGGATGTACAGAACTCTGTTGGCATTAGTACCTGTCATGATCTTATTTAGGTTAACATTTGGCTCGCTCTCCAGAACAGGGGGATTCTCCAGAATCATACACATTCAATGATTACACTCTTACACGGGGCAACGTGAAGTAAACCCTTTTATTCACGTAACCTATTTACATTGGGTACATTCGTGGAAGTTGCGCTCATAACTAGGCGCAACTCGTACATTATCACAGCAGTATATACATGCATCATACATCTTATAATAGAATAACACAAAATAACTCTCTCACTGCCTCAGCTAAAGCACATCTCAATCTACCAGTCAGTCACGCTATCCCTCATTACAGCCATCTCACAACGATCATGAAACACAAGCATAACCCTCTCTGTCCGTCCGTCTCGAAGTCCTTAACCCGTCTGGCTGACACAGGTATGTTCGGTCAGTCCTTCACTTCTCACAGTTAGTGCGACCCGTGCGGGGTACCGTGGCACAACGACCACAGGGCTCCAACTGGTTAGTAGTTGACATGTACTCGGTGACACCAGGCTGCCTGTCCTGCTCGCCTGTTGTGAGCTGTCCTTTACTAACTCCTGTCAAGCAGGATATTGGGATCCTGACAGTACCCACTTCTCGCCAGGTTCTAAGTCCTCAAGTAAACACACCTGCTGAAGAATGTCTTCGGCCTGACCCATCTACGACTTTCTTCTTTTTAACCTGCTGCCTTTTACCTTCGTAATCTCGCTATGCAGTAGGTGTTGTGTGTTTGCGTTGACTCTGAGACAGTCACGTGCTTGGCAAATTTTTATTCTGTCCCTCATAGTTGGAAAATCAAGAAGGTAGCTCATCGCCCTGCATGTTTTATCTCTTGTACATTCAAGAATTTTCGCATAGCTTCGTTCTGTATCCTTTCCATCCTTTCTATCTGCTTATGGCTGAGAGGCTGGATCGCCATCGCATACTCCAAAACAGAAAGGACCAGACAATCGTACAGAAGACATAGATGGCGCTGCTCACAGTTTTCCGCCGCCATAAGCCGCATCGCAGCCAAACACCGCTTGGCCTTTGTTATCACCTGGTCTATGTGCTCATTATAAGCAAGGCTTCGATCAAAACGTATCCCCAGGTAATTCATTGCCTGCGCTCTTTCCATCGTCTCTTTACCCAGATTTACAGTTGGCGTTGGAGTGTCGACAATATGGTTATTCAAAGATAACCATGTCACTGTTGCCTTTGTTGGGTTGACCATTGCTCCAGCTTCAACACACCAAGTACTTATGCGATTGAGTTCGGTTTGTAGTCCTACAGCAACCTGATCTCTATCCTTACCCCGACGATACACTAAAACATCGTCTGCATACGAAAATGTCCTTCCCGGTCAGATGATTTGCTCGCTGGTGATTCTCACAGTGTAGGCGTTGAACCGGAGATAATTGTGATCCCTATGGTAGGCCAGGATATACTATTGTTGGTTCCGAAGTCCAACTGTCACATCTAAAATCTACATTCGTTGGAAGAGGGCTGCAGCAATCCAACTAGAGAGGAAAGGACTTATTATCTTCAGTTCAAGAAGTTGAAGCATTAAAAATCCCAATGGTACTCTGTTGTACGCGTCCTCAAAATCAATCGCTGCAGAAAATGTTTCAATGCCTGAGTGGAAACCTTCATAGACATCATGGGCAAAAACTGCTGCATTGGTCCAGGTTTCTCTTTTTGGGTGGTACCCTCCGAGGGTAGGTGGGAAAACAACTTGCCTCTCTAGCTGGCTTGATATTTTTTCTGACAATTAACTTCTCCAGCAGCTTGCCTATTGTATTCTGCATGGTTATTACTCGATATCCCCGAATTTTTATGTGGCCTTTGCCAAGCTTCGGCAAGGGAATCAGATAGCTGTGTAACCACTCCTCCTTGATGCTAGCACTCCCTATACTGTTGTTGTACATATCTGTTAGTTTCTCTAGCTCGTTGTCGGTACACCTATTGATGTCGTCATATCTTATGCCATCTGGCCATGGAGCGCTGTTTTTTTTTTTTTTTTTATCGTCGAAGCACAGCCTTGATTTCTTTCACTGTCACCGTGTCTTCATCCAAAATGTTCTGGGCCTTGCACCTATTTGAGGTGACACAGTTGGCAAGATTTCGGCCTCTCATGTCTGTCTGATTGCTCTGCTCTAGATAGCGTTCGAAGAGGGCCTTGCCCTTGTTCTCGTCAGTCGTCAGTAGTATAGTAGGAGGTTTTGCCACCTCAAATCCGGAGTCAACTCCGGAATATTTCCTTATATAAGCTATTTGTGACGTCACAACAATCCGGTGAAAATGACTCCGGATTCCGGATCCGGTGTCAAAGGGGTATAACTCGTTTCTGGTCTTATTAACCCCCCTTTTTGTTGTAAATTTAAAAGATGGCGGCTATTGTTAGTTGTAGTAGTGGGTAGTCATTGTGGTCGAGTTGTCTATTGGGCTTGATGTAAAATTATTATTGGTGTGTAATGGTTAGGAGTACGATGGTCTTCCACGGGGTGGTGTCGTGGCTAAGTCGGGAGGTTGGGAATTTTTTTTAATGGTGATTCATTGTTAAGAGGTAGGGGCGGTGGGGGTGAAGTGAGTGTAAGACAGGTTTTCTTTGTTAAGGAGGTGGTTATAGGGTCTGTAAAGGGTATTATGGTTACAGTGCTCGTCCCCAAGATGGGGGAGTAGCCGTGGAGTGGGTGTAATACAGGTTTTCGTTAAGCAGGTGGTTAGATGGTCTGTAGAGGATATTAATGCCTTATACACTATCATCATAGAATGACATACAGGGCGCGAGGGCGTGCGCGTGTGTGCGCGGTTGTGTTAGGGTTACAGTGCTCGTCCTCAGGATGGGGGAGTGGCCATGGAGTGGATGTAAGACAGGTTTTCGTTGTTAAGGAGGTGGCTATATGGTCTGTAGAGGATATTAGTGATTTATACACTATCATCATAGGGTTATATGCGGGCGCGCGGTTGGGTGTGGGTGGGTGAGCAGTGTGTTAGGGTTACAGTGCACGTCCCCAGGATGGGGGAGTGGCTGCGGAGTGGGGTAAGACAGGTTTCCGTTGTTAAGGAGGTGGTTATATGGTCTGTAGAGGGTCGTAGTTGTTTAAACACTATCATCATAGGGTTACAAATGAAAACCTTAAACAGTAAAGATGGTTGGTATTTTTGGTTGCAGTGGGTATGGCTTAGCGTCATTCGTTGTTAAGGGGGTGGGTAGCGATTATTAGTGATCTGTTGAGAGTCGTAGTTGTTTAAACACTACCATTATTTGGGCAACAAATGAAAACCTTAAAAAGTAAAGATTGCCAGTAATGATGGTTGTAGTTGGTATGGCTTAATGCCAACGTTGCTAAGGGATGGGTGAGTGGTGGAAAGGTTAGATAAGTGCTTCCTATCATTGGTAAGGGGTGGGCGAGTGGTGGAGTGTTAGATAAATACGGCCGTTCCGTGCTAAGGGATGGGGTGGTCGAGTGGTTAAATAAATGCTTCCATTCGTTGTTTAGGGGATGGGTGAATTAAATAAAGGTTAGATAAGTGCGTCAGATGGTCGCCGTGGCTGAGTGTATGACCCAGTGGTCGGTGTGGATATTGAAAATGTAAAGATGGCGGCTTAGGAGGTCTAATATCAACAGCTTCGATGCATATTTGTGAATCTGATTGCCAGAAGTCCTTGGGTTTTTCCACTATATATGTCTAATGAAAAGTGACAGACTGTGTATTATACTGGCGGTTATTACTGTCTGTAGTGTATGAGACTTAAACACTATCATCATACCAATGGCGATATGTTAGAGATACAATCCTCATCCTCGGTCTGGGTAACGATGTACAGCCAGTCAACGGGTCACATGTCTGAGGAAGGCATCCGGAACGCTTCGGTAATGGCTACAACCGAACCACGTTGGGAACTAATTCCAGTCACATGGATAAGGATACATCCGGGACACTGGCTAATGGTTACATCCGGGATACGTAGGGACGTTACATTCGGTCACATGTATAAGGATACATCCGGAACACGCAGTTAAGAGGGGTACTAGAAAAAGGGTGTCATGTTGATTGTCGAACCAGTGGACCTAACTCATGATGATCAACATGTATGGGAGTAATTTCACTACATTTTCAACAATGCATTGGAAGTTTAAAATGATCCCCCGTCTCTCTCTTTTCTATGTCCATGTAGTCCTAGTTTCATATAGTACACGTGTAATGGTACATCCGGGACACGTGGTTTAGAGGGGTACTACAGATAAATGGTCGTCTATCGGTTGTCGAACCAGGGGACCTAACTCGGTATGACTAACATGGGTGGCAGTGATTCCACTACCTCGTCAACAGAGCATCCGAAGTCTAAAGTGGTCTCCGCTTTCTCTCTTTTTTATATCTGTGTAGTACTAGGATCATCGGGTAACACCAAAGGACATCCCGACATCAATACAACATAAGGTAGTTTCGATTGTATTTTACGCGGGTGTAAACACTTCATCGCAATGTCCGACTAAATCGGTCTCGTAGACATAGAAGAGAGATGTGAGCGCCTACATCAGGCTGGGGAAAACCGTATCTGTACGTAACATCTAGCGGGTCATACAACAACGATTCTTTAACGCATTTTATCAGCTGTACACATGAACACACAACCTGGCGCCTCGACCATAGGCATCACATGCAACATGACATGCCCTCACCAGCGAAGCTATCGCGTCTCAGATCAAGCATTTAACTCTCATTAATTCTTCTGTGTGTCCAAGAGGGTCTTTGCATCTTTCTCCAGAAACATATTTCCAATGTCAATATATATTTTGCAGTGTGTCTGCTCATTGCCACGTTTCACATCCAGACAATAAACACAGATTCTATGTACACTTCAACAGTCAAAAAAGAAAAATGATAGTCAAACTATAAATTCCCTTGGCCAAAAAAAAAAAAAAATAAATAGCTCAACCAAACTGCTAACTAGGTCGACAGAAATAAGAAAATATATTTACCAAACTAATCAAATTGATGACCAAAATAGAAAATATTTCAACCAAATTTATACAAATATCGACCACGCAGGAAAATTTGTTAGCCAACTGGGGACAAAAATAATGGTCAATCTTATAAACATCGCATCCAAACTTATAAAAAGTAGGACAATTTGTTAACCAAATGGATAAAATATGGCCAGATACAGAAATATCTCATTCAAACTTATAAAATGTAGGGGAAATGTGTTAGCCAAATGGGAAAAAAATGGTCAGACTTATAAATATCTCATCCAAACTTATAAAAAGTAGGGGAAATGTGATAGCCAAATGGAGAAAATATGGCCAAATACAGAAATATCACGTTCAAACTTATAAAAATTAGGAAAATGTGTTAGCCAAATGGAAAAAAGATGGTCAAACTTATAAATATCTCATCCAAACTTATAAAAAGTAGGAAAAACTGTGTTAGCCAAATGGAGAAAATATTGGTCAAACTTATAAATATCTTGTTCAAACTTATAAAAATTAGGAAACTTTGTTATTAAACATTGAAAAATTATTGTTCAAGGAAAGAAATATTGCATCCAAACTTATAAAAGGTAGGGGGAAAATTGTTAACCAAATGGATAAAATATGACCAAATACAGAAATATTTCCGTTCAAACTTATCACAAGAAAAAAAAAAAGAAGAAGAAGGAAAAAATGGTAGCCAAACTATTAAAAACGGTTGTCAAAGTAAAAAAAATGGGTCATCCAAATTTATAAAAAGTAGGAAAAATTTATAACCCAAATTGAGAAAATATTGGTTAAATGTATAAATATCTCGTCCAACTTATAAAAAGTAGGAAATGGTGTTAGCCAAAAATGAAAAATAGTGGCCTAGTAAAGAAATATCGCAGCCGAACTTATAAAATGTAGGAAAATTTTGTTAGTCAAAGGTGAAAAATTAGTGGTGAAACTTAAAAATTTCTCGTCCAAACTCATAAAATGTAGGAACATTTCTTAGCCGAATGTGAAAAATATCAGTGAAACGTATAAATATCTCCACCAAACTTATAAAAAGTAGGACAATTTGTTAACCGAGGGTGAAAATTTTTGACCAAGTAAAGAAATATCTCACCCAAAACTTAAAAAGATGTCAACCGATATAAGACAATGTGTTATCCAAATTAGGAAAATGTTGTCCAAGTTACAAAATATCTCGGCCAAACTTACTAAAAGTAGGAAAATATGTCGACCAAAGTAGCAAATATGTTAACCAGATGAAGAAAATTATTAACCAAAGTGAGAAAAAATGTCGACCAAAATAGGAAAATCTGTTAGACAAACTAATGAAATATTGGCCAAATACAGAAATATATCGACCAAATTGATAAAAAGTAGGAAAATGTGTTAGCCACATTGGAAAAAATATGGGCCATGTAAAGAAATATTTCAACCAAACTTATAAATAACTCATCCTAATTTATAAAAAGCAGGAAAATGTGTTAGCCAAATGGGAAAAATATTAGCCAAACGTATAAATATCTTAACCAACTTATAAAAAGTAAGAAAATATACTAGTCAAATACGGAGGAAATAGTGACCAAATCAACAAAACAAAACAAAAAACATTTAAAAAAAAATAAATTGAAAAAAAAATAAAAAGAAAGAAATATCTCAACCAGACTTATGTCAACCGAAATAAGAAAAGTTGTATCCAATCTAGGAAATATAATGGTCAAAATAAGAAATATGTAAGCCAACTGAAGAAAAATATTACACAAATGAAGAAACCTATTAACCAAATATAGTTTTAAAAAAATGACCAAATCAAGAAAAGTAAGAAAATGTGTTAGCCAATTGTGACATCCGCATATCAACGTCTCTCATAGACCAATGACACCTGTGTTTAAAAACACTTCAGATCTTTACCAACAATGTTTAACATAGCCAGTATCATAAGTATTTCATTTTGTCATTATATCAACATGAATTAATAGTTACATACACAAGGTACACTGTTACATTTTACTTTGTTATGACACACAAGGATACAAAGAAGTCACATAACATATTATCAATGATATAATAAGTACACTATTAAGGCATCAAATAAAGATATTACTAGCACCAGCTGCAATCCTCCACACCACACTATATTCATCAAATGTATCCTCCCCGGGAACAGAAAACGTATCCCCATTAAAGAGGTTTTCATCAACATGATATTATTTCCAAGGGTCATCTTTCTTCTTAACACAACCCCGTATCACACTACCAGATACAATTCTCCGTTCAACGTACTCTACATAACCGTCACGGGTCTAATAAAGTCTATTTTCCATAATATTTCATTGACCTACCTGTCATAAGTTAGATTCCCACCATAACTAAACTCTTCGTGATCATTATTTTACTTTGTATTGCACATATCGTCAGCTCTCCTGAGTATATTTCACCAGTTGTCATCAGGGGCAAATTCTTCAACCAAACCTTCCATACTTCCCTCAAGCCAGCCACTTAGAGACCTGTTATGTATCTTCTGTAGGTATGTATAGAGTATCTTGACCTTGTATCGGAAAGGACATTCACACTACATAATTAGCAACGCCACCACTATCCCCCTTTTACACTACCCAAAGCTTCAACTTACTGTGCCAACGTACCTGCTAAAGAAGCACTTCTACAGACTATGCATGCATCTCTCTACACTCTTGGTTTCTTTCTACCATAAAATATCTCTGTCTTTCGTAGATGTCTTCACAACTTGTCCATGTCACATTACCAAAAACTCCAAACCTCCATTGTACACGAGCTCCAATAAAACACTTATGACGGTTAACAACATTTATAGCAAGACCGTTTGTGACTCCACCTGGCATAGTTTCTATATCATCTATGTATTCGTCATCACGGGACCATTTGCCATGGCTGACATCTTCAACATTCCATACCACAATGTCGGCTACACTAACATTTCATTGTTCCATCTCACAACAATACAAGGGTTTTTCAAAATAATAAATCGCAATTTTATTGCTCAAGATGTAAGCTCGATATACGTCCCATACCTAACCTATACCTATACTTAGCCTATCTCTGTATATTAAGTGAAGAGCGCAATACAATTGCGTTTTATTATTTTTAAATTTTAATTAAAATTTAATCACACAAATTTAACTTTTTCCATTTCTAACACTGGCTTGTATCTATGTCTCTTAAAAAGAGTTTGTTGTGTTTGATGTATAGTTAGTGTTAGAGTTAGGGTTAATAAGAAAAGTTTGTTGTGCTTGATGTATAGTTGGGGTTATGGTTAGGGTTAGGGTTAGCAAGAAAGAGCTTGTTGTGTTTGATGTATAGTTAGAGTTAGGGTTAGTAAGAAAGAGTTTATGTTTGATGTATATAAGGCTCTATTTTCCTTAGACTCTTTTAGGCGATCCTCGTTAGTTACTCTGGTAGTCCAAGGAATGCAACTCATTCGTCTCAGGAACCCAATCTTTGTTGTTTTTTCAAGTTCTTCTAAGGGGTGATGGTGGATGACCATATTCGTTGTCTAGAATAGCGCCTAATAGGTTAGGGGGACAGATGATTTATCTCCATTAGGTTGGAAAATCTGCCTAGTCAGCAGAAAATCGGCTGTTCTGTAATCATAGAGAATGTTAGTGTTATTTGGTATGAAACGTTGAAAGTCGGTTATAATATGTGGTAGAGGGTATTCAAGGACTCAATAAGGCAGACGTGGGTTTAGGAAAGGCTGACAATATAACAGACACTGTTGGTTGGTTGCAGACTTGCCGTTATTGCGACTGTGAAATGACAAAGTGTGATAGAGGTGGACAAAGTAAGACATGCTATTTTAGCTAGCCTTCGAGAAAAACCCTTGTATTGTTGTGAGATGGAACAATGAAATGTTAGTGTAGCCGACATTGTGGTATGGAATGTTGAAGATGTCAGCCATGGGAAATGGTCCCGTGATGACGAATACATAGATGATATAGAAACTATGCCAGGTGGAGTCACAAACGATCTTGCTATAAATGTTGTTAACCGTGTTTCAGTGGAGCTCGTGTACAATGGAGGTTTGGAGTTTTTGGTAATGTGACATAGACAAGTTGTGAAGACATCTACGAAAGACAGAGATATTTTATGGTAGAAAGAAACCAAGAGTGTAGAGAGATGCATGCATAGTCTGTAGAAGTGCTTCTTTAGCAGGTACGTTGGCACAGTAAGTTGAAGCTTTGGATAGTGTAAAAGGGGGATAGTGGTGGCGTTGCTAATTATGTAGTGTGAATGTCCTTTCCGATACAAGGTCAACATACTCTATACATACCTACAGAAGATACATAACAGGTCTCTAAGTGGCTGGCTTGAGGGAAGTATGGAAGGTTTGGTTGAAGAATTTGCCTCTGATGACAACTGGTGAAATATACTCAGGAGAGCTGACGATATGTGCAATACAAAGTAAAATAATGATCACGAAGAGTTTAGTTATGGTGGGAATCTAACTTATGACAGGTAGGTCAATGAAATATTATGGAATATAGACTTTATGAGACCCGTGATGGTTATGTAGTAAATAGAGTACGTTGAACGGAGAATTGTATCTGGTAGTGTGATACGGGGTTGTGTTAAGAAGAAAGATGACCCTTGGAAATAATATCATGTTGATGAAAACCTCTTTAATGGGGATACGTTTTCTGTTCCCGGGGAGGATACATTTGATGAATATAGTGTGATGTGGAGGATTGGAGCTGGTGCTAGTAATATCTTTATTTGATGCCTTAATAGTGTACTTATTATATCATTGATAATATGTTATGTGGTTTCTTTGTATCCTTGTGTGTCATAACAAAGTAAAATGTAACAGTGTACCTTGTGTATGTAACTATTAATTCATGTTGATATAATGACAAAATGAAATACTTATGATACTGGCTATGTTAAACATTGTTGGTAAAGATCTGAAGTGTTTTTAAACACAGGTGTCATTAGTCTATGAGAGACGTTGATATGCGGATGTCACAATTGGCTAATACATTTTCTTACTTTTCTTGATTTGGTCATTTTTTAAAAACTATCTTTGGTTAATAGGTTTCTTCATTTGTGTAATATTTTTCTTCAGTTGGCTTACATATTTCTTATTTTGACCATTATATTTCCAAGATTGGATACAACTTTTCTTATTTCGGTTGACATAAGTCTGGTTGAGATATTTCTTTCTTTATATTTTATTTTTATTTTTTATTTTTTTTTTTATGTTTTTTGTTTTGTTTTGTTGATTTGGTCACTATTTCCTCCGTATTTGACTAGTATATGTTCTTACTTTTTATAAGTTGGTTAAGATATTTATACGTTTGGCTAATATTTTTCCCAGTTGGCTAACAAATTTTCCTGCTTTTTATAAATTAGGATGAGTTATTTATAAGTTTGGTTGAAATATTTCTTTACATGGCCAATATTTTTTCCAATGTGGCTAACACATTTTCCTACTTTTTATCAATTTGGTCGATATATTTCTGTATTTGGCCAATATTTCATTAGTTTGTCTAACAGATTTTCCTATTTTGGTAGACATTTTTTCTCACTTTGGTTAATAATTTTCTTCATCTGGTTAACATATTTGCTACTTTGGTCGACATATTTTCCTACTTTTAGTAAGTTTGGCCGAGATATTTTGTAACTTGGACAACATTTTCCTAATTTGGATACCACATTGTCTTATATCGGTCGACATCTTTATAAGTTTGGGTGAGATATTTCTTTACTTGGTCTAAAATTTTCACCCTCGGTTAACAAATTGTCCTACTTTTTATAAGTTTGGTGGAGATATTTATACGTTTGACTGATATTTTTCACATTCGACTAAGAAATGTTCCTACATTTTATGAGTTTGGACGAGAAATTTTTAAGTTTCACCACTAATTTTTCACCTTTGACTAACAAAATTTTCCTACATTTTATAAGTTTGGCTGCGATATTTCTTTACTAGGCCGCTATTTTTCATCTTTGGCTAACACCATTTCCTACTTTTTATAAGTTGGACGAGATATTTATAGATTTAACCAATATTTTCTCAATTTGCGTAATACATTTTTCCTACTTTTTTATAAATTTGGATGACCCATTTTTTTACTTTGACAACCGTTTTTAATAGTTTGGCTACCATTTTTTCCTTCTTCTTCTTTTTGTTTCTTATGATAAGTTTGAACGGAAATATTTCTGTATTTGGTCATATTTGATCCATTTGGTTAACAATTTTCCCCCTACCTTTTATAAGTTTGGATGCAATATTTCTTTCCTTGAACAATAATATTTCAACGTTGAATAACAAATTTTCCTAATTTTTATAAGTTTGAACAAGATATTTATAAGTTTGACCAATATTTTCTCCATTTGGCTAACACAGTTTTTCCTACTTTTTATAAGTTTGGATGAGATATTTATAAGTTTGACCATTTTTTTTCCATTTGGCTAACACATTTTCCTAATTTTTATAAGTTTGAACGTGATATTTCTGTATTTGGCCATATTTTCTCCATTTGGCTAACACATTTCCCCTACTTTTTATAAGTTTGGATGAGATATTTATAAGTTTGACCCTTTTTTCCCATTTGGCTAACAAATTTTCCTAATTTTTATAAATTTGAACGTGCTATTTCTGTATTTGACCATATTTTCTCCATTTGGCTAACACATTTTCCCTACATTTTATAAGTTTGAATGAGATATTTCTGTATCTGGCCATATTTTATCCATTTGGTTAACAAATTGTCCTACTTTTTATAAGTTTGGATGCGATGTTTATAAGATTGATCATTATTTTTGTCCCCAGTTGGCTAACAAATTTTCTTGCGTGGTCGATATTTGTATAAATTTGGTTGAAATATTTTCTATTTTGGTCATCATTTTGATTAGTTTGGTAAATACATTTTCTTATTTCGGTCGACCTAGTTAGAAGTTTGGTTGAACTATTTATTATTTTATTTTTTTTGGCCAAGGGAATTTATAGTTTGACTAACATTTTTCTTATTTGACTGTTGAAGTGTACATAGAATCTGTGTTTATTCTCTGGATGTGAAACGTGGCAATGAGCAGACACACTGCAAAATATATATTGACATTGGAAATATGTTTCTGGAGAAAGATGCAAAGGCCCCTAAGGACAAACAGAAGAATTAATGAGAGTTAAATGCTTGATCTGAGACGCGATAGCTTCACTGGTGAGGGCATGTCATGTTGCATGTGATGCCTATGGTCGAGGCGGCAGGTTGTGTGTTCGTGTGTACAGCTGATAAAATGCGTTAAAGAATCGTTGTTGTATGACCCGCTAGATGTTACGTACAGATACGGGTTTCCCCAGCCTGATGTAGGCGCTCACATCTCTCTTCTATGTCTACGAGACCGATTTAGTCGGACATTGCGATGAAGTGTTTACACCCGCGTATACTACACTCGAAACTACGTTATGTTGTATTGATGTCGGGATGTCCTTTGGTGTTACCCGATGATCCTAGTACTACACAGATATAGAAAAGAGAGAAAGCGGAGACCACTTTAGACTTCGGATGCTCTGTTGACGAGGTAGTGGAATCACTGCCACCCATGTTAGTCATACCGAGTTAGGTCCCCTGGTTCGACAACCGATAGACGACCATTTATCTGTAGTACCCCTCTAAACCACGTGTCCCGGATGTACCATTACACGTGTACTTTATGAAACTAGGACTACATGGACATAGAAAAGAGAGAGACGGGGGATCATTTTAAACTTCCAATGCATTGTTGACAATGTAGTGAAATTACTCCCATACATGTTGATCATCATGAGTTAGGTCCACTGGTTCGACAATCAACATGACACCCTTTTTCTAGTACCCCTCTTAACTGCGTGTTCCGGATGTATCCTTATACATGTGACCGAATGTAACGTCCCTACGTATCCCGGATGTAACCATTAGCCAGTGTCCCGGATGTATCCTTAAGCATGTGACTGGAATCAGTTCCCAACGTGGTTCGGTTGTAGCCATTACCGATGCGTTCCGGATGCCTTCCTCAGACATGTGACCCGTTGACTGGCTGTACATCGTTACCCAGACCGAGGATGAGGATTGTATCTCTAACACATCGCCATTGGTATGATGATAGTGTTTAAGTCTCATACACTACAGACAGTAATAACCGCCAGTATAATACACAGTCGGTCACGTTTCATTAGACATATATAGTGGAAAAACCCAAGGACTTCTGGCAATCGGATTCACAAATATGCATCGAAGCTGTTGATATTAGACCTCCTAAGCCGCCATCTTTACATTTTCAATATCCACACCAACCACTGGGTCATACACTCAGCCACGGCGACCATCTGACGCACTTATCTAACCTTTCCTTAATTCACCCATCCCTTAAACAACGAATGGAAGCATTTATTTAACCACTCGACCACCCCATCCCTTAACACGGAACGGCCATATTTATCTAACACTCCACCACTCGCCCACCCCTTATCAATGATAGGAAGCACTTATCTAACCTTTCCTCCACTCACCCATCCCTTAGCAACGTTGACATTAAGCCATACCCACTACAACCATCATTACCGGCAATCTTTACTGTTTAAGGTTTTCATTTGTAACCCTATGATGATAGTGTTTAAACAACTACGACCCTCTACAGACCATATAACCACCTCCTTAACAACGGAAACCTGTCTTACCCCACTCCGCAGCCACTCTCCCATCCTGGGGACGAGCACTGTAACCCTAACACACTGCTCTCCCACCCACACCCAACCGCGCGCCCGCATATAACCCTATGATGATAGTGTATAAATCACTAATATCCTCTACAGACCATATAGCCACCTCCTTAACAACGAAAACCTGTCTTACATCCACTCCATGGCCACTCCCCTATCCTGAGGACGAGCACTGTAACCCTAACACAACCGCGCACACACGCGCACGCCCTCGCGCCCCTTATGTCATCCTATGATGATAGTGTATAAGGCATTAATATCCTCTACAGACCATCTAACCACCTGCTTAACGAAAACCTGTATTACACCCACTCCACGGCCACTCCCCCATCCTGGGGACGAGCACTGTAACCATAATACCCTTTACAGACCCTATAACCACCTCCTTAACAAAGAAAACCTGTCTTACACCCACTTCACCCCCACCACCCCTACCTCTTAACAATGAATCACCATTAAAAAAAAATTCCCAACCTCCCGACTTAGCCACGACACCACCCCGTGGAAGACCATCGTACTCCTAACCATTACACACCAATAATAATTTTACATCAAGCCCAATAGACAACTCGACCACAATGACTACCCACTACTACAACTAACAATAGCCGCCATCTTTTAAATTTACAACAAAAAGGGGGGTTAATAAGACCAGAAACGAGTTATACCCCTTTGACTCCGGATCCGGAATCCGGAGTCATTTTCACCGGATTGTTGTGACGTCACAAATAGCTTATATAAGGAAATATTCCGGAGTTGACTCCGGATTTGATGTGGCAAAACCTCCTACTATACTACTGCCGTCTGCCAGATGAGGACAGCACCCTGGAAGTCAGGAATACTCTTATTCTTGACTACCCCACTCATGCTTTTATGTAGTCACCAGAACAATTTCAGTGACTTGCCTGTGCTTATCAGTTATCAGTTATCAGTTATCAGTTGGGGTCTCTTCGTTGCACTCCGGACATGTCCATAGGTGCTCAGATCCTCCCCCCAGCATATTCATCAGCGTCCGGTGGCTAATATTGCCAGTTCTGTGTTGGTTGACGAGACGCTTTGTTATCCCGATATACCTCTCGCGTCTGGCTGTGCCGATTCTTACTCCCAGGTCTTTCATCCTGGACAGCGATGTGGATTCACTGACGTCAAAGTCCTCTGTTCTCGCCATATCTTTAAGGACGTTAATAACATCAGCACGATCCATGGGGTGGCCATCTACAGGGGGTGCAGAGCCAGCCAATTTATCAGCTCGTTCATTTCCCTTGACTCCCGCATGTCCCGGGACGAAGATGAAGGTGACTTTACGGACAACAGACTTCCGCAGCGATTCAGTCCACTGTCTACGTACAGATCCAGCTTCGACCTTCTGAATCATGCTCATTGAATCACTTAGTACACACACGTTGGTATAATACTGTGATTCCAGCCATATGAAAGCCTGTGTAACTGCCATCACCTCCATCGTCATGCTGCTCGTGGTCATAGAGTGGGCACCACTGGATTCTTGAACGGTTCGGCCCGCTGAACGGGCTGTAAATGCCCATGCACTTCTCTGCTGCTTTACAACAGATCCATCTGTATAGATGAGCACTTCGGGGCTATCTGAGTGTTCATAGATGAGCGCGTTAACCTCTGCATTGACAGCGGCAGGGTTCTGCTCTCTGCACCGTCTGTCGAGTGTGATAATGCAGGAGAAAGTGCACTTAAAAGCTGGAGGCACCGGCACCCATTCCTTGCCGGGGTTGATACTGGTAAGACTGCAGACCTGTCTGACGACATCTTCCGCCCGACCCATCCATGATTTGCCCCTCTTTAGCCTGTCACCCTTTTCTCTGAATATAGCGTTATTCTTTGACATACCTCTGCCCATTTTTCACTTTTAACCACCTTAACCAGTTTTTTGAAATAGCTAAATGTGGTGTCCATTTCTCTTTCCAATTGCACAATAAGACTAGGATGGACAGCTCTGTTCTTCTTGGCGTTTTGCCATTTCCTTACAGCACCACGCTTATCCACCCAGGCCTTCTCCACTTCACAATTCCACCAAGGTAGCTGTTCCCAGCTTTTTTCCTACCATGATGATTCCTGCGCTTGTCACGCCTTATTTAAATCACCACATCTTGCCCTGTACTGTCATACTGGAAAGTCTTGACCGTTGACTTGTGCTGTCTGGTTCTGCCTTTCTCCACCAATATGCTGCAAAGGTGGTGGGCGCTGCCGTGGTACCCCAGGACACATCATCTACGCACTGTAGTTAGTGAAGGAGAAACCAGCGCCAGATCAATAGCTCTGTCCTCATCACCTGGACGACTTGCTGTCCTAGTGACACAGCCACTGTTGATACAATCCACACCAATCGGTGCAAGTGCAGTCTCGAGCTCATCTCCCTGTGTGTTGGGGAAAATTTTTTCCCATGATCTGCCTTTAGCGTTGAAATCGCTACAGAAAATAAAATTTCTCTCGTGACCTATTATGTCACTGATTGCCTGCCAAACAAAAAAAGTGGTCCTGACCAAACAGAAATTCAAGACAGAAAATGTGAAGTAGGAGTGTGTCACGATACTGATATTTAAAATGGTAAAAAATTGTAGCAGATGTATTGTATTACATATTAAATTAAAGAGGATTGTACAGGGAACATGACTGTGTTAGAATTGTTAGCAGAGTCGGGAGATGGAGAAATTGCCTCATTTCTAATTCAGAAAGGAGCAGATGTAAATAAGCTGGTAGAAACATGTGGTGGCTACACTCCTCTGCATCTGGTTATAGGTAGAGATATGCGCGATGAATCTAAGCTACAGGTGGTTAAAGTACTGCTTGAAAATGGGGCTTCTCCTAATATTCATGGTGATACATCGCCATTAATGCTTGCGGCTTCAACCGACGACAGTACAGATTTACTTCAGTTACTATTAGACTATGGGGCTGATATTAACTGGAGAGACAGCGAAGGGGATACTGCCTTTTTGTATTCTGTCTGTCTAGAAGATTGTTGTATCAAAGCTGAATTTTTGATCAGTTGTGCTAAAGAAAAACAATTTATCAACTCACAAAATAACGTAGGATTGACAGTTTTGATGCAAGCAGCAAGATACAGCAATGTAGCTGTGGTCAAAGGGGTGATAGATCACAACCCTGATATAAATATTACAGATAACAATGGCAATACAGTCACATCGGATATAGCAAGTAATATATCGATTGCACCGGTCGGCCGAAACCGCCGAGGTCGTTTCAAGGTCGTACTGGGAGTCGAACTTTGTGTCACATGGTGGGGCGACCTCTGACTTTCTGTTCTTGGCCCAGCCCTACGTTCGTCTGGGAAAGAGGCTGTCGGTGGACAGCAGCCGCTTTGGTCATAGGCCTATTTGCCCTCAACTTCTGCGAGTAGCCAATGATGGAGTCAGGCCCTTATGGGAAGGGTCCACCTGTCTGAGTAAGCGGGATCTAAGTGTATCTGCTGTTGGTAAGTCTGATTCATGTTGCTCTCACTGAGTATTATCCTCCCCAGGTTCTACCTTGATGAGAGCAGAGCGACGATCTGGTGAAGAGTTCAGTGACAGACTATGGCGAGTGCCGGCGTTAGCAGCTAGTAAGCCCACCACCACAGCGAGAGGTACTTACCATCGAGAGTTACGTCTCAGTATGGGCCCCAGCTAACCCATAGCCCACTCCACGTCTGATATACCAGATTGTTCGCCATGACAGCACCATATTGCCTTGTTCTTGATTCCACCTGGGCAAGTATCTTGATGTTGTTAGTGTCCCAGTTGTGAGCCTGACTGACTGCCTTCCTGCCTGCTAGCTATGATGTCTTTGCTACCAAGTGCCTGTTACCATGTGGCGTATGATATTGTGGAAGAATTGTTTTCTGCTTTGAACTTTAACTACAGTGCCACAATTCAGCGAGGGATGTATCTGTGCTGTGATATCTGCGCTATGAGTCTGCAAAGCTACGCTGGTCGCATAGACATTTGTGATAGCTACTACCACTGAGTGGAAGATCCACAGCTCGCTAGACCAGCAGTGCCATTTACGGGCCCAAAACTAAAAAAACATCCATCGATCGGTCCAGCAATCCACCAAACATTAAACCGGAAAATGATTGCCGGACCGATGCAAATGAGGCATCCTTCTTTGTTTGCGGTATTTGCGGTGAATTAAAATTGAAGTACCGGACATCGCTGTCAACAGCAGCATCTTTCAGCTGTCTGTTGATTTCTTGGCAAGATTACGCTCAGTAGTTTGCCATTGCTTTCTGAGCGGCAGGCTCAGTTATCCCGCAAGTCACCAGCGGGGGTAGAACCGATCCCAGCTCTCGCCCGCTACGAGACTCTGCGTGATAAACGGGCATTGCTTTCTGAGCGACAGGCTCAGTTATCCCGCTAGTCACCAGCGGGAGTAGAACCGATCCCAGCTCTCGCCCGCTACGAGACTCTGCGTGATAAATGGGATTACGGAGAGAAAGTGTTGTAACCCCTCGGCCAGAGAGACCGGCTCATCTTGTATAATACACCATATTGTTAACATAGTTAGATACCAGAGTTGTGTCATGAATTCAGGACGAGGTTTGAAAGGGGTAACGTCCCTTGGTTGATAGCGAGGGAGATAGCGATCCAAGGGCAAACACGCAAAGATACTAGACGGAGAGAGAATAATGAACGGGCAAGGAAAACCCACATCGATGATAAAAATCAAATATGAAGGACAAGACCCACCGAGACAGATATCACTAAACGGGGAATACAAGCACATAGAAGCATACGTCCCTCCATTAGCACAGTGCACACTGTGCCAGAAATTTGGCCACTTCCGGCAAAGTTGCAGACAGAAAGTACCAATGTGCAAGTTCTGTGGAGGACCGCACTGGAGGAGCGATTGCCAGCTCGCAAAAAACGAAACAAAATACACAGATCACAATCCCAAAAGAAAATGCGCCAACTGCAAGGGCAATCACGGTGCAAAATACAAGGGATGTCCTGCATACAAAAGGGAAATGGCTGCCTGGAGGGAGTCAGTGCTAACAAAGACACCACTCAGGATAGTTAAATTAAAGCAGAAGCTCCACAAAAGCGGTCCTGAAACGCTACCCAAGAGGCGGACAATGCAAACAGACATAACTAACCAGAAAGTACAAGTAGCCGACAAACCGCCAGGAAAAAGTCAACAGACACAAAAAGAAGCAGGATCAGTTACAAGACCAGAGGACGACAACCTAAGAAAGGCTCATAAAAGAGCACAAGAAGCAGAAGAAAAACTGGCAAATGCCACCAAACTCATGGAAGAAGCCAAAGCAAGTATGGAAAAAACCATCCAAAACATGAAAGAACAGCTAAAAAACATCAAAAAGAAGATGGAACAACAGGAAACCGTGCTAAGAAAAGTGGAAGAAGGTTACTCAGAAATATGGAATATACTCCCAACCGACGCGAGAAAGAAACAATCAATGTCGCTGAGTGCAATGAACAACAAAATAGAAACACTATGGAAAGAAAGGACAACGAAGAGTAATTCCAAGTTAGCTCGTGAACGCGGAATACACAAGGTAAACACCGCGCCAAACTGGCAGAGTGAACGACTACTAACAATTGAGGAAGGAAACAGCTATGAAGACAACGAAACCAGCTCGGAGTATGACGGATAAAGGACGACTGAACAGAGACCGGAACAGTCAGCAATAATAGTAGAACCAAAAATGGATAACAGAAACGTGAGAATAATTCAGTGGAACTGCAGGGGCATTAAATCCCACCTCCCAGACATCATGAAACAACTGGGGAGCCAGAACTGTGTTTATGCCCTGCAGGAAACCCACCTGAAACAAAATCAACAGTATAGGTGCCGTGGGTATACAGTAATTAGACAGGACAGGACAGAAGCTAAAGGGGGCGGGGTTGCCCTATTAGTGCACGAACAGTTCCAGATCGTGGCACAAGAAACATTCTGCACCAAAAATTTGGAGTGTGTCAGTGCAACTATCACAGGGAACCCTAAAAAACTAACTATAATCAACGTATACTGTCCCAGAGGGGTAATTGAGGATGAAGACACTCAAGCCCTCCAAACCAGACTTACATCAGAAGCCCTAATAGTGGGAGACTTCAACTGTCACCACCACACATGGGGAGCTATACAGAACGACAGGGCTGGTACAAAACTCGTGAAGTTTATCGAAGACAATCAACTGGCAGTGCTCAACGATGGGACGATAACCAGGATAGATCCCAGACCAAACTGTCAAGACACAGCCATTGACCTGACAATAGCCACCTTAGGTCTAGCAAGCAGCCAGTGGGAAGTGACAGAGGACACGAACACAGACCACCTACCCATAATAATCAACACCAGAACAAAGCCCCAGCGCCAACATCAACAGGCCAACCTTTCACTTCAAGAAAGCAAAATGGGAGCAGTTCAGAGAAGAGATGACCAACACAGACCTGGAACAGCAGGAACGGGAAGACACTGACAAATATACAGAGAGACTGACCAGTAACATACTGAGGATAGCCACCAAACATATCCCTAACAGAAATATGCCAGAGTATCTAAGACCTGGTAAGAAAGAGCCCCAGATAACCCAAAAACGATGGCACAACCCAGTGGCCTGGTGCACAGCGGCACAACAAAATAGGAAAAGAGCGCTGCAGAAATACCAAAAGGCAAGGACAGAAGAGAATTATGAAGAATTCAAGAAATTCAGAAACGAAGCAAACAGAGCAGTAAAACATGCAAAAGAGAAGGAGTGGAAAAGATTCTGTCAAACACTCAGTCCAGACACACCAACCAGTAAGGTGTGGAAACAAATAAAAGCTATTCAAGGAAATAAAAAGACCAGCAAAATCCCAACCATCAAAAGCACGAAACTAGCAGTAACAGACCAGGACAAAGCCAAAGTGTTCGGAGATTACTTCCACGAAGTCTGCTCTAACAAAAGACTAGGAAGCAAAGAAAGACATAGAAGGGAGGAAATGACACAAGAGCTAAAAGACACAGCAGACGAAAACATCGAAGAACACTATGGATGCAGGCATCACAACAGATGAGGTGATGACAGCACTAAACGAAAAATCTGACACTGCGGCTGGGGCGGACATACTAAATTATACCATCCTCAAAAAGCTCCCGAATAACACCATAAAAACGATTACTAAGCTGTTTAATGTAATATGGCAGACGGGAAAGATCCCCAGGCAGTGGAAAACAGCCACGGTTATCCCAGTCAAGAAATTAGGGAAAGAGCCAACAAGGGTAGAATCATACCGCCCCATTTCACTGACATCGCACCTGGGCAAAGTTATGGAGACAGTGATAAATAAAAGAATAACATTCTACCTGGAGAAGAATAAACTGTACAGCCATACACAATCCGGATTTAGAGCCAACAGGTGCACGATGGATCAGATCATCAAATTAGAAAACCACGTAAAGAAAGGATTTAAGAGAGGTGAAAAGACGTTGGCTGTATTCCTGGACCTAGCCCAGGCGTACGATCAATGCTGGAGTGAAGCCGCACTAATTAAACTGAAGAAAGTAGGCATAACTGGTAGAACCTACAAATACATTGAAAACTTCCTCCAAGATAGAAGCTTCTCAGTGAGGGTAGGGAATGAGGTTTCCGACACATATGTGCAGGAGAACGGCATTCCCCAGGGATCGGTCATCTCACCTACAATCTTTTCAATACTGGTGAACGACCTGACAGAAGAGATTCAAGACCAGAAAACAGGACTTTCTCAATTCGCGGACGACTGCGCCATATGGAGGAGCGGCAAGGCGGCAAAGAGTACAAGAGGACCCCTCCAAAAACAAATAAACAAGATAACAGCTTGGATGGATAAATGGGGTTTCAAAATCAATACCAATAAAACGGTCAGCATGGTATTTAGCAGCAAGAAGAAGATAAACCATGACAAGGACTGGAAAATAGAGATAAAAGGGGAAACCATTAAAAGAACAAAGAGCACAGTCTTCCTAGGAATGACCCTGGACGAACAGATGAACTGGTCAAAACATATAAGCCAGACATTAGAAAAATGCAAGAAAGCGAGCAACCTACTGCGGGTGATAAAAGGTAACGGTTGGGGTGCCCATACCCAAACAATGCTGATGTTCTATAAAGCATTTATCAGGGGCAAGCTAGAATACGGCAGCATTGTGTACGACTCAGCATCAGAAGCCAACAAGAGGAAGCTAGACACCATACAGACCCAAGCACTAAACATCATCTTGGGTGCTGGAAAAGGTACATCCAGAGAAGCCATGGAGGTAGCACTGGGTATACCTCCACTGAGTCTGAGGCGTAAACAGCTGACGTATAACTACTGGCTTAAGGTAGCCCAAGACAAAAACCACCCTGGATACCAAACGTTCAGTGACAACAACAGCAAAGGGGGGGGGGGCATCCCAATAGTAAAACTGCAAAGACCGGCAGGTTGGGAAGCAGCAGAGAAGATGAAGGAAGAAACTGAGCTAGCAGAGACCCTGAAACAGACAAGACGGTTCAAGCCAACAATCCCACCATGGGAACTAACAGTCCCATTCACTGACTGTAGTCTAGCAAAGTCCATCACCAAGGACACGGAGGACACAGATGCAAGAGACACGGCCGAGGAATACATACAAGAATTCAGTAAGGACAACCTCATAATATACACAGACGGGTCCAAAAACGAACAGGGAGAGGTAGGAGCAGGGGTAGTGGTCCCAGACTGGAAGCTGAAGAGACAGTTCAAGCTAACAGACCAGACAGCAGTATGCACGGCCGAACTGGTTGCCATAATGAAAGGCCTAGAGATCGCAGCCGAAAACCCACCACTGAGACTGTGTATATTAACAGACTCCCTGTCTTCAGTACAAACGCTCAGGAACTTCAATAGAGGCAACAGACCTGACATAAAAGAGGATATACTAGCGACAGCCACTAACCTCAGGTACATGGGGTGCCAAGTCACCATCGGATGGATACCAGCTCACAGGGGTATCCCGGGAAACGAACAGGCAGACAGAGCGGCGAAACGGGGAATAACCAGCACTAATCAAATCTGCACAGGCCTAGGTAAAGTAGAAGGGAAGAATATAGTCAAAAACTACATTCTCAAGGAATGGAGGCAACAGTGGCGAGACAGCGCTAAAGGCCGTCATGCCTTCCAAGTATTGGGTGAACCCAGATTCAAGCCACTAGTCAAGACCAGCATGAAAGCACCGGCAAACAGACAGCTGTGGAGAATCAGATTAGGCAATTGGAAAGACACAAGAGAAAACCCAAACTGCAGAGTATGCCGAGAAAACAACAGCATCGAACACTACTTACTAGTATGTGACAAGTACAATAGAGAGCGAAGGGACCTGAGAGATCACTTCGTCAAAACTGGGATCCCAATGACAATGACGGAGTGCCTGCACATAAACAGCAACCCGGAAACACAGCGACTGGTCAGACAGTTCCTATGCAGAACAGGGAAGACCGTATAACCTCCCTACACTGTACATATGTATATGTGTGTTTGTTTGTATTTGTGCATGTTTATATATGTTGTTATAAAAAAAAAGGCGGGGTGAAGGGCAGGAAGGCCCTTGTTGCCACACCACACCCACACTCGATGAAGAAAACCGCCAAAACTCACAAGCGTAAAGGAGTTTGTAACGCTGACCGGGGGGGGGGGGGGGGGGGGACAACTTGAGACTTGCAATTAAATGCTCTGCCCCTGCCTACATCAAGCCCTTATGAGGACTGGACATGACCGGGACTAGCCCCGATGAGAATAACACAAGAAACGACAAACAGTTAGCAGTGCTAACAGAGAAAAGAAGCCAAAAAACGAGAGAATGCGGGCCCAGTAGGCCCAACCAAGGACCGGTCTTTACCAAGACCAGCACAAAACATATCTACCGGACGAACAGAGCGGAACCAATAAAACTAGTAGGAATTAGGACTAACAACCCACACAACTACGGCTCTCAACAATAACCACAGCTGATGAAGCAGGTTAGACGAGGCCGAATTTGGAATTTTTTTTTTTGAAAATTGGCATTGGCATTGGCAGTGTGATAGCAGGTTCCCCTCACCCCAGGGAGTGTTGTGACACTGGGCAGGGCCATGAAATGTTATATTTCTTCCGTAGACGCGCATACACTGCAGGATTTTATCAAATAAGGCATAGATATTTCAACGCGAAAACATGACCTCCTTATAACCAACCTGAGCTTACCCTCGCAATCTATCCGTTGTTCAGGTAGTCAAGTGCGTCTCTTTCTGTCACATGTCCTGCGTCTCTTTCTGTCACATGTCCTGCGTCTCTTTCTGTCACATGTCCTGCGTCTCTTTCTGTCACATGTCCTGCGTCTCTTTCTGTCACATGTCCATTCTAAGAATCAGATCAAGTCACTCGAGAGGTGTTCCAAGATAATCCAATGGTAATCTACCGCATAGCAATAATTTCACAGACGTGCTTGCCAAATTCACATCCCTACGGTTGTCTCGTTTTTGGGTACGTCCTAGTCAACAGAGTGTGCCTTGCGTTATCGGGTTATCCATACACATTATTGTATGCTGCATAACTAGGGCGGATTTTATCCATACACATTATTGTATGCTGCATAACTAGGGCGGATTAATTCTCTCGAAAGAGGAACAAACAAGCAAAAGAGGACGCATGTACAGAAATACGGACAATGACTAAACGGGTAAAACTGAAGCTTTATAGCCGTGGTTATATGGGCGAACACGAAGAACACCATGACAGGAGAAGACAACAAATATGTATTACAAACACTGGGATACAAGTGATCTTTACTGAATGAGGGCAAGGTCTGACTACTGTGGTACATCAGCCACATAAAACTACAGCGCATTGTTAATGTATGTTCTGGGGGGGGGGGGGAGTGGATGGGAAGTGTGCAAGAGAAATATGAAGTTACATGTGGATAGGTGCCGGCTCCCTTGCCGAGGAGTTAGCAGCTTTCTCCGTTAATCCCGAATACTCTCGTGGTTGACGTGAGCGCACGAGAATTAGAAGTGGTTCGAGTCGCGCCAGTGACTTATGAGAGTATACAGCCGGTCGCCCAGAAAGTCGTGGCGTGCAAAAGCAAAATAGCATAATCTAGCCTAGGAATCAACATACAGCTGAAAGATGCTGGTGTTGACCGCAATATCCTGAAGCAGGATGGAAATGCGGGGGGAAAAATGTGGATAGGTAACATCAAGAGATGAACTGGGAGACAAGACTGCAAGAATGCACTGTGAAGGCGCAGATCATAGGATTTTGAAGACTCATTGCAGTCAACCTTCATGTAAAGATAGCACATGATGATGATGTACATATTTAAGGTAGAATGAGATGGTTGTGTGTGTGTGTGTATGCGCATGATAATCGGAAACAGCAACACCCAAGACGACTTTGGACATGGGAAAAGTCCAGGGAACCATTTTAATAATCATACTGATTTATTTGGTTGTTTCGGGATTTACAGTTTAAAGATTGAGCACAACCCATTACTGGCAACGCTGATCGTATTCCAATATGAACCTAAAGCTTTTTCCTCGTCAGATTGGAAGCACTAGACCAGAGTTTCGCTTTCGTTTCAGCTCGTACAGAATACGTACAATGCAACAGAAAAAATAGGCTCCATAGATTAACAATGGCACATGCTTGAGAAGTCAATTCAAAAGATAATTTTAAAAAAAAGATAATATAAAAAAATAAATAAGATTGCAACGAAGAAATGGATAACAAAGGAGATTCTACAACTGATGAACATCAAAAGAAATAGTAAACAAAATCAAGAAGAATATACAAGAACTAGCTGACCCGGCCCGGCTTCGCCCAGTCCCTGGAGGGGATCTATCTATCTATCAGTCTGTCTGCTTGTTTGTCTGTCTGTCTGACCCGACCCGGCTTCACCCAGTACCTGTTGGGGAGCATCTCATTTAATTCATATAAGTAGTCATATAAGCTCCCGTTCCCGACTATCTGTCTGTCTGTCTGACCCGGCCCGGCTTCACCCAGTCCCTGGTGGGGAGCATCTCATTTAATTCATATACGTAGTCATATAAGCTCCCGTTCCCGACTATATGTCTATCTGTCTGACCCGGCCCGGCTTCACCCAGTCCCTGGTGGGGAGCATCTCATTTAATTCATATACGTAGTCATATAAGCTCCCGCTCCCGACTGTCTGTCTATCTGCCTGTCTGTCTGTCTGTCTGAGCCGGCCCGGTTTCACCCAGTCCCTGGTGGGGAGCATCTCATTTAATTCATATAAGTAGTCATATAAGCTCCCGTTCCCGACTATCTGTCCGTCTGTCTGTCTGTCTATCTATCTGACCCGGCGTGGCTTCGCCCAGCTCCTGGCGGGGAGCGTCTCATTAAATTCACACAGTAACTTAAAAGAATGTCCTTCCACACACCATCCATTATTTTTAATGAAAACTGTTTTTAACTGTAGATAACTTCTTTAAGCATAAAAAGATGAGTTACAATGTTATGCATTATTTTTATGAAAACTTTGAAAATGCCTTAAAGATTATATCATTATTTATTATAACTCATATGCCTGTAAATAACTATAGACAAAGTTTATAAATCTTTGAAAACGATGCAACAATATGACTATAAAGTATATAGAAATGTTATTAAAAGTTATGCCCCTTGAAATAACTTGTCTAGAGTTAAGTCCCCTTACTATATAGAAATTATAATGAAAAATGAAATATTAAAAGTAGCAGAATAAAAACTAAAAAACTATGACAGAAAGTTGCACAGGAATGAAAGGAAAACGTGTAGAAAATTTCATCTCAATCGGATGGACCGTTCGCGAACGCATAAAGAACGGACGGACGGACACACATCGCCTTTTATAGATATAGATACTTAGAAAAATAGTGCAAAAGTGTGAGGAAATGAAAGAAGCCTGGATAAACTGTCAGTGCAAAGATATTGAAGAATTACGAAACGACGCAAAATCTATATACAAAAAGGTACAAGAGTTAACAGGCAGAAAGCATACTGCAAGTAGTTATTTGAAAACGAACAAATGGTCAAATATTTGTTAACTGACACATGAAAAGTAATCTAATTATGGTCCGAATACATACAAGATGATGATGTTGGCAAATTAGAAACAAACACATACAATCAATGTGAAAGACCACCAATACTGTAAGCAGAAGCTGAAGATGCTATAAAATACACGAGAAAAGGTAAATCCCGGAGGTCAGATATCAGTTGAAGAAATTCCAGATTGGTGACTCAGCCATGTGCACATGTGGTTTGGCGTCACAGACAGCAGAGCACATACTCTACGACTGCCCAAACTACAACATATCCAGGCGAACCTTCTGACCTAGAGAGACAACAGTGGAAGATAAACTCTATGGACCGCTGAGTGAACTAAAAAAGACTGTTAGATTCATACAAGAGACGACATTGCAGTTATAGACATATTTCAAGCGAACGAAAGAAGAAGAAGTTGAAGAAATTAAAACTGTTGGTAAACTGGGTATAATAGTGATAAAATAAATGCTGAATGATATCTATAACAGTGGATATATATGTGGTGATCTCTTGTGAATGATATCTATAACAGTGGATATATATGTGGTGATCTCTTGTGAATGATATCTATAACAGTGGATATATATGTGGTGATCTCTTGAAATCTATTGTCATGACTCTACCCAAAAAAGTCTGGTACAGCGGATTGTGGAGAACACTGCTCAATTAGTCGGAAGTCTCCTTGGCGACTGACTCGGGCTCCGAAGGTCGTGGGTTCGATTCCAGGCCGCGTTCTTCGGTTCACGAGTGCATCTTTTTGGACACCTCTGAAGGTCGTCGCTGGAGCTACAGAGTTTGTGCTCTGTGTGACGCTTTCCGCGCTGTGGAAAGGGACTGAGTAATATGGGATAAAACCCGGTGCAATGACCCTGTCGACTTGCGACTTTTTAAAGTGACTGCTCAATTAATTTAATGAGTCATATGACGAAAATACTGATGAGAATTGTAATGAGAAGAATAATAAAAATAATTAATAAAACCAGAAATTGGAGATAGGCAGTGTGAGTTTGTGGAAGGTAAAGACACAAACAACGCCTTAAACAGAAATAGAAAGAATGACTGAAGTGAAGAGAAAGATATATTTGTGCTTTATTGACTACACTTAAACATTTGATAAGGTGAAACACAAGAAAATGATTAAAATACTGGAAATTATAAAAATTGATGATAAAGATCTGAGAATAATAAAGAACATGTGCTGGCAACATGAAGCAGCCATCAGAAATGACAAGCAGCTGGGAACTTTTCAACACATTAAAGTCAAGGTTGTGTTCTATCACCCAATCGCTCCATTTAGTACAGCAAAATAAAATGAGATCCACACATCATCATCATCAAGTGCCATGCCGACTGGCTAGGTGTTCATGACCCTCCACAGATCTAGGTCTTTGGTTTTCTGGATCAACTCTGCCATTGACATTCCTCCATGCCACCGTCTCAAAACATCCAGCATCATTTCTCTTGGTCTGCCTCTCTTCCCCTCCATCTTTCCAGTTGTCACAATGTTCTCTAATGCTTCTCTTCTCATCACATGACCCCCCCCCCCCCCCCCAAAAAAAAAAAAAAAGCTGTTTGCCTCTTTCTTATTGTTGTATATAATTTTCTAGTTCCATTAGCCTCTTTCAAGCATTCATTGTTAGTTACTTTGGCAGTCAAAGGAATTCGCAACATTCGTCTCAGGAACCACATCTTTGTTGCTTCCAATCTCTTCCTAATTTGTTCATTTACATTCCAAGATTCACTGCCATACAGCAAAGCAGGTTCTATATAGCACCTCATCACGCTCTTTTTTTTAAAACGCTAAATGATAGTGACTTATTGCATAAGATATTCTTCATTTTCTTAAATGCAGTCTTTACTTGCCCTATTCTGTTCTTAATCTCTGTTGTTCATCTTCCATCTGATGTTATAAATGTCCCTAGATATTTAAAACTATCCACTTTGTGAAGAATTTTTCCTTCTATCTTTATTTCACATTTTGGTGTCACATGTTTCTTTGATATCACCATTGTTACTGTTTTCTTGATATTCAAGGAGAGTCCTTTCTTTGCACTCTCTGTTACTACAATGTCCAAAATTTATTGTAGATCTTTTGCATTATCTGTCACCGATACTGTGTCATCTGCATAGCGTATATTATGTATATTATAACCTCCGAATATTAATCCTGGTTTTTCTTTGATCTCTCTCATTATTACTTCGCTACAGAGGGAGAAGAGATCCGGTGACAAAACACATCCCTGTCTCACACCCAGCTATATGTGTTCACAATTTCCTTCTTTATTTCCCATTTTAATAGCTGCTATTTGGTTCCAGTAAATATTTTTTTTAATTATTTTCAGATCTTTCCTATCAATGGTAACATCTTCCAACATTTTATCATGTTTTACTTTATCAATTTTTTTAAAAAACTTGCATATCCATTACAGGACATTGCAGTCAACACCAGCATTTTTCAGCTGCTGTGATGTTCTGGGCAAGATTACGGTCAGTGATCCTTAGTATAATCTATGAAGCACAAATATATATCTTTCTTTGTCTCTATTTATCTTTATAATAGTGTCCGTAATGTATATATTGCATTGTTTGTACCTTTTCCTTCAACAAATCCATACTGTTCTTCACCAATTTCCATTTTTTTTTCTTTATTGTTCTTCACATTGTAATTCTGAGTAGAAGCTTGGTGACGTGATTTATTAGGTTAATCGTAGGTAAATCTTCGCACTCAATTTCTCCTGGTCTTTTTGGTATAGCTATAAATACAGATTTCAACATATAGCTTTGTATTAAATCCACTGCTGTAAATATCTTTCTACATTTTTGTTAATATATCTCAAGAGAAGCCAGGAATGTTAGTTGGCGGGCATCATGTAAATAACATGTGTTATGATGATGACATGGTTTTTTGGTTGCTGAAATAGCTGTACAAGAAATCATCATCATCATCATCTTCCACTTCTGCCGTCAAGCATCGTGGGGAGAAATAATTTGCGTTCCAGCGCCTGGTGGACGGCACTGGATAGTGTCATTCCGTGTGGTTGTACAATGTCTCTGATGTCGTCAATCCATTTTCTTCTTGGACGTCCTCGTGGTCTCGTCGCAGATGATCTTTGATGTAAGGCCAGTGATGGTAGTTGCTGATGTTGCATTCTAAAGACATGGCCAAACCACTTGATCTTCTGTCTTTCAATAAATGTGGCACAAGGTGCTGATCCTTAATTAATTAATATAATATATTATGGATTAAGCTGCGAATCATCCGTACATTAAGAGCCATGGAATAATATTTGCAACCAGTCGTTATTCTCAAGATATCCACAGGATAAGGGATGGCCAAACGTTCTCTAGGCGGAAAGCATATACGTCTACCCTACCCATGGATATGGATTTTGAAAAAGAAATAGATATATGGTATGAAAACAACAACAAGGATCAACTACAACGAAAATGGTTACTTGGAAAAACCTCATTATTACCCTCGTCCGAAACTCATGGTAGTACCTAGAGTTAGGACACACTTGTCTATTAGGACAAGGTAGGGACTAATATGTTTATTAGTTGGTCTGATTCCCCATGATCAGCCACACGACGACCAACGGAGGGTTTGAACAGGTGGGCGTGCCCGTCATATAGCTTTATTTTTTTTTAGGGTGGGTAAAGGGGTAAAACCAAGTGCTATTCAGTTGTGTTAGAATTATTGTAATAGTTGTACATATATACATATAATAGAGAAAAAAAAATGATAAATCATTTTTTTTTTAAATCGGGGAAGGGGCATTATGCCACATGACGGCACGCGCCACCAAATATAAAAAAAGGAGAAAACTTGATTTTCCCAGACAGTCAAGAAACTAGACGACAATATGAGAAACCAAGGAGAATGTGGACAACTTCATCAGACGGCAACGAGAGACGCTGTGAGTTTGTCATTCAGAAAGGATGGTTTCTGAAGGCTCCGTGTGAAGGTGACACCTGGATGCTGTGATTTCGGGATGAGGCAGCTGGGAATCAGGAGAGGAATGTGCTGAGGACGATACAACAGTGAAAAGACCGGGAAATGGAAACCTAGACTTTGTTTTTGATCCAAACGTCTGAACGGACGAAAAGATGATTAGGCTTCAAAGTCTCCAAGTGCCTTGTCCGTGAAAACTCAAACTGGACCGGACACCCGATGCATGTAAATCGAACTCGATAACAATAATACAGGAACAACAAATATGTTCTTGCTCATCTGAACAGGAGCATGAAAAATAGCATGTTCAAGTCGTGCGAACGTTTCACAGACCTTTAATCTGCCGCAGACACAAAAGGACAAACTCTGGCAGATAACTATAAGCTGATCCCTATACGCAGGATCGGCGCTTATTTAAATATAATCTACCTATGAGCTCCCAGTCCACTACGTCGCTCTTGAAGCCTTATCATCTTTTCCTCCGTTCAGACGTTTGGATCAAAAACAAAGTCTAGGTTTCCATTTCCCGGTCTTTTCACTGTTGTATCGTCCTCAGCACATTCCTCTCCCGATTCCCAGCTGCCTCATCCCGAAATTACCGCATCCAGGTGTCACCTTCACACGGAGCCTTCAGAAACACATCCTTTCTGAATGACAAACTCACAGCGTCCCCCCGTTGCCGTCTTATGACATATATAATTCCAACAGAAAGTCAAAACAAAGGACTTTGAATAACAAAACAAACAAAAAACCCAAAGTAATGGTAATTACAAACAAAACAATCTTCCCAAATGCAACAAACCTAATGGAACCAGTCTGAAACAAATCAATGTATTTGAGTACTTGAGTACTGTTATAACGTCAGGTAAAAAATGCATTAAGGAAGTTTAATGTAGAATAGCCCTAGCAACAACAGCATTTCAAAGGATGAGGAGTATTCTCTGCAACTTATTTTTGTCAATCAACGTGAGGAAGAGTTCTTAAGATCTGTATTGAGGCCATCTTGCTGCATGGAAGCGAATCATGGAAAATGAGCAGACAAGTGAGCATTTATGTGGAAGCTGCAGAGATGTGGTTTTACAGAAGAATGATGAGAACACTGTGGATGGACAGAAAACGTAATGAAGATACTTGAAAAGAATTCAACTCACAAAGAGAGAGTCTTACTTTTATCAGAAGAAGACAGTCAACATTGGTTGGCCATGTCATAAGATTATGGAAAGCTGGAAGGGAGTAGAGACAGGGAGAGACCATGAGAGAAGCTGCTGGACAGTGTAACATCATGGCATACCTCAGAGTAGCTTCAGACACAGATCACCCGTTGCATGAGGCGCTGGACGTAGTTAAGGGTCAGAGACTGATAAGAGGGAAATCATGGATGGCTTAGGCGGAGGATACGATCAGACAGGTGTGCCCCTTGGAGAACATTAGGCGAGGAGAGGAGTGGGTCAGAGTGCCAGCCGTGCAGTCAGACTTGTGCAGAGTTATAATCACATTGAGTCGGGAGTGCAGGGAGTGGCCAGCAGGGGCCACGGAAGTGGAAATTCAGCAATTAATTCAGGAAAATTCTCGCCCGGGTGATGTGATTATCTACACGGATGGGTCGGTGTTGAGAGGTAGGAGAAGTGCTTGGGGGTTCTTGGCAAAATCTAATGGTCGGCGTTTGGTGCAGGAGAGCCTGGTGTATGATGACACTACATCTAGCTTAATAATGGAGGTGGAGGCGGTCAGTGCAGCTTTCCGTTGGATAGAAAACAGGATACATACACATATTGTGATTGTAACTGACTCAGAAAGCATGCTGAGAACAGGCAAGCTTCGTGCAGAGTGGCTTGCTTCGCTTCGGAGGTCACAGGTAGCAAGCATCACCTGGATCTTTTCTCCTGGGCATGCCGGTGTGCTGGGGAATGAACAGGCGGACAGATTGGCTGGCTCGGCGGAACTTGGAGTATTGATGCATGACAAGGCAGATGTGGTTGCGGCCTTGTGGGAGCACGTGTACACCTCGGAGGAGCAAATGGATCACCATAGTCTGGTTAGAATGAGGCAGCGAGGAGTGACGAGGGGATCTGGCCGACGCTCGAAGGAAAGGCGAGACGGACATATAATCAGATTGCTACTGGAACTATTAGTGTTGGAACTCTTCGCTGGTTGCTGAGGATGGGGACGGAGCGCTTATGGGAATGTCCCGAATGCTGTGATGTCGGTTCCTAGATCAATCAATCAATCAATCACATCATGGCATGGAGGATATATCATCATCAGAAATGATTGGCAGTACACGAGACAGGCGGCTAGGGGCAGACATGATCACCAATGATGCATGGCTTGGACTATTAAAAAAAAACAAAAAAACGCGCACGCACGCACACACAAATATATATATAAATACGGTAAGTAAGGGACCTCTCTCTACATTAAAGTATATTGTGCATTTGGTGCTTGTGGCATATTTGACACTAAGCAGCAGTCCATGGCCGATGTGGCCAAGATCATGCCAGCCACTTGTACTTCCCAAGAAATAACCCGGGAACCCTTTAGGCTGGATCAATGTGGAAGACCAGGTCACTTAAACAAATTGCCACTTCACGAACGCATGACCACCGAGGCACTAGGCAAGCATGCTAGCCACCGTGCTACCACAGCTCCCCATATATATAAGGGAGAGTAGAAAAGCTTGCACTTTACTAAGGTGTCAAGGCACATACCTGGAAATAGGTGTGACACTAGTTCTTCTCTATGTATTCACCCTACAAGACAATGCTCCTCTCCCATCTCTTCATCACCGGTCTGATGCCCTGATTGCAGGACTCCCCCACCTGGGCCCAGAGTACTTCTCCAGTCCAGTTGTCCAGTCCTGGTCACCAAAATAAAAAATAAAAAATAACACAAACATTCATGAAACATATTCTTCAGGCAGAAGTCACTCGGTGCCAGGTCTGGTCAGCATGGTGACTGGGGCATGAAGCCATACCTGCAATGCTGGGTAAGATCAAGGGTGTCACAAGCTGCGTGAGTCAGCGCATTATTCTGAATCAGATTAACCCCTTGCACTTGATTTCCTCTTGTAACTTCTGGAGTAGGTTTTGGTAGTACGTGGTGCTGATAGCATGGTCTAGAGAATATAGTTGCTGAGAATTCATGGTCAAGAGAAGATAGTTGCTGAGAATTCATGGTCAAGAGAAGATAGTTGCTGAGAATTCATGGTCAAGAGAAGATAGTTGCTGAGAATTCATGGTCAAGAGAAGATAGTTGCTGAGAATTCATGGTCAAGAGAAGATAGTTGCTGAGAATTACCCCGTGGCAGCTCCCATGGAAAGTCAGCATGTCCTTTTTATCACAGACGGTACCATCTTTGCAACATCCCCCCCCCCCTCTCTATGCCACGTATGAGACAAATTTAAACAAACAGTATGTCTTTACAATGTTGCACAGCAACTGAACATGTCTTAACAATATCTTAGTAAAATACAAACATGTACTGCTGCTCCTCATATATAACACACACATACATACACATATGCTGCTTTGTTCAGCAAAGGACATATGATGTGTTTTGTGTGTGTGCTCATTTACAACAAAGCCGTGGCATTTACAACTTCTGGCCAACACATCCAAGCAGTTGCTTGCTTGCCTTACTGAGTTGCATTCTAAAGTATTCTGCTATCTTAGTGAGATGAGGGGATTTATACAAATCTTAATCTTCAGGTTTATTTTTTTTTTTTAATGGATTGTCCTTTGCAGGATGTTGTGATTACCCCTGGTTGATTTTCTAGGTAATTTTGTATATTCAGTAGCTGGCCATTGCTATCTGAACAAGAAGTCATCATTTAAGTGCAACTGACCTGTGCATGGAAGAAACCCACTAGCCCATCACCACAACACAGCAAGTTGAGCGTGATATACACATCTGCTGACTATATCTTCCTAATCCCCAGTTGAGCGTGATATACACATCTGCTGACTATATCTTCCTAATCCCCAGTTGAGCGTGATATACACATCTGCTGACTATATCTTCCTAATCCCCAGTTGAGCGTGATATACACATCTGCTGACTATATCTTCCTAATCCCCACAGTTGAGCGTGATATACCCCTGTGCTGACAATATCTTCCTAATCCCCACAGTTGAGCGTGATATACCCCTCTGCTGACTATATCTTCCTAATCCCCACAGTTGAGCGTGATATACCCCTGTGCTGACTATATCTTCCTAATCCCCACAGTTGAGCGTGATATACCCCTCTGCTGACTATATCTTCCTATGTTGAGCATGATATACCCCTGTGCTGACTATATCTTCCTAATCCCCACAATTGAGTGTGATATAACCCTCTGCTGACTATATCTTCCTAATCCCCAGTTGAGCGTGATATACACATCTGCTGACAATATCTTCCTAATCCCCACAGTTGAGCATGATATACCCCTGTGCTGACTATATCTTCCTAATCCCCAGTTGAGCGTGATATACTTCTCTGCTGACTATATCTTCCTAATCCCCTATGTTAAGCATGATATACACCTCTGCTGACTATATCTTCCTAATCCCCTATGTTGAGTGTGATATACCCCTCTGCTGACTATATCTTCCTAATCCCCACAGTTGAGCGTGATATACCAATGTGCTGACTATATCTTCCTAATCCCCACAATTGAGTGTGATATAACCCTCTGCTGACTATATCTTCCTAATCCCCAGTTGAGCGTGATATACACATCTGCTGACAATATCTTCCTAATCCCCACAGTTGAGCATGATATACCCCTCTGCTCACTATATCTTCCTAATCCCCACAGTTGAGCGTGATATACCCCTCTGCTGACTATATCTTCCTAATCCCCAGTTGAGCGTGATATACCCCTCTGCTGACTATATCTTCCTAATCCCCAGTTGAGTGTGATATAACCCTCTGCTGACTATATCTTCCTAATCCCCAGTTGAGCGTGATATACACATCTGCTGACAATATCTTCCTAATCCCCACAGTTGAGCGTGATATACCCCTCTGCTGACTATATCTTCCTAATCCCCAGTTGAGCGTGATATACCCCTCTGCTGACTATATCTTCCTAATCTCCACAGTTAAGCGTGATATACCCCTCTGCTGACTATATCTTCCTAATCTCCACAGTTGAGCGTGATATACCCCTCTGCTGACTATATCTTCCTAATCTCCACAGTTAAGCGTGATATACCCCTCTGCTGACTATATCTTCCTAATCCCCACAGTTGAGCGTGATATACCCCTCTGCTGACTATATCTTCCTAATCCCCACAGTTGAGCGTGATATACCCCTCTGCTGACTATATCTTCCTAATCCCCAGTTGAGAGTGATATACCCCTCTGCTGACTATATCTTCCTAATCTCCACAGTTAAGCGTGATATACCCCTCTGCTGACTATCTTCCTAATCTCCACAGTTAAGCGTGATATACCCCTCTGCTGACTATATCTTCCTAATCCCCACAGTTGAGCGTGATATACCCCTCTGCTGACTATATCTTCCTAATCTCCACAGTTAAGCGTGATATACCCCTCTGCTGACTATATCTTCCTAATCCCCGCAGTTAAGCGTGATATACCCCTCTGCTGACTATATCTTCCTAATCCTCACAGTTGAGCGTGATATACCCCTCTGCTGACTATATCTTCCTAATCTCCACAGTTGAGCGTGATATACCCCTCTGCTGACTATATCTTCCTAATCTCCACAGTTGAGCGTGATATACCCCTCTGCTGACTATATCTTCCTAATCTCCACAGTTGAGCGTGATATACCCCTCTGCTGACTATATCTTCCTAAACCACACAGTTGAGCATGATATACCCCTCTGCTGACTATATCTTCCTAATCCCCTATGTTGAGCGTGATATACCCCTCTGCTGACTATAACTTCCTAATCTCCACAGTTGAGAGTGATATACCCCTCTGCTGACTATATCTTCCTAATCCCCAGTTAAGCGTGATATACCCCTCTGCTGACTATATCTTCCTAATCTCCACAGTTGAGCGTGATATACCCCTCTGCTGACTATATCTTCCTAATCTCCACAGTTGAGCGTGATACACCCCTCTGCTGACTATATCTTCCTAAACCACACAGTTGAGCATGATATACCCCTCTGCTGACTATATCTTCCTAATCCCCTATGTTGAGCGTGATATACCCCTCTGCTGACTATAACTTCCTAATCTCCACAGTTGAGAGTGATATACCCCTCTGCTGACTATATCTTCCTAATCCCCACAGTTGAGCGTGATATACCCCTCTGCTGACTATATCTTCCTAATCTCCACAGTTGAGCCTGATATACCCCTCCGCTGACTATATCTTCCTAATCTCCACAGTTGAGCGTGATATACCCCTCTGCTGACTATATCTTCCTAATCCCCTATGTTGAGCATGATATACCCCTCTGCTGACTATATCTTCCTAATCTCCACAGTTGAGCATGATATACCCCTCTGCTGACTATATCTTCCTAATCCCCAGTTGAGCGTGATATACCCCTGTGCTGACTATATCTTCCTAATCCCCTATGTTGAGAGTGATATACCCCTCTGCTGACTATATCTTCCTAATCCCCTATGTTGAGCGTGATATACCCCTCTGCTGACTATAACTTCCTAATCTCCACAGTTGAGAGTGATATACCCCTCTGCTGACTATATCTTCCTAATCCCCAGTTAAGCGTGATATACCCCTCTGCTGACTATATCTTCCTAATCTCCACAGTTGAGCGTGATATACCCCTCTGCTGACTATATCTTCCTAATCTCCACAGTTGAGCGTGATATACCCCTCTGCTGACTATATCTTCCTAAACCACACAGTTGAGCATGATATACCCCTCTGCTGACTATATCTTCCTAATCCCCTATGTTGAGCGTGATATACCCCTCTGCTGACTATAACTTCCTAATCTCCACAGTTGAGAGTGATATACCCCTCTGCTGACTATATCTTCCTAATCTCCACAGTTGAGCCTGATATACCCCTCCGCTGACTATATCTTCCTAATCTCCACAGTTGAGCGTGATATACCCCTCTGCTGACTATATCTTCCTAATCCCCTATGTTGAGCATGATATACCCCTCTGCTGACTATATCTTCCTAATCTCCACAGTTGAGCATGATATACCCCTCTGCTGACTATATCTTCCTAATCCCCAGTTGAGAGTGATATACCCCTCTGCTGACTATATCTTCCTAATCCCCAGTTGAGCGTGATATACCCCTGTGCTGACTATATCTTCCTAATCCCCTATGTTGAGAGTGATATACCCCTCTGCTGACTATATCTTCCTAATCCCCTATGTTGAGCGTGATATACCCCTCTGCTGACTATATCTTCCTAATTTCCACAGTTGAGCGTGATATACCCCTCTGCTGAATATAGCTTCCTAATCCCCTCAGAACAGATTCATATCTGATGTATGATGCTCAAGACTCAAAAAAGTAATCGCCCATCATACACGTCAAGGTAGTCCCATGGCAGAGACTGCCAGCAAGATGGTCACGTGTTAGTGTCACAGATTTGAGGTGGTATAACTGTTCTCTTCCTCACTGCCTCCCTTCCAAGTCAACTAACAGAAAATTGAGAAAATGATTCAGTACCAATTGTATAGGGCTGGATATAGGATAGAGCAGTGAATCCCACCAATGCCGGGGACTGAACCCAATTTACTGACTTGACTAGCAAGTGCACTAACCACCATATACTAAGGCATCATTTGGATAGGCTTCCATGAATGTAGAGTAGACATATAACACAGTGGTTCTCAACCCACCTGAGGAATTATTACCTGCTTGCCTTCTGTTTGTCATGAACTATTTAGGTCTTGCTAGACCAGTGGTTCTCAACCGGTGGGGAATCCCCCCCCCCCCCCCCCAAGGAAATTTTATGGTGGAAATATGAAAGGGGAGAATGACATTTTGAACATATGGTGAAGGGGTGCATGGGCCAAAAAATGTTGAGAACCACTGTGCTAGACTATAAATGTGACTGAATGTGTCTGGGTTGCCCACGTTTTCCAGCCTTGACCGTATCACAAAAGGAACCAACAAGTTGATCTTCAAACTGGTGTCACAACTCATGAGGCACATATGTTGTTTGTTTCCCAGTTCAGTCTTGGTTTGTGACTTCTACCTCAAGGATCATGCACAACAGGATGGGCTTCGTGAGATGATACAGGACATCCATACGCCTGTGTTGTGTTTTACTAACTCAAGCTGTACACACTTTTGTGAGACCATAAACATATACATGAAAGTTCATCAAGTCTTAAATGTATGCTTCATTTTGTTTTTTAAAAAAAACGAGAGAGAAAGTCTTCGTTCCTATGAGCCTTACATTTATTATTCATGCTTAAAAAATGAAATAAATGTAATTCTCTTGCATTAGGGTGAACACAGGGACAAAGGAATGTAATACATGAAGTAAATAAATACCACAGTTAAAAAAAGATAAAAATTGCACTCCGTTAGGGGTACTGGTCAGCAAGACTAACACCTGTTCCTCAAGGAGATACAAGCGATCAAATCTGCAGTCCACTATATGGCAAAGGAAACTCAACTCACCTTCCTGCCATTTGATCATGTGCACAGTGTACTAATATTGGTATGATAACAAAGACACAGACAAGGACAGTAAAAACATTACAGGTGAGGTCAAGCTTCTCCATGTAACAACTCCATTGTGAATGATTCAAAAACTTCCCAAAAATTAAAGGTCATAATTGTCCAGAGAGAACCAAACAATTTTTAAACAATTAGAATTTACTTCTGTTTCACTATTTAGGGAAAAACAGCCATACATACAAGCAACCAGATATTTAGAAAAATAATAATTTGTAAAGTAACAAATATAGATCTTCAGTTTTACTTGGCACTGTTATGCTGTAGAGAAAAAAAAAACAACAGACAAATCAATTACTCACACAATCACACAGACAAGCAAAAATTAAATGTCTAATGAAAACAGACTGATAACATATGAAAACTTCAATGTAATGACATGGAAACACACAATAAAATAGAGAAAACTTCACACACAGGATAACTACACTGAACAGTAAAAAATGAAACAGGCTGAGAATAAGGAAAAGTGAAAAGCAACAAATTGGTACAAAGTACAATTAAGCAATAAGCAATATTTGTAAAAAGAGGTGCAATATGTGGGGGGAAATGTTTATCTCTTGCACTGTATGGTGTTTAAAACATGAAACAGGAAAACATGGAGCAAAAATTTTTCTGACAAAGAGACATAAAAATATACAATCAGAATGCAGAGCAAACCAGAATATCACATATTAGTGACTTCTTGAAGACGGCAAATTTGTTAAACTTTAACAAACATAAATCACATCAAAATCATGTGACATTGAACATTATTGTGACATTTAAAAAAAAAGTCACTAGTTCAACAATCAACATGAAATAAGCCTTGCAGATTCATGACTAACCAACTGGTAATTGGAAACAATTTGCTGAGAAAACACAGTACATTTACCTGGCCAAATGAGTTTATTAATACTACCATTTCTCATGAGTGATGAAGATAATTCCTTTCTGGAGCAAATATCTTGGTCTTGATCATCATTCTCCCTATTCTGTGAACATTTAGTTCACATATGTATTTCATCGCAATTTATTAAGTTGGGGTGGTGGGTGTGCATGTAAGAGTGCATGCGCTCATGCAGAAAACAAGATGATAAAAACACTTCATAGGCAAGTGAATACTTTTGCCTTAGTTAGTCCATTCAAAGCATGCAACTGCCAATGTTCATTTTGCTAGGTCGATAAGATGTGTATTAAAAGCCAAATGGTGAATATAGTTTCAGCATGCTGATCTCTTTCCCTGTCAGATCCGAGGCCTGATTCCGTCCATCAATCAGTCACAAGGCATATCTATTCCCAAACTATAGAGAATAAATTCAGTGCAGCATATGTATGTATTTTATATGTAGTTCTGTTGAAGTCAAGGAGAAACCAGCACATCAATGTCTCAGGAATAAATGTATGGGTAGTCACAGAGCTAGATTTATGATGGGTGACATGTTAACAAACTCCTATCAGCCAGCAGACTGGATGATCTGAGATGACATTCATATCTGTAATCCACTATTATATATGCCTGTGAATTGGTGAATTTTTGTCAAGAATATGACAAAATCCATGCTGCAGTAGTTAGTTCTACAAGCATCATAGTTTGTGTCAGGCGATCAATCCACATACTACATGTCCAGACAACATAAAATCATTGATTTCATGAGCAAACAATTGCCATGTTTTCACCAAGCACGCATGTTTACACAGCAACAACAGTGAACTTACAACATTTCTGAAGAATCAAGATAATTCAACTGAGCTTGATTAATACTATCAAGATGACCACTATAAGTTTTCTAAATGACGTTTCTGCACCATAAAAATGTATGAAAACTTGCAAACAATGAGCAATTAGCAGCATCAGACAAACAGTAACATTACATATAGGATGACAAATAACATAACATAAACAAACTTGACTGCTTGAAAATGACAGACATCTCACAAGAAAAAATGAACTGAGTAAATGCACAAGATAGACAACAAATGAGAAGTATAATGAAGTCAGTAAGTGAAAGAATGTAGCCACATTTACAACTAGATTTACGATAAAACATAACTACACAAAACTGTGCCAGAAGACAATGATGAGGACAACAACAAGAAAAGAAAACCTCTCATATATTTTCTTAAAGACAGGGATACAACAATAACAGACTATAAAGTTATTCCAAAAATTATCTATAAGCCAATGGTAAGTCATTCTAATTTTCTCTGTGTGATGGTACAGCTAATAAAATCAATTGTTACACAATTGTGTGTACAAATTTGAATCTAATTTTCACCCCCACTCCAGAGAGAAAAAAAAGATATTTCTTCCTACTGGCAATTGCATATGATGTAAACCTGGGTCTGTCACTAGTGTTTTGTCCAATCTATGTCAATTATTGTTTTGAGTTGTTACGACTGAAGCTAGGGCAGGATAGTCAGAACTCTGAAATAAACCTAGATCATCATTATCTGAAGTGTGTCAATGGAAGACAGAGATACTGACCATTCTTCAGCCTATGACAGTGGTTTCAGTGGTAGAGAAGAGGACAACTTTAGCCCTGGAACTAGTGTCAGGTCATCATAACATAACTTTGTTCACAAAACTGTTCAAGGAGTCTCTCAAACAAGAATTATCTCAGTTATTGCACATATAGCTGTTTGGTCTGCATGAAGGAACATAGAAAAACACACCAACAGTGGAAATACAAGTTACTTCTCACCTGCTGATGTGACAAGAAAGGCTGTTTTGCAGGTCATAAACGATTTTTAAAAATTCACCAATTTAAAATCAACCACAAACTATGTTATAATGCTGATCGTATTCTGGTATGAACCTAAGGCCTATCCACATCAATGCGGAAGTACTAGTAGATCCAGGGCTAAAGCACTTCTAGTGCTTCCGTATTGACGTGGATAGGCCTTAGGTTCATACCAGAATATGATCAGCGTTGCCAGTAGTGGGTTGTGCTCAATATTTAAAATAGTCCTTGCGCATTGACGTGAATAGGCTTTAGGTTCATACCAGAATACGATCAGCATTGCCAGTAGTGAGTTGTGCTCAATATTTAAATCTCAAATCCCGAAACAACCAAATAAATCAATATGTTATAATGAACTAATAATATTCGTCGATTTTGAAAAGCACAGCCATCTAATTTGAAACAGCCAAATGACTATAGACTCAAGCAGCTAGATGGAAGGAGTTTGGGAAGTTTTGGGTATGTGTTTTTTTAAAGTCAACATTGCATTCCATCAATAATTACTACTCACGGAACTGCTAAAGGGTGAAACTCACAAATAACCTTGAAATGTGTACCATATATAGTCAAACCTTAAGATTGCTGAAATCTGCCGCATGTACAGGAAGTCACCATCCACAATAAGTTCCATTGTGGCAAAACAGGGAGCAATAAAGAAGGCTAATGTAGCGAAAGGCATGAATGTGCTAACGAAACAGAGATCGCAAACATTGAAGATGTTGAACAGTTATTATTAATTTGGATAAATCAAAAGCAGTTGGATGGCGATTCTGTTTCGGAGGCAATCATATGTGAAAAGGACTGTTGAATGCCGATCTCATTAAGAAAATGACAGGGACAAATACTAGTGTATTTAGTGATTTAAAGGCCAGCAGATTATAGTTTGAAAAATTCAAGGGGAACAATGGCATACATTGTGTTACTAGGCACGGCGAAGGTGCAAGTTCGGACTCGTCTGGGGCCGAAAAATAGTATCAAACACTATATTTATTCTCTATAAAATGTGCTTTTGGTATGTATTTTGGAGTGTCTATGATGAATTAATTGGATTTACATTGATTCATATGAAAATAATTGTCTCGGTTTTCGTCGGTTTCGGGTTTCGCCGATTGTTTTCGGACAGATACGGACGAAAGTCGAGGTTTGACTGTAATTCCTTATTCATTAAAAAGATGCTTAACAAAATCACTGACACAGTCAAAGTATTTGGCATTAAGACTGATCCCAGTGTCATGAAAATGAATGTGTATGCCAAACAAACCCATACATAAATGTTACTGTAGAGAAAAAGATCACCAAACAAATGCAAGTTTCCATGCCAGAGCCATATGATTACAGAGAATACCCATTGTAAAGCTGAAGTAAGCTCACAGCCACATTGCAGGAGAAACAAATATTTCCAAGATTTAATGATATCAATATAGAGCTGTAATACAAATTGTTAAATTCATCATATATATCAAACCCATATCTGGCTCTGAACCATAAACTGTTTACTCAACAAGGATGAAAAACTTTTAAAATGTTTTATGGCACGATGTAAAAAATAAAAGTGAAATGGGACAGACAAAATTCAAATGAACAATTTAAACAGACAACTATAGGAAAGTATATAAGTAAGGCTGTAGCAGTCTGGTCTATCCAGCCTGTGTACTTAGTACTCTTCTTTATGGCAGTAAAACCTGGCCAACTTACACCAAGAGAAATGTTTAAACAACTTTCATAAGAATACTTGGTAGTCAGTGGCAAGATAGATTAGATGACAATACCAAAGTATTGGAAAGATTGTGTGGTGTGATGGTAGGTTCCATGTTCAGTCTTCATGTAGACTTCAATGGATAGGACACATTAGGAGGACGCACAAAGTAGGACATCTTGTTTGGTGAATTACAGACGGATAAAAGACCTCGGGGGTTGGCCTCTACGATGGTACACAGATGTGCATAAGCGGGACATGAATGATACAAACATTGATACTGCACTTTGGGAGCAAGTTACCACTGATCACGTTGCATGGGAGGAAAAGATCAGCAATGGAATAAAAGACAAAGGAGAAAATCATTGCAGATAGGTCAGTCACTGAGTGTGTGAAACGTCAGATGGTGCATGATGATGGAAACGACCATGTGATCACATGCACTCATTGTGAATGGACATTTATGGCACAAATTGGTCTGTCCAGTCACATTCGCTACAACCATGGGTTGTAGTTATTGTGCCTGGTTTTAAGCACAATGTAACAAACTATCGTCTGAGAAGACAACATGGTGCCAGTCAGTCGGTGGCCTGGTCATAATATGAGACACGGAGATCTACAAATAAAAATACTGGAAGGCCTCATCCAGAGGACATCCAAGAAACACCTGCATCACACAGGGGCATGTTTAGACTGATTCAAGATGAAGAGAAATGCTGAGAATAGTCACCTGACTAGATGACTTCAACACGTCTTAGGACTGACAAACCTGATGATTATTCCTTGTCTAATAAAACAATATACACTTACAAGGACATCAGACTTCCTGTGTACTTCTATTGTTTCATTGGGCCTAGTGAGAATTATAGTAATAGTCATGACAACATAGAACAAATGCACTTAACAGTTTTAGGGTAAGTGTGAAAAATTAAGAAGTTTAAATCACTGAATTCAGGCACATAAAACCAAGCGTGTTATTTGCATGACTGCCACTGGTGTCAGACTGACAGGCAGTAAACAGCAAGCTGTTTGACTATTCTGACAGAACAGGAAAGTATTTAAAGTGTAATAGCCACACAATTGCGAAGCTACAGATGGAATCACGACTCACATTATTTCAAATTTGTCACATAACTCCATATAAACAAATCTACATATAAAGACATACTAAAGGAAACAGAAGATATTTTAAGGGATACCTTGAAGATGGAATGAGAACACTGCTCCAAAACAATAACAAAAATGCTTACAAACACAGAAATTTAGCACTAAGTACTACAGAGAAAAAAAAAAAATCACAGCCACTGCACATAAACAGTTCTACTTCATTTACAAATTTGGTTTTTAATTTGTCATTAGCTGATTGTTATAAAAAAGGACAAACAAACAATCAATCAACTCCGGAAAAATAAACATAAAAGGAAAACAAACAAATTAAGGTTGCCAAATATTAATTATCTCTTTTACTAAACTTATTCCATACCTAATTATTTTACAAAATTAACGGTTAAACCCTAAAATTAGCAGACACATAATATACTGACTTAACTATAATAATATGCCTGATCACTAGTTAAATATTTTATATCAGAGTACAGGAAGGACACTGCCAGAATATTATATTTGTAGCTGGTGTTTCTTACAAAAAATATGAGGTATGTGCATTACACAATCCATAAGAATGATATCAGTTCAGTAAATTCCCTGTAAGCTTCAGCAAAGCACAGATTGTTATATTTACAAATACTTGACTGCCACCCTGGGTTAATGTTGGTAAATATTTTAAAATGCTTTGGGAAAAGGCAACAGAACTAACCAGAATTTAATACTAGACATTACAGTTAAGTGGAAGAGCAAGTAAATCTAATAATCGATGTTTCATAAGAAATCGGTTAAAAGAGCCACTCAACAGTCAGGTAAAAATTGTCTGTATCTTTATATGTGCATATGCGTTTTGAATACACTGTGTGCTCAGTAAATTGTCAGTTGGCTCGAATACTAAAAATATGCTGATATCAAAACACATTGGATTTAATCATCTTATAATACAGATGGAATGAGAACATCTGACAGCTGTGTACTACAGGTACCATCAGGGAAGCAGAACACTGTCACCTACTATGCATGTCAACAAAGGCCACGCAAGAGAGTTGACATGTGACAGGCTACTTCATGCAGTAGACAAATTTAGCTGCAAAATACAATCAACCATGAGCAAGTCTGAAGAAAACAAAACTCAGGCAACCAAGATGAAAAGACCTTCTCCTAAAAGAAGTATGAAGTCAAGCAAAGGCATAACAAGCCTGGATCACTGACTTATCTCCTTTCATGTTAGAATTATGTATGAACTGGGAAAGACTGTACAACTGATAAGGAACATGAATATTATAAGTTTAGTATTTTTAGGAATAAGCAAAACAGGGTGGAAGGGAGCAGTTAAAAAGCTTTAAACACAGATGAAAGTACTGTTTTCAGGCCATGCAAGGAAAATGCTCCTGGCAGTGAAGGAGTGGTCCTACTGTATCTAAAGAGGCAGAGACAGTACTACTATTGTTGGAGATGAGTTGAGTTCTAGATTAATAACAGCAACATGTAAAACGACAAAAAGAAAGTAAACATGATTCTGAACCAGTCTTACACACCAACACATGATCAGGATGAATCAATTAAGCAGGAATGTTATATGAAACTTCAAAGTACTATAATCAATCAAAGAAATGGCAATTTCACAATTTTGTTAAATTACACGAATATGCCAAAATAGGATCAGACATTGCAGGTTATGAAGAGATCATGAAAAAACAAGGACATGGAGTAATGAACAAAAATGGAGATCTATCCATCAATTTTTGCGTAATGATTAATATGTCAAAGAAGGAAGTATATTTCGACATAAAAGAACACACAAAGTAAAGTGGCTATCACCAGATCGCAAGACAAATATCAAAGTTATGATATCTAAATTAACAAAGAAATTCAGATCATCTCGACATGAGGTAACAGATATTAGACATGTAGATATAAACTCAGATCGCCATCTGCTAATAAGTAAAATCAAGTTGAAATTCAAAAGATACATATTTTTATAAACATGGAAGTCAGTACAATGTAGGGTATCTCAGAAATCAAGAAACTAAGAAACAATTTACGGTTAAAGCACCTTATCTTTGGAAAGGGAATGAAAACATAAAGCTTGTATAATGCCCGAAAGCCTTAAAAAATATAAGTGGAGCAGGATATCAATTTTGATAAACCAGCTAAAGAATAAGAAATAAAAGCTCTCAGACTCCTGGGAGATGCAGTAGCGAAGTGGCTTGATGCTTGTCTGTTGACTCAATGGTTGTGATTTGAATCCACACCGGGCAGATTTAAATAAGTGGACACAGCCTAAAATGGATATCTTTGGAAAGCAAAGGCAGATGGCTTGATACTGACCACATCACCCACCGAGTGCCAATTGGTCTATAAAAATATGGGCCTAGTACCACATGCTCATAGGCCTAAAGGCGTGTAAAAGGACCAACATCAGACTCCTGAAGGATGGGAATGATCACTGATTCAGATGGTATCCCAGAAGAAGATATTAAAGCCAACAAAAGTATGTCAATTCAATTACTGCATACATTATTTAGCAGTCTGGGAGACTGAAGAAATACCAGCAGACTGGAGAGAAGAATATTTGGTGAAGCTACCAAAGACAGGGAATCTGCAAATTGTGAAAATTATAGAAGAATAATGTTATTGTCAGTTCCTGAGAAAATATTAAGCTGGGTCATTGTGAAGACATTAAGAGATGTTGTTGACAAAAACTAAGGAATGAATGGGCAGGCTTAAAACCAAACAAACCTTGAACTGACCAGATAGCTACATTATGCATAATAATAGAGCAATGCACTGAAATGTATATTAGATGTGTAGATTACGAAAAAGCCCTTGACAGCACTGATTAGAAATATGGTCAGGAACTGATGAGACACATTGGGATCCCACAGAAGATCATTAACTTAATAAAAGCAACAAATAAAGGTATAAAATGCAGAGTACTTCATACGAATAAGAGCGTGACAGAGATGCCTTTTGTCACTTGTATTATTCTGACTATAGACTAGATTATGAAGACAACAATATCATTAGAAATGTAATTTAATGGACTAACAGAGCAGTTTGATGATCTGTACTTTGCTGATAACACTGCCCTCCTGTCTCTCACACAAAATCAGATACAAGATAAATTCAGCAGGTTTAAAGGGAGGTCACAATAATTAGAACTACAAATTCTTAAGGGGTAGACAAAGAAAATGAGAATAAAGCAAGCAAATGATAATCCCATCTCCCTCGACCTAACTTCAAGGGGAAGAATTATACATATATTTAGGTAGTAATATAGATAACAAGGGATAATGGACAGAGATATTACAAGAATATAAAAGGCAAGAGAAACTTTCACTAGGAAATTTGTGGAAGTCAAAAGAAATTAAACCAAATCTTGGATAAGTAACTTCAAATCATTACCGGTATATGGATCAGAAATAATGGATAACAACGTAAACAATTAATAATAACTACAGACGGTCATCAACTTGTGTCTGTGCAGAAAAGAAGGACTAAAATGGTATGGCAGATTTGCTCATGCAGAGCTTATGGAAAGACGTAAACAAATGTCAGTGAATCAAGAGTGGAGGGAAAGAAACTGGCACTAAACAGGGTACACATGAGGAAAACCTGTTAATATAACTGGAAATGCCTTCCTTTGGAGGCAACAAGGCAAACGAAATATATAGAGGGAGATCTAACAGAGAAAAAACAATTACAGATAGAGGTGAATAATATGGGAAGGAATTGGAGGCAGCCGCAAAATATTCAGAGATCTTGGTGTCAGTTGCTTGAAGGTCAATGCTTTATGGGGGCATAAAAGGCAGGCGAAGAAGAGAACATCTAATCTGTAGTTCATACGTTTAGCAGCACATACAGATACTTCTCAGATATATATATATATATGTATGTATATATATATATATAAAACAAGAAACTGTTTGAATTATAAGTTTAAAACAAAAGAAAGTGCCACAATAAATACAACATAACTATCAGAATGTATTCACATGTTGAAATATCTGAATGAAAAAACATTACCTCTATCATTGTGGAGAGAATACAATCAACATGGTCTTATAAACAATAGTTTATCTAAACAAAAAAATGAAACAGAAAATAAACAGCAGCAACATCAATGACTTTTGATAATGTAATGTTCAGTCTAATGGTTTAAATATTGCACTTAATATTCATACGTCAGCTCCTCTCTTGTTCTTATATTGTTCAATACCTACACAGAATTGTGTGTGGTTTGTTAAGATGCTATTTAATGCACATTCCATCTATCATGTGCCATGCCGGTAAGCGTGGGCGGTCATGATTCGCCATTTCACTCGATCACCAGAGTCATGGATCAGCTCAGTGTTCTTGTCTTGACCATGTCACGTGGTCAAGCCATCCAGGTATTTACTTCTCTATCTTCCCCTTGTTCTCGTCCCCTCGATCTTGCCAGTTGTCATCAAGTTCTCTCATTTATTTCTTCTCATAACAGTACATGTATAAATGGCAACACATAGTCTAGACATCATACTTGTTTCCATATGACCATGGCATAAGCATTTGTTCAAGTAGGAGAGGTGGATCAAGTGTGTTGATACAGATTTATCAGTATCTGACTTCAGAGACATTAGTCACCAGAAACGTTTACTTTCCACTGTACAAATCACTTCAATGACATCTGTTAACTATGACTATTTTATTACATACCTTCCCTTTAGACTCATTCAAAATATTTGTGTCACAACTGCTATTGCTTTGTAAAATGTTCCTACAGAGTTTTGCTAATATTCTCTCAAGAGTAAAGAGATCACACATGCCATCTGGCACTCAAATCTGGCAAAGCTACAGTTAATGGGGAAACAACAATAAGGGACTATAAACATAAATCCATGTAGCAAAAATAATATTTTATCTCATAACTGGCAAGCAAGAAGGGAAAAGGGAAAATTTTTAAAAAATGGTTGCCACAACAATCCTGAATACTGCCACATTTTCAGGCAATTTTGTTCAGACGACATCCTAATGCAAGATAGAATTTAGTAGAATATCACTCTCATCACAAGCTGCAGACAAGATTCTCAATCCCAGGCCAGTTCCCCTGCCTCATGTATTTTTTTGCCCAGGGTGTGTTTAATGGTTTTTACAGTATGAACAAGAAATAAGTGACCTTGTTAAGAGTTCACTAATTTTATACTATATGCTCTGACGTGTTGTAAAACTATGAAAGCAAAGAATATGCGCCTATAACTAAAGGGAATTTACTTATGTCACAGATGTGCTCATGAGATATTTCCCACTGATCTGAAATCAAACACGCTGATGTCAGGTAGATTATCATGCAATCACTGCTGTAGGTTATCTTACAGAAAACTGATGTGAGAGTACTTTCACTACAACAGTATGGTCTCTCTTACAGGTGGTTTTGCACAGTAAAGCTGCCAAGCAGTTTCACAGCAGCCATTTTTCTGACTAGAACAATCTAGAAATGAAAACATTAATGTTCTTTCATCATGTCTTATTTTGGTGGCATAAATTTCACTTGAAACAACTTGACACATTCAAAGCCTGGCTCATTATTCGTTGATCACTGGCCTGTTACACAATGTCGACTGATACAGTGCTTCCATTTATGCTGTACATTATCAGAAGCCTTTAGACACTGCTTTAAGATGATGATGATGAAAGAAGAACACACGGAAACTGTCAGCATGAGGTGGGCATACCAATGAAAAGCTTGTCATTAATGGTCAGAAATCAAGTAGCTAAAATCAACAGCATTGTATATTATGCATTATTAGCATTCATGAAATAAAGTGAACTGAAATAAAGTTAAAACAGAAACTTGATACTCAACATTAAGATGTATGCATTTCAGTGGCAAGGGTTATTTCCAGTAGGTGAAAATTATTATATTAGACACATTTATCTTCAAGGTTAAATATTTCATATGTATTGAAATACTTCATGTTTCAAACACAGACCTTATCTTCACATATGTTGTAGTCTAACTAAGAGGGGGAAAAGTGCACATCCCAGTGATTGTTCAGATCAATAACATATTAATGTGTCAGAACTGTGAAGAAAATTGAACAAAGTAAGACAACACATTAATTATAAATATGATCACAGGTCATCACAATATGGACTTTAAGAAAGTGAAAAAAGAGGAAAAACAAATAAACATTTTCCTGAAGGTGACAGGATGAACTGTTGAGTTAATCAGAACTGCTACAATTTACGAATAGCCTTCAGTATGAAGATCTGCACTACCACTCGTGTTGAAACATAGCTTCAGATTTAGGCATGCATGTAAAGACTTCAGCCTAGGAGAATGCTTATATGTTTTACCAGTAACAGTATAAAAAAAAGACATGTTTAAATATGTAATCAATCACTATGATTCTGTGACTCTGTATGCTGACATGCATTTTTGTATGTCACTGAAACATATGCCAAGGGATACACAATCAGTCCATTACATATAACATGCCTCAAGTCAAAAAAATGTGTTGAGATTAAAATATGAGTTATAAAATGGTAATAACTAAAATTATAGTTAAGACTTTGTGAGTTGCTTGGTGTTTGAATTTTTGGCATCCTTTCTTGGTGGCATTCTTTCATTCATCTTATCCAAGCATTTAGCTTCCTCAAACCCACTGATCTTGTGATTTGGTGAGAATCCACTGAGAGCTGTGTGGAGAAAAGGTTATGTTGGAACAGTTATCATTGTACATGCAACACTAGCTTATTTAATTTATTACTTTACACAAAATTCAAACTAATATCATTGATCACCATATCCACAATTCACACTTATGTCATTTAGCACTGTACACATGACTCTGATTTATTTCATTTTATTGCCTTACAGACAACTCTTAACTTAATTCATTTACCACTAAATATGTCACTAGGTTATTTCATTTGATGTAAAAAACAGTTCAAAAGCTTGTGATGCTAACTTGAAATATTCAATCCTACAATGAAACAAGGTGTACACAACATCCGTTTATTACACCACAGCCTGGAAGCAGTGATCATCATGACCATGGCTTAGCCCTCTTCCATGCAAATCAAACCTCTCTATTGCCATCATCATCAGACAGCATGTCCTGTGCAGAATGGCACTCTCATCACCACCAGCCAGAACCATTCTCTAGCCTTGGTCAGTTCCTCTGCCTATGGCATTTTTATGCTTTAGGTGTCTGCAATGTCCGCACTCAAATCAACGTGTTGGTCCATCTCAATCTCTTCTTGCTGGAACCATGCCTTCCACTGCTGTTTTTTCTAAAGAGCTTGGCGGCAATGAATATGATAGTACCTGCTAACACCGAAGAATGCTGCTCTACCTCCTTGACCAGAATCTTGTGCCAAGTGGAACAGACCATATTCTGTGTCTGCTCACCTAGAAAATCTGAAGAGGGTGCAAAATGAGGCTGCTTAAAAATACCTTGTGCCAGGCAGTCTGGTACACCCTGGATTGACAATGTCCACCAGGCATAAGGTTGTACAAGTTAAGGTGTGTACATGAGAGCATCAGGGGACAATAACCACCTCCCACATGCTACCATCAGTCAATGTGCCTGGGTGGCAGAGGTTGAGGCAGTAATTAAGCAGGTCTGTGACCTGTAAGAGCTCCAACACAAAGAAGAGTGAACCAACATACCTATAAATGTGCAGAAATATTCTAAGGATGTCATCACACATAGGGAAATACTGCAGAGAATATGTTCCTACTATCATTAAAGCTGTTACAAGGGCATTGATAGAGCGACATTCATATCCAGAAGACATTTATCATCAAAACAGCTAGGTAAATAGAACACTGATGTGGTCAGCACGGGTATATTCAGTACAAAGGATGGGGAAAACAGTCAAAGAGAATAGTGGTGCATATCTGACAACTATATCAAGCATGAATATGGAGATCACTGCCGCCGCCAGAGCACTCACATAGGCAGTAGAACAAGAAGCCACACCTGCAATCATCGTATAAGGTTTCATGAATATGCTATAGAAAATGAGTCTTAACGCTGAGTGAAAATTAAAAGTCAGGACTCACATAACTCATTTGGATGTATGCACCCAGACAAATTGTTATACACAGTGTAAAAGGCAATGAATGTGTGGACCAGCTAGCAAATAATACAATAATGCAGGTGGGAAGACGCATGAACAAGGATGATTTTATCAATACAGTTGGACTCAGCTGATTGCAGATACTAACGAGTCTCTGAAGCTAGTTAGCCTGCTTGCATGACCTGACAGTCAAGCCTGGCCAAGCATATTAGATGCCATCTTCAAGGGTGAGAGAGGAGACATCACAAGCAACTGCTCATGGGAACTAGAGATACTTTAAGACGGTTGCTGTACCAAAGGCCTGAGCACGCATCAGAATGCACAATGTGCACTAACATTCATCATTATGGCATACATAACATCTAGACCACTGTGACGTTTAATATGTAATAAATAAGTCTTTCTGTATCTCTATTGATCTTTCTATTAGTGTTTGTAATGTGTATATTGCATTGTTTGTACTTTTCCCTTCTACAAATACATAATGTTCTTCAACACATTTCCACTTTTATTTTTTGTTCTTCACATTACAATTCAGAGTAGAAGATTAGTGATGTGGTTTATGAGATTAACTATGAAAATCTTTGCATTTGCAAGCTCTTGGTCTTTTTGGTATAACTATAAATACAGATTTCAACATATCACTAGATAAATATAACCACTGTTGTAAATATTCATTTTGGTTAATATTTCTACTGCAAATTCTCCAAGTACTTCTAATTCTTCTATTGTGATTCCATCTGGCCTGTCTGTTTTTCCTTTCTTCATGTTTCATAGCATCAATGACGTCCTCTTTTAGTACTTTTTCTCCCCATAGCACAACAAAATGATGTTTGTCCTTGAGAAACATTGCATTGCTTAGTAATAACTGTCCACCGCATAATGAGAGCATGTCAACAGAATACTGACAGCTTCATTACAAGGTTGAGCCTTATTTTAATGGATTCATGATGAGGTCGTTTATTAGTATTACCAACATGTGCTATCTTCCTCGAGATTTTCATGAGTTTACGATGAGGTCCGCTCGTTGTTAATGACCCTTAGAGGATGCAAAGTACAGTAACAATGTAACCAATCATGCATGTCGTAAAAGTGACCAAGAAAGGTTGGGCTGGGGGTTGGCTTCTCATTCCTGGGAAAACTAGCTGCAAAATCCAACCAAGCATGATCAAGCCTAACGATAAGGACAAAATAAAAACTCAGACCACCGAGGAAACAGAGGCTCTTCTCCTAAAAGAAGTATGATGCAATGCCTCAAGCAGTCTGGATGCCGACTTATCTGTCATGTCTTCACCTAGGGAAATCTCTAAAATTGGCACCCGGAATGTCAGAATTATGCATGAACTGGGAAAGACAGCAAAGGTGGCAGAAGAAATAAAATATAGGATTAGCATTTTGGGATTATGTGAAATAAGGTGGAATGGAGCAGGCAAAAATCTTCTAAACATAGGAAAACAGGCCATACAGTGGAAAATGCCCCTCACGATGAATGAGTGGACCTAAAGCTTTCTATAGATGCAGAGAGAGCACTGGTCGAGTGGAAAGCAGTGAGTTTGAGAGTAATAACAGCAACATTTAGAACCTCAAATAAAAGGGTTAACACAAAAATGACCTAATGTTAAGTGCCAACAAATGATGGGGATGAGCTGGTTGGGAATGTGTTTGACATGAAACTTTAAAATGCTATATCTAATCTCGGAAATCAACATTTTGATGGGTGACTTGAAATGCCTAGACTGCTGGCAGCAGGTTAAGAGCATTTGGAACAGATTGTGTACAAGGGTCCTTGGAAAAGGGAGATGAAAACATAGGTTATGGATAGTGCCGGAGGCCTATGATAAAGAGAGGGGAAAAAATTAAAATAGCAGATTTAAATAATAGCAAAACCAGAGCTGTTAGAGCCCAGGAAAAATATACAAAAACTAATAAAGAGATTGCAGATGGATAAAAGACAATGCTTAAAGAACCTTAAAAAAGAAGAAGCAAAAGATACGTCAGCTAATGGAAACCTAAGAGACTTTTACAACACAAGCAGGAAGTATAGTATATTCCGTCAAATGAACTAATCAAAAGGTGGCAATGGACATATTCTCATTGACACTGGATATCAAATGAACAGGTGGACAAGTCTCAAAAAACTTCCAGATATCTAGCCTGCCAATGTGGAACTAGCCATAACTGGGAGAAATCATATAAGGAAACTTTATCAAACTTTTTAGGGATGGAGGGGTTGCTGGTCCAAATGATGTTCCAACAGAGGCTACTGAAATGAATATATAGACTTCAACAGAGCCACATCATAAATTATTTTGCAGAGTAGGGGACATCAAAGGGATACCAGCATACTGAAGAGAAGGATATATGGTGATCCTACCAAATAAAAAGGATCAGCAGGTGTGCAGAAATTTTAGACAAGTAAAGTTATTGTCAGTTCCTGGGAAAATATTACGCAGAATCATTCTGGAGAAATTAAGAGATGCCACTGACGAACTACTATGAGAAGAACAGGCAGTTTTGACTAAACACATCCTGCATGCACCAAATGGCTACACTGCACATAATAGCAGAGCAAAGCACTGAAATGAACTTGCCACTCTATGTTGGATTTGTGTATATGAAAAGACCTTTGACAATATTGATAGAAGATCTCTTTGGAGATTAACTCTTTCACTACCAGCGGCCGATGGAATGCCGCAATGGACGGACTCTGGTGGCAATTGGTATTTCTATCGACACAGAATGATCAGTGGTTTATTTGATACATTTCTGCTCCGTTTAGGAATTTTAAGTTACAGTAAACTGAAAAATCACACAGCCGGAACATAGCTACATCATCCTTGTGCGATAAAACATTTGCCAACATTGGAATTTTGTGACTTTTTATGTTTTTAAGTAGCGTTAATTTTGTTTGTTTTGGTTTTTCACAATGGAAATGCCCACAAGTATGTGACCTTGTAGAATTACTTCAGATCAAGCTAGATTATTGTTTGAAACGGTTTTAATCAATAGTGATTCCGATATTAGTGATGATTTAGACAGCAGTTTTAGATGTGAGTCTAAAGTTTTAGCACGTGGTGATAAAGATACTAGTGGAACTTTGTCATCAGCTGAGGTGTCTGACAATGAATGTCCGTCTGACAATGAATGTCAGGATGTCACAATTACTTCTCAGCGCAAAGGAAAGCAAACAGTACAAAATAAGAATAAAACTGGAGGAAAAAACTTGAATTTACAAGCTTCTGTAGAGCGTAATGCACCTATCCCATCATCATCGACATGGCAAGATGTGTCAGAAGGGGAAACAAAACCGAATTTTGAGTTTCGTCCTCGAAGATCTCACGTCAACTCTAAACTTTATCAACTGCAAACACCTATGGATTTTCTCAAAGTGTTTTTTGATGATGACATAGTGGATTGTTTAATTAAAAATGTAAACAAATATGCAGAAAAGATGATGCAGAATACTCCTAAAAGAAAACATTCTAGTCTGTTATCCTGGACCCCACTCACGAAGCATGAATGGCTGAAGTTTACGTCTGTCATTATTGCTATGGGACTTGATCCAAGACCTTCTATCAAAGACTACTGGTGTACAAGTGCACATTTATATACTCCTTGGTATGCCACTATGTTTCCCAGGAATCGATTTGAATCTATTTATCACATCATGTTTCACGTATGTGAACCAGAGGCAGCAGGTGCAAAAAAAAAAAAAAAAAAACTGTCATTGAAGGATTTCAAGCAAAGTTTACTTGAAAGTGCACATCGCGAAGCAGCTCAGATTATTCCTGAAAGTTTGACACTCTGCCTGCCAAATAATTTCAAAAAGTCTGTTGCAGGAAATTGGCAGGAACCAAGCATTTAATAGAATTTATCGGTGTCAATAGAGACTGTGTTTTTTTTTAGCGCTCGAACTAAACGACACAGATCATCTTTTGTTTGCTCCGGCTGCACTAATAGACCACACTTGTGCCCCAAAGTTTGCTTTGCAGCCTATCACAAATAGACTGCCACATATTTCAAATAAAAATAAACATCCTACATTCAATATGCCAAACAGAGAAAGGAGGAAAAAAACTGTCATTGAAGGATTTCAAGCACAGTTTACTTGAAAGTGCAAATCGCGAAGCAGCTCAGGTTGTTCTGAAACTTCTTTTCGGATGATTGATTGGGAGCAATTGTGTTTATATTTTAGAAAAGTGGTGTTTGTTCAGTAAATTCAACAGGATTAGCAGTGATTTTGCAGTGATCAGGATAACAACGCCCCTTAGTAAGTGCAATGTTTTCATCATTTTTACCTCTTTTTGTCTAATTATTTGACAAATTATATTATTTTATATATTTATATTATATTATTACCAACATATTCCTTGTGCAATCCCCTTTATTTTGATATATAATACAACATTTCTGCTACAATTTAAACCATTTTCATAACATTATCGTGACAGACCCCAACTTCCAGTTTTCTGCCATTATTTTTTTTCCCATTTTTTGTGAAAAAGACATGGTTCAAAATGCACCAGAACTTCCTTTTGGGTGATTTTAATGAGCAATACTGTTTATATTCTTGAAGACAAGTGGTGTTTGTTTGATTATTCAGTAAATTAAACATGATTAGCAGTATAGGAGTGTAGAAAACACCTTATAAGTGCAGTTTTTTAAATAATTTTTACCTCTTTAATTTCAGTTGTTATTATTAAACCTCTCATTGTCATAATATTTGTAACCTATCAATTAATTATTAACACTGTCACTGTTAATTTCATATATAATACAATATATATGCTACCATTTTAACCATTTTAAAAGCATTATTGTAACACACCCCTACTTCCAATTTTCCGCCATGAATTTCTGTTTCGTCAGGACCCAATTTTTGTTTGGTAGCGAAAGAGTTAATGAGGTGCTAGGTAATTCCATGCAAATTTTTTAACTTAATAAGGGCAATGTATAAAGATATGTGCAAATAAACAGTAGAAGAAGACATTATTATAAGTGGCAGGATTCGTTTTCCCCAACGAGTGGTTGACTCTACCTAATAAAATAGGCATCCTTGCCAGGGTTTTCTAGGAACTGTCTTGGTAGGAAAGCAGCGAGTAAGAGTACAGAGGACCCCCCCCCCCCCTCACTATGCCATGACCTAGAATATGTGAAGGCTAAACACTGCACACCCCAAAGACTACATGTATTTTTGTTAGTGCTAATAACCATGTCTGAAAATAGTATCACTGCACCATGAGAATGATGCCATTACAAGCAGACTAAGTCATGAACACAGACAGACAGTCATTGGTAAATACTAATGTACATTGTCTCTATAAGAAAGCACAAATCTGCAAGCACTGCACACTAAGTCTAATCAAGCTTACCACTGCTTAGGGTGTCCTTGCCACCTGACAAAGCTCCAAGGGGAAGCAATCCATTTGGTGTGAGTCCTTTTAACTGCAGTACACTTTCACTCTCCTCTCTGCAATAACAAATACAATCATCACTGACACAGCAGCAGTAATTCATGTACAAACAATATGTTGTTCATGCAGCACATCCTAGCACATTCTCACATGGAAAGTCACATCTCACCACAGAGACTCTCCATCTTTTGCCAGTTTCTCTGCCTAATGCATGTTTATGTCTAAGGCATCTTCAATGTCCTGTATCCACCTTCAGGCTGGTCCACCCATGCCACTTCTCCTAGGAACCATGCCTTCCATTACTGTTCTGTCTAAACCACTGTGAAGTTACTATGGCCAAAGTATCTTAGTTTCAGAGACCTGACAATATTTACATGGCAATTCTTTGATGCTCAGATCTTGTGTAATATCACTATCTTTCTGCTTTTTGATCCATGGTGTTGATGAAAATAAAAGCCCAGATTTTCTTCCTTAATGACTGCACAATAATAAATAATTGATACCTATACACTGCTACAAGACATACACATGTTAAAACATGTGACTTTCATTTGTTTACTGGTATTGTGCCATAGGCTCTACAAATGTCAACCTCTGCAGCACTATGATGGCCAATTCCTACTGTTAATTATGGAGCCAAGGTATTCAAAGTGTGTGACACTTTCAACTTCTTCCCTGCTGATGGTAATTTGTGGTTAACTTGTAGCTTTATCTGGGGAAATAACACATTTTTCTTTTTTAAAGTTCATAAAAAGAGTGATCTTCACTGTCTTTTGACAGACAGGTTAACTGTTCTAATCTTTAAGCACTGTCTGTAAGGAGGACCATGTCATCTGAATATCTGAGTTCTGGAGTTCAATTTCCATCAATTATGAATGGATCAAAATGGTTACAGGTATAATTATTTCTGACGGTTGCATTGACATCTTCTGCATAAATGTAGAACAGGTACGGGTACAGAATGCAATTCTAACTTCTCTTTGCATTTAAACCAGTTTCAATTTTCACAGGCTACACTAATTGTTCATAAAATAATGTTTCAATTAAATGGATCAAATGTGTTGGAAACCTCATCTCTTAAGAAGTTCCACAATTACTGATGTTGAATAGTTGGACCTTGAGGAAGTAGTAAGACAAATTAAGAAAATCTAAACTGTATTCTACATATCTCACAGATGGTTCTCACATTGAAGATGTGGTCCATAGTTCCTCTGTCCTGTCTAAAACCTGCCTGTACTTCTTGAATATTATATTCTAACTTCTTTTCAATTCTCCTCATAATTCGCGAGAGGATTTTGTTAGAATTTCTAATTATTGTGATAGTACAATAATTGGCGCCAATTGTATGTGTGCTTTCTTTGGAAGAGCTATGTAGATTGTTCTCTTGCATGCTTTGGCTCAAACAATGCTGTTCTAGCTTTCTCTAATAAAAGTTCCAGTTCTTCCTCTACACTTTCTTTACATCTTCATTCATTTCTCTATAATACTCCTCCTATCTTTCTAGTGTCTTTACTTTCTGTTCAAGTATTGCTATTTCTATCACTTATTACATGTAAAGATGGTCTGAACTAGCCTTTTAATATCCTTGAACATGTCTACACCTTTTCTTTGCTATTGTAGGTGTTGTACTTCTTCATCTGCATTCATCCACAATGTTGTTATAGACATAATTGCGTTGTGCCTGTTTACAGCAGAGCTGCGATATTTGCACCTTTCGGCCGACACATCTGACTTCTTTAGGCTTTTGTTGATCGGGTTAACCTTCCCAGGTAGGTGTTCTATTTTATTACAAGTATATATTACAAACTGTTTCTTGTCTTTGATTGCATTTCTGATTTTACTCGAGCAGTTTCGTATGTAAAACTATTGATTGCACATGAAGCCCATAAGTGGGCACTCTCCCGCTGTTTATACTTCACCTCGACACTGCAAGGTACAAGAGGAACAGATGAGATGAGATGAGACTATTGATTGCTATCCTGTTTTATTGAACTTTCTTCTTGTAGTCTGAATGTTTCCTCTGTGATATATCTTGGCTTCTTGCAAACCTTTTTGGGAATCACGCTCTATGTTGTGTGGGTAGCTCATCAGGTGTTGTATTCTTGTACGGCCATCAAAACTTCAGTTTGTTGTTTACTTCAATGTTATATTCAGATGTAAAGACATTCTGATCTATTCATGCAGCTAAGAGACAAAAAACACTCTTGAAATAAGAACTTCTTCGAAATAACTGAGAATATTCGTTTATGATTTGAAGATCTGAATTTACAGTCTCAAAGGAAACAGGATGTGACCACACAAAAGCACTAATTAGTAATGAATAGAACAAATAATAGCCAGAGAAATAACATTTTTAAAAACATGATAGCAGATTTGATAGAGAACATATCAAAATACCAAAAACTATATAAAGAAAACAGCTAAATCAGATACTTGTAATTTCTGATCCTCCAAACTAGAAAACAAAAATGAAGAATAACAAAAAGATCAGATCTAAAAACTCAACAAAAAAAAAAAACTGAGCAGACATTCTAAAAAAAAAAAAAAAAAAACCAAACAAGCATGATGGCCACACAGAAGAAATCAACTGTTATCATCAACAGACTCACTGCTTGAGTTGAACCAAGACCTGAGCAAAATTCAATATAAATAATGGATTTGGTGATAATACAGAATGGCCAACAAGTAAATCACAATTAGTGAACCACATAGAGAATTCCAATGCAATCTACAAGATGAGAAATATAGCATATCACCATCTTTCGGAAAAGAGAAAACTGATTGGAATTTTTTTTTAAACTAATTCCATTTTTAATATATTTATCACTTACTCAAAAATAAAAACTGGTCAAGATTCAGAAAACACAAGCAATTGCTCCCTGCATGAGTGATCACTAATGATGTGAATTCCCTGAACATCACAGGAACAGGTATTCTTTCTTCACAGATTCAATATATCCCAAATATTGTACAATATAAGCAGTGAACACAGTGTAACAACACACATCGAAACTTTGTGTAAGTGTTGGACTATCACATATAAATGAAAAGTGTTCATCATATTTTATGTTCTCAACTTTCTAACAATGTTTACACCAAAAGACAAAAGATCAACAGCATACCGCAGTACTGTAAACACCCTGGCCATCTTTCCAATGGCTCGGATCTTGTTGCGAATCACATCTTTTCTTACAGCAACTGAAAGGAGATCACAAGAGTTACAATACACATGTCTGATAATGTGGCTCTTAGTTGATTACAAAAAGAGAGAGACATAGAAAGAGATAGAGAGGGAGGGAGAGAGAATGGGGTGGAGGGGGGATGAGAGAGGGGGAGAGAAAGGGTAGAGTGTGTGTATGTGCGTGCCTGTATGCGTGTACATGATTGCACATATGCAATGCATACTGGCATATGAAATTCTGTCATATTCCATGACAATTTAAAAAACTATATGTTAATGCTGCTGTATTTGAGTTTGCTGACATTCTCTGTGGGCCAATGTTCGATCCCCAATTTGTGAAACATTGAGTCTTGCAGAATATATAAAGTCGTCTGTTTCATCTGTCCACAATGTGTTTAAGGGTCATGGGACCAATTTTAGTCTGTGCAAATTACAGAACAGGCTGTTGCCTTTCCCCCCGTCTTTAGTTTGATTGAAATGTGTCTATATCTGCAGTGTTCTCTTGTGTCAGACTGCCATGATATAGAACAGGATCAGCTGTTTTACTGGATCACCACAGCTGTCTCATTGTTGGTTAAGTTTTCTAACAGATTTGTTGAGGGTCATATTTCATGAAAGGTGACATTGTTCCGTTTCAGCCTGATGTATTCTTTCTTTATCCAACATATCTGCTCGTACATTTCCGATTATGCCACAGAGATGGTGTATTCATTGTAATACAACCTTTTTGTCAGTGCTGACTTCACTTAGGGTTCATTTCAGCTCTAGAAGTTTGTTACGGTTGAGAGCTTGCAGAACTAACATTGCATCAGTAAGAAATACAACTTGTGGCTTGTGTTATTTTTCATTTCTGCACACTGGACTGGGGCGACCATCCCTGACCCAGCGCGTCCACAGGTGGCGGATCGTGGAACGGCCTCTAGATATAGAGGTTAGCTGCGAATACCCAATAAGCAGCCACGGACCAACTGGCGGTGGGCACAGAGAGCGAGGAGGGATCTCAGGGTGGAATCTGAGTTCCTTAGAAAATACCTCATATGCTCGGAGACGTACCTGCCAAGCAAGTCGGGGCGCTCTAACCCCTCTCCCGGGTAGGTGGAACCCGTTAGCTTTGGACAGCAGTCCATCTAGGAGACGAAAAACTCCAAATATAAACCCCCAAGTTCAAGGTGGACCAGCGTGCTGAGGAACTGGATGGCAATGGGTTAACTGGTCGTGAACGTTGGATGTCTGGCAGGAGTGCAGGGCGGCACCAGGCGTACGGACTCCTGCGGGACATCCCCTGCCTCTTCCCTAGCAAGCAGGTAAATGCTAGGATGACCGTTTATTTCCTGCAATATCCAAACTTTGCCTATGGATTTATTTAAACACGGGAATCGTCGCCGGAGCTACGGAGCACGTGCTCTGCGCTTGACACATCCCTCAGAGGCTAGCGAAGAGAGAGTGAGGAGGAGAAGACGAGGAAATGGTGTGAGAAGACGGCATAGAAATAGGAGGGCAGGCGCCAGGAGAACAAGACGAAAAGTGGAGAGACTAGGTCTCAACCATGGAAGAGTGGGATACTGGAATTGTCGCAGTGCCAGACAGAGAGGTCCTGTATTGGAGAGACTAATATATGATTTTGACGTCTTCATGCTACAGGAGCTAAATACAGACAAATACCATTGCCCTGGGTACGCCAGTTATATAAACCCTACTGGGCAGAAGAGACATGGACAAGGTCTGCTGGTGAAGGAAGGAGTGAAGCATGTGGTACTTGACTTGAGCCAGTGGAATCACAGTGCAAGAGAGGTCCAGGGTATACAAATGTAGATTGGTGGCTTAAGTTGGAACATCATAAATGTATATGCCACAGTGGACTGTTTTGTCAGAAAGGAACATTGGGACTGGCTTAAGGAACTGGAGGAATTACCAGGTGATAGGCTACTCATATGTGGAGACTTCAATGCAAGGAACAGAGATTGGGACAGTAGTGGAGAAAACCGACAGGGAATTGCCCTTGCAGATGCCATGGTGGACTCTGATGTGGTCTGCATAAATGATGGTAGGCCGACAAGAATGGCAATGAGGCCTGGAGATGCAGACACAGCTATTGACTTGGCACTTGTCTCCCAGTCATCAGTCCTTGATGTAAAGTGGACTGTTTTGAATGACCATGGGAGTGACCACATGCCATGCTCAGTCCTGATCTCTAAACCCAGGAAAGTTAAAGCTGGGAGAGCGCGCAAGACCTTCCGGTATGAGTGGACCGATAGCCTTCTTGGACGCCTCAGACAGCGGGCTTGCAACAGGAATGTTAAAACTCCCTCTTTGCAGCCCCCATGGTGGACCCCAGAAGTAGACCATGCTTGAAAAGCAAAGAGAGCTGCAGTGAAGCAGCTAAATAAAGTGCGACAGACACTTCGAAGCTCACGAGAGGAAGTTGACACAGCGGAAAACGTCAAGAAAGACAAGGTGGAAGTTTTCAAGCACTGTGCTGCAGAGGCCAAAAAGGCGAAATGGGAATGTTTCATGAAGGAGATTGGAGGTGATAAAACACTGCGAAAATTCTGGAAACTGCACAGGCAAATGCAGAGAAAAGATCGGCCTATGACAGTGGGAACAATTTATAGAGATGATGGTGTGCGCGTGACAACGGACAAAGACAAAGGGGAGGCGTTTCTCCAGAGATTTTTAGAGCAGACCAATCATAATGATGCGGACACCAGGGACGCAGTTAGAGAGGAGTTATCTGGCACCACGAAGAATATGCAGTATGAAGACATCATACGGGTGGAAGATATTAAACACATTTTGAAAAAGGCAAAAGACATGGCACCAGGGCCCGATGGGGTCAGGTATGGCCACATGAAGGGTTTGAGCGATGCAGACCTGGAGGAGATGACCGACTGCTTTAACCAGAGCATTAGGACAGCATCAGTACCGCAGGATTGGGTGCACAGCTATCTCATCCCTCTCCCAAAACCATTCAAGGATCAGTCAAAGCTTAGCTGCTTTAGGATCATCACCCTTCAAAACACATTTGGGAAGGTTTTAGAGAAGATAGTCGCTGTTAAGCTGCAGGATTTTTTGGAAAGGGCGAAGCTGCTTCCAAGAGGCCTGGGGAGCTACAGGCCAGAAAAAGATACCTGGTCAAATGCAGCCACTTTTGCCTTTGGTGTTTATGAGGGGTTCCAGAGTAGACAGGAAACGATGGCGTTAGCGCTTGATCTTGAGATTGCGTACAATAGAGTTCGATATGATATTTTGATGACCGCTCTGATGGAGAAGGGGGTCAATCCCTGGTTGGTGAACTGGATAGCAGCCGTCCTGCACTCTCGTCGGGTTGCTCTCCGTCTGGGTGCATGGACCTCAGAGCCACATATGTTAACCCCGGGACTGCCACAGGGATCTGCAGTCTCACCGGTGCTCTTTAATGTGTATACGAGCAAGATTGCAAATCTAGAAGCACCAGGGGTTGGAAGAATACTAACATTTGCAGATGATATTCTTGCATATAGGCAGAGGAGAGATACGGAGCAAACAGCCCAGGAGTTACAGGCGACAGTAGATAAAGTGATTGACTGGTGCACAGAAATGAGTGCTATCATCCACCCGGAAAAGACGGCTGTTTTGTGGTGCTCTCTGGACAACAGGATTGTGAAAGCTGATGTCCCAAGCCTCGCGATAGATGGTAGAAATGTCAGCAGAGAGAACAAACTGAAGTATCTGGGGATCACATTTGACAGGAGCCTATCCTTCAAGGACCATGTGGAGACGGTTGTGACAAGATCTCAAAAGGGACTCAGTGCACTTAAAACTATGGCTGCAATGGACACAGAGCAGAGAATGCTTTTCACACTATACCAGCACGTGATCCTCTCAGTAATTGATTATGGATTAGGTCTGCTCACTGTCTCAGAGAGTCAGCTGGTGAAGTTAGAGCACATACAGAACAAAGCTATGCGGGTCATTCTGGGATGCACTAGAGACACCCCAGTAGTGTGTATGCGTTACATCCTTGGTCTGCCGACTGTTGCTGGCAGGCTCAAGGTGATGCAGGCGAAGGCATACCTCAGAGTAGCTGCAGACACAGACCACCCACTGCATGAAGCGCTGTAAGAGGGAAATCATGGATGGCTCAGGCGGAGGATACGATCAGACAGGTGTGCCCCTTGGAGAACATTAGGCGTGGAGAGTGCCAGCGGAGCAGTCAGACTTGTGCAGTTATAATCACATTAAGCCGGGAGTGCAGGGAGTGGCCAGCAGGGGCCACAGAAGTGAAATCCAGCAACTAATTCAGGACAATGCTCACTCGGGTGATGTGATTATCTACACAGATGGTTCGGTGTCAAGAGGTGAGAGAAGTGGCTTGGGGTTCATAGCCAAAGCTAATGGTCGATGTTTGGGGCAGGAGAGCCTGGCATATGATACCACAACATCCAGCTTAAGAATGGAGGTGGAGGCAGTCACTGCGGCTCTCCGCTGGATGGAGAATACGACACACACACACATCGTGATTGTAACTGACTCAGAAAGCATGCTGACGAGGGTGAGGACGGGCAGGCTTCGTGCGGAGTGGCTTGCTTCGCTTCGGAGGTCACAGGTGACAAGCATCGCCTGGATATTTTCTCCGGGGCATGCCGGTGTGCTGGGAAATGAACAGGCGGACAGATTGGCTGGCTCTGCAGAACTTGGTGGAGTATTGATACATGACAAGGCAGATGTGGTTGCGGCCTTGTGGGAGCACATGCACACCTCGGAGGAGAAAATGGATCATTATGGTCTGGCAAGAATGCGACAGCGAGGAGTGACGAGGGGCTCTGACCGACACTCAACGCTCAGAGGAAAGGCGAGGCGGACTATAATCAGATTGCTACTGGTACTATTAGTGTTGGAACTCTTCGCTGGCTACTGAGGATGGGAACGGAGCACTTATGGGAATGCCCCGAATGCTGTGATGTCGATTCCTAAATCAATCAATCAATCAATCAATCATTTCTGCACCATTCTTAAGGCCTGTAAGGAGCAGAATTTATTTCAGTAGAATGTTTCAGTTGGTGAACAAGTGGATTTATCTGCATTATCTGGGAAGACCTGCACCTGTGCAGTCCACTGCTCTGGCTACAGATCCCCGGGTATATATCTGGATCCATACTTCACAAGGGCAAAGTTGTTCCATCATTTCACATACTGCTGCTCCCTTTTGGAATGTGATTAACGGAAGTAGGCCTCAGACGGGTCAACACATTCCTCACTTTTGTCCATCCCGTTCATGCGGCTATGCCACATTTTAAGGCAGATGAGTGAAGTTCTCCAAGTTAGGACCGTTTTCTAGGTTTTCTAGAAGTTATGTATTGGGAGGTTTCATGAACTTGACTGGTCCCGAGAAACATAACTCAACTCTTTGAATGTGCATAGATACTTCTGTGGTGAAAATCGTACATTCTGATAAACCTTGAGGATCGTGAATTGCCATTATTTTGTGGGGCGATTCTCAATGTTCGGCGGATTCCGTGATTGTATGATACTTCCGGACCCGACCCGAAATGGTCATTCGATAATCTGTCATTGAGACAAGACAAAAGGCCGCTTCGATTTCCAGCTGCATTACTATGCATCTTCTAGGGAGCTAGAGAATGATCTACAACAGAGGTCTTAATGAAGCTATCCTATCAATGTCTGTTGCCGAATAGTTCCTAAGTTTAAAGACAACACATTTATAATCGGCGTCGCTTAAATAAGTTTTGTTTCAGTTGTGGGTCAATTATTGACCAGGCAGACCAGTTGTGCCATAAGCCTGTGCTCTGACCTAGATGTACGCGAGGGTCTAGGGTCAGCGGACACAACAAAATGAACCTTGCTAGCCAGTTCTATGGAGCAGTCTGGTTGAGACGAATTACCAATACATTCGACGCCAGATCTCAATAATGGTGTGTACCTTACTGTTCTGACAGAGAATTTCTTTAGGAACAGAGCTATAATTTGATTACCCTAATGGATAGGTTTGACATCAGTACTTTTCAACCATCATCATGTGGCGGGGTGAAACAAGTACTTTCCAGTCAGCATCATGTGACATGCGAGAACCACAATGTGCGTTTCTCGCCAAAGTGAAAACCCAGATATGTAGGAGGGCTATAAGCTGTGAAGTGATTATTGACACCCAGGCTTGTTGGTATTTAACTGGGCATGGTCAAGGGGGAAAAGATATCTTCACACCTACTAGGGCTATCAAACCTTGGGCTATTATAGGCAGTGGGGAGACACACTCACATGTACCCCTTGTTTATTTCAGTGTTATCTGACGCAACACTTCCTTTGAGAACAAAAGAACATTTTGTCAGGCTGGTCTAACTTTCTATTGTCTCTGTACTTTCATCAGAACCAGATTGTTCTGAGGGTTTGACTCTACACAATTCCTAGGTGGACAAAGGAATTTATTTATGTGGTTATTGTCTATATATATATTGCTTACAGGAACCCCTTTGCTGTTTGCTGTGGGCTAGTTGCTGTTTGCTGTTTGAAATATGCCAGAATAGATGCCTCACCTCCAGTCAGCCAAGAGACCGAGACTGGGCTATCAAACCGAAGCTCTCTGAAGAAGACTATTCTATGATGCACGCACGCGCACACTTACATACATGCGCGCGAGTGTTATACATACACAATACACAATTATACATACTGTCAACGTCCTAAAGACCTAGGGAATGAAACTCGAGTTCAGACAGGCAACAAACTCCATACTGTATATTGATAATCTAATTTATTATCATTAACCTGGCGAAGAATGGTTTCGCAGTTAATCACAATATCACAGGAGTTAGTTGGTACATCAACAAATCAATCATACACATGACTATCACAGCATAAGTCTATCAAACTATCTCATTAATCAAACACTCAAGTTTCTGTGTATCTAGTCCCCCTAAGCTAAACCCTGCTTCTTGTCCGCTGTCCAGTATTCGTCTGCCCTTCGACATGCGTCAGGCGGACACGGAGTATGACTCCCCTTGAGCTTCTCGTGAAAGTGGCCCCTGCACGCTACAGGCGGGTTCCACCTGTGTCAACGAAGCAGTAGGCAAACTGACCCCTCGTTCTCGAAGGCCCGAGATTGTTCGGGCACTCGAGCTGTCGCAATTAATTCCCTTCTTAGGGTTTCTGTATTGGTGTTATATCCCTTCTATATATCCCCTATATCTCTCTATCCATATATACTTTATGTGAGACCTTGACACATACACAAATGCGCGCACGCACGCACGCAAGAGAGAGAGAGAGAGAGAGAGAGAGAGAGAGAGAGAGAGAGAGAGAGAGAGAGAGAGAGAGAGAGAGAGAGAGAGAGAGAGAGAGAGAGAGAGAGAGAGAGAGAGAGAGAATGTGTGTGCGTGTGTAACATATCATATCACATTCTGTATTTTTACCCTCGGCAGAATCAGCATCCTCTTCTTCAGTAATCAGTTCGTCATCAGAGCAAATGCTGAGTAAGTTAACCAGCATTTCTGTAACTGAAATTTGCGAAAACAATGTTAACATTCAGGTTTTCTAATACACCACAAATGAGTGCACATCTAAATGTTTCAGTCAGCCATCTTTCAAAATGTTGCAGTGTTGTTTCCATTCATTCTCCTATAGTTTCAAGGGCTTTGAAAATATCATTTGTCCAAATTTAAACTCATTTTCAGAAATTGTTGTTGTAAACTGATTAAATCATTTCCATCCCCTATTCAAAATAACCAATAACAGTTGCAGAACAGCTTTCCAGAGTATATTAGTCTTTTCTCTACTTTCCAAACTGCTCACAGACATTTGTACTGGATATTGTTCACCAAGTTCACCTACGACATTGTATAGACTATGAAATTATTGTGCCCTATCTCAGTCTTATTTATTAATCAAGTAGTTCTTCCTTTTTCCCCGACACTGTAGTTTGCATTTCCTTGTTAAGTACATTATCACTGTACACATTATTCAAATTTGTTGTTTTCTTACACTGGCAAAATTGTTTCCATGCTTGCAATTCTTGTATTAAAAATGTACCAGACATTTATTTTGTTTACTTATTTGCTTTGTTACAGACAATGTCTATGCATACTGTATATAACCACCCGTGTGTTGCCGAGGCCCATACGAGGGAGCAAAGAATAGTAACACTGTTGCCTACCATGCATGTCGTAAGAGGCGACTAAGGAGGTTATGGTTCCGTCGCCCTGCTACTGAGTGAGTGCGTGGCGCGACACTGTGAGCTGTGAATCTCGCATGGAATGCTTTTGCATCTGTCCGTGGTTGATTTTCGCGTGAACTGCATGTTCGGAACGATGACGGCCGGCTGTTGCTGAATTGACTGGTTTGCCTTTTCAGTTCATGAGTTCATTTTTCAGGAGACTCCTGGGAGTCGTCGCTGTAGCTACGGAGTTCATGCTTTGTGCGGCGCTTTCGGTGGGTCACCCTGCAGAAAGAGACCGAGCCATATAGGATAAAACCCCGGTCAATGAAGTCTTTCTGGTGACTGCCGTTTTCATCGACGATGAACTGTATTTTTTGTGGAGGACTTCTGTGTTGGCATTCTGGCGGCGGCATTATGCACAGTGTACCTGTGCGGGCTGTTGGATTGCCGAGACTCCTGTCTATTCCATTATTCACATGGGGCAGTGAGGAGCATTTTGTGATATTCACTGGCACAGGAACGGAGCAATATGGGGACGACCCGTTGCCGTGAAGTTGGAACCGCGACTAACTAACTAACTAACTAACTGTATATAACACATTCAAACGTTTCTTTGTTCAGGAAAGAATACATACATATGCTGGCTAGGATAAACCACTCCTGCCAGTAATGAAATGTTGAAATGAGATATTTGATCTTCTTAACCATCACATCTGACATGAGCACAAAATGTATAGTTTTCCGTCAGTTTTGAACACATATTGTAAATATCCTGCTGTAGTAAACTTGTCCACTTGGAAATGTTGCCAGAACTGTAGCCACTACTGCACGTGTGCTGACAGATCCCTTATGGGAAGCAAAGAATAGTAGCACTGTAACTCACCACGCCTGCCATAAGAGATGACTGAGGAGGGTTGACATGGGACTGGCTTCCCCATCCAGCAGAAAATTGTCAAAGCAAAATCTAACCAATCATTGAAAGGAAAATAAAACCCAGCCAACAAAGATTAAATTAGGCTCTTCTAGAAGGAATATAGTGCGATGTGGAGAGAAATATGAATCCGAATTGCCAACTAACCTCCTATCACATAGGACAATCTCTAGAATTGGCACTGAAATGTCAGAATTGTGCATTAATTGGGAAAGACAGTAAAGTGGTAGAGAAATATAAGATTAGCATCCTGGGATTATGTGAAACAAGACTGAAGGAAGCATGGGAATAAAGCTTCTCAAACAGATGAAAAGATGCTGTTCTCAGACCATGTTTGTTTGTTTTTGTTTGTTTGTTTTTCTTCCATTTATGTGGTTTCTGAGGAAAATGCAAAGAATACCATAGCCAGACAGAAAAACCAATGACCAAGTACTTATTCATTCATTCAGTAGCATGTCCTTTGCAGAACCTCGCTCCCATAACAACCTTCCGGAAAACCTCTCGATCATAAGCAAGATGTCCCACGTCCGATACACCCATCTAGAGATCATCCGCTACATCCTGCACCCATCTTCTTTTTGGCCTTCCTCTTCCTCTCTTCCCAGGCATATTCATTCATTCATTCAGTAGCATGTCCTTTGCAGAACCTCGCTCCCATAACAACCTTCCGGAAAACTTCTTGATCATGAGCAAGATGTCTCGAGTCCGATACACCCATCTGGAGATCATCCGCCACTTCCTGCACCCATCTTCTCTTTGGCCTTCCTCTTCCTCTCTTCCCAGGCATATACCCCTCCATTATTGTTCTCTCCAAACTTTTCGTGATGTTTCAAGTGACCAAAATATTTAAATTTTCTTTGTTTTATCGTTTTTAATAGCCAACTTTCAATATTCAGCTCTTGAAGTATTGAAGCATTTGTTCTTTTCTTTACCCAAGATATTCTTAGAACTCATCTATAACATTTATATTCAAAGGCATTTATGCGCTACTCAGCTTGTTTAGTAAGTGTCCAGGTCTCAGAGGCGTATGTTGCAATGGGAAAGATGCATGCTCTTAAAAATCAAATTTTTGTAGTTCTGTCTGTCCCATTCCATAATTTATTCAGTTGTTTTAGTCTTTGAAGAGCAATTGATAGTCATCGTTTAATTTCTTTCATTGTGTCACCGTTGCTGGTAATCAATGACCCAAGATATTCAAAATTTTCCACCACCTCCAATTTTTCCTCATTAACATATATTTCTTTCTCCATAGCATTTTATCTGAAATACAACAATGTAATATACAAATAAATGGGAATATTCTTAAGCATCTGATGGGAAATGTCTTGAAGAGATTAGAACAAGAATTGCCATGGCACAGGTGGCACAGGTAGCCTTTTGCAAGTTGGAAAACATACTGACCAATAAAAAGATAACTGAAACAAGAAAACATCTATGCAAGAAAAAGAGTGATGAGGTGCTATACCGAACCTGTGCTTTTGTATAGTTGTGAAGCGTGGACAATGAGCAAACAGGCTGAAAAACCTGATGGCTATGGAAATGCGGTTTCTGAGGAAAATGCAAAAAATACCATGGACAGACAGAAAAACTAATGACCAAGTCCTACAGGAAACAAATGAAAATTGTAACCTGATTAGAGAAATTAGATGTCAACATTTTTGGTCACGTTATGAGAAGAAATAAATTGGAGAACTTGGTGACAACTGGCAAGGTCGAGGGGAAGAGAACAAGGTCACCACCTGCAGCACTCCCTAGGCCTGATGATCTATTTGTTCTTCTGCACTATACACACAATACCAAAGGGCCTCGACTACATGTCTTATCATGCACCAACATCTCATCAAGCAGCAGCCAATCTGTCCGCCTGCTCATTTCCCACTACACCAGCACAAGCTGGGGGCAAACATCCAACAGATGCTCTCTATTTTTGATTGTTGAATTGATGCTGCGACTCTGTCTATAGCATGCCTGTCTTTACCTTTTTCATCATACTTTGTGAGTCTGTTACAATCACGACATGCATGTGCTGTTTGTCCTCCAGCCAACAGCCCTCTGCTGTGACCGTCTCAGACTAGATGTTATGGTATCCCAGCACCACTAAATGTGCCTTCATTAACCTCAACAGCATTATTTTAAACTTTAAGTATAAAGCAGTAATACCTTTTTCTCCAACAAATGGCAAGGACCATGTGAATACATCCATGAAATTTGGCAGCCAATATGGATGTGGAGAGAAGTTGAACTGTCGAATGTTCATCACGTTGTTTTCATACTTCAGAATAGCAGCTGTAAATATTGTACATAAACATGTCTTATTGCACATTCACAATCATAACTACCAGCTTATTGTCATTTTTATTTAAGTTTATATTTAGATTACATTTTGTGGATTATGATATTTCTGTTTACAGCTGAATATTATTATTTTTTTTTTTAATATTTGGTGAAAGTTTTCTGTGACTTGTATAGATTTTGATTGTTGAGTTTCTTAGACATGTCATATATTAACTTGTTTTCAAGTGATATGTACAAGTCCAAATATGTGTGCATGTACGAAAAATTAGTAGATTACTAACTAACAGTATACCACAACAAGCAATGATGTACAGACCAGAGGGAAGCAGAGGAAGAGGCAGACCACGTAAACGATGGACGCAGGGAATAACAGAGTCCATGGGAATATTGATACATGAAGCCCATAAGCAGGCACTCTCCCGCTGTTTATACTTCACCTCAACATCGCAAGATACAAGAGGAACATAATGAGATGAGATACAAAAATACAAACAGATTATACAAACCTTTGTTATTGTACACATCTAGATAGTTTGGAGCTGAGAATATTGTTATCAACGATGGGAAACCTGTAGTTTGGCTTTTTCTGTACATCCTATACCTGAAATGATATTGCTAGTATGTAAAGATAGTCTTAGTCTATATAATTTAAATGCATCATTTACAAACACCTGTAAAAGGTTTAGAACACAACTGAAAGAAAAGAATACTGAATTCTGTGAACAAAATCAGATTGTAGAGAAATTAGACATGATGAGACACAGGAGTCCAGGTAATGCCAACTCAAGTTCTTGTCTACTTTCCAAGGTACTAAAAAAGAGTTCAGTAATTGGCAGACTTAACTTATCAGTCACTTCGGCTTCAGAATCTGACAATATAATTACATTATTTCCATATATGTAAACAGTGACAGACATGGTTAAGGTGGTGGTGTGAAACAGCTAACCACGAAAGCTCGGTGACCATTCTACTGAAACAATATAGGAAATTATCCTATACATTCACTCTGAAAGTGACAAACAGCTTTCTTTGGTCATATGATGAGAAGAGAGGCATTGGAGAACATCGTGACTACAGGACAGATCAAGGGGAAGAGAGACAGAGGCCGACCATGAGAAATGATGCTGGATGGATTGAGATGCTGGCATGGAGGAATATATCAGCAGCAGAATTGATCCAGAACACCAAAGACCGAGATATCTGGAAAGACATGATGATGATGAGATATCCTGAAACATCAACTGAATCAAAAAGATTATGTATTAATCAGTAGATTATCTAAAAACTAAGTTGCCGTAACACTAAATCATTCAACAAATCAGCCCCTAGAACGTATATTAGTGGTTCATGTACACTATATAATACAAGGGCCGTCGAGTAAGTATCCGGATTTTGTCAGGATAACCCAAAGAGAAAGATGATCAAGTTCAGAAACTACTCCAAAGTCAACTGTATACATCTTGGTGGTGAATGGGCAAGTATCAGCTATTTTCCTGTGTTTCAATTTTCAAAATGGCATCGGACCACTTAAATCCAGTACAGGCACAGCGTGTTGTGATGAAATTTCTTGTGAAATGGAGGAAACATGGAGGACGAAGTGTGTTAGGAAGTTCTCCAATGGCTTAAAAACCAGCCAAACGAGTGTTATGTTGTCAGAATACAGAAGCTTGAATCCCGATGGGGAAAATATGTTGCACTGGCAGGTGACTATGTCAAAACATGGTAACTAATTTTAATTCATCTCTCATAGTTATCTAGTGATGACAGCACTTACTTACTAGACCAGTGGTTCTCAACATTTTTTGGCCTGTGACCCCCTTCACCATATTTTCAGAACGTCATTCCCCTCCTTTCGTATTTCCTACCTAAAGATTTGGCCCGTGCCTTCCTTCACCATATTTTCGTCAAATCCCCCCCCCCCCTTTCGTATCTCCCACCTAAAATCCCCCACCCCTCCACAGTATATGTAATAATGGAAGCACATACCAAAACAAGTCTAGACGTCCACTTAAAACGTGATTTGTGGGTCTACTTACTTTATAAAATGAATTTTAGAAGGGGTGAGACGTACGGGACAGTAAAGTATGAAGGGAAAAACAATATCAAGTAATCGGTTCTTGTATTAACGCGATCTTGAAATAATCTTCATTCCCCTCCTGGAAACCCTAAAATTCCCCCCTGGGGGCGAATTCCCCACCGGTTGAGAACCACTGTACTAGACAAACCCTCATAAATAAAGTCACAACCTCAAATTACATATTCCACACATAACAATATAGTAACATCAATGTTCAGCTGGAGAAAAGTCATGTCCAAAGAGAGCATCCTTGAGCTCATGCTGAAACTAATCTGTTACATCTCAGTTAGAAGCGTGGTAACCAAAAGCTGCGCTCAATGTTTGCACACTCCATGTGATTGCCTTGAAAGCATTACTGGCACCTAGATGGCTTATTTGCAATGGGTTGTGGAAGCTGAGTACTGGCTTCCAGACAAAAGAGCATTCGTAGCAGCAACATATGCACTTAGACATAACATGTTTTCTAGTGAAACATTACTGGTATGATCATTGTTTTCAGAGTGAAATACTAAGGCTGCTCTCATGAACATGTGGTTTTTGGCCAAACATTTTCTTAGGATGCTTCTAGCTCATACTTACTAATAAAATATTCCATGGATAAGAAGTTTAAATAAATTCACCATTACCCTCACTGAATTCTGATTTTTAACAACAAGAGAGCAAGACGGTAGACACTCACATGCATGCGCATACACACACACATATCTAAAATACAGATCAGTAGACACTTACATGCATGCGCACACACACAGATCTAAAATACAGATCAGTAGACACTGACATGCATGCGCACACACACAGATCTAAAATACAGATCAGTAGACACTGACATGCATGCGCACACACACAGATCTAAAATACAGATCAGTAGACACTGACATGCATGCGCACACACACAGATCTAAAATACAGATCAGTAGACACTGACATGCATGCGCACACACACAGATCTAAAATACAGATCAGTAGACAGGTGACAGCCATGAAGTTGCAGACACACCTTTCACAATGAACATGCAGCAAATGATCCGTGCTTACCCTGCATCTTGAGCTTCGTGTGCTCGTATTAGAGACAGTAAGTTGTTTTGCTGTAAGAAATCACAACATGCTGCATAGCTGTAAAACAAGATGTCAACCAATTACAACAATGTCACAAACAACTCATATGCAATGTTAAATTGAGAAATATTTCACTAAACACACAATTTATATGACATCAGTGCTTTTTTCCTCTCTTCTAAACAATCATTACGATTTTTAATTCAGGATCTGTCATACATTTATACTGCTACTAACTATGAAACCTATACTCATTCAGAGTGAACAGCATGAATCCAATATCTATACATAAAATGTAAATATTAGAAAATAACTGGAACTACCTATAGAAATATGAGCAACCTCTGACAGTATTGTGTGTGAAGTGTTCTGATGACTTCTCATTCCCAAAGTCTTCAAGCGGATCAGACCATAACAAATCACACATTGGACCAAACGCTGGTGGCTCTTTGAATCTGTCCAGCTGCACATAGAAATAAAAAATACATGCATTTGTTTTATTCACTGCTAACATAAGATTCAACATCTTAATGATCTATATGATCAACAAACACTGCAGATTTATATTAATAGAACAAGAGAGTCAACCGTGTGTTAATTCCTTAGTTGCAAAGCATAATAAGAAAGTACATGATTATGCTACGCATTCTGGAACAAGACTAATAACAACTACAAGTTGACCTAAATATAAGACACCTGGATATATTCCAGATAACACTAACAATTTTGTTTAATGTTTTACAGAAAAAACACACAAACTGAAAAAGTAAAAAGTGTTTTTTTTTTTTGGAGGGATTTGACACACAAAACCAAACTAACTTAATGAACCATTTATAGATGTAGATTAGTATATTGCATGAAATGGGCCAAACCTTTTAGTGCAATACTTAAATTATTAACATTGAACTCTCAAATTACTTATAAATTTGACAGTATGTAATCAATGCCAATGTGATGAAGAAACCATTCTCCGTTATTATAAAATATCAAACTGTAAAATAAAATGCTGTGAATAATTGTAAGGAGCAAATACAAAGCTTTTGTCTTGAAGAGCTCTTGCGGGCAATCAGAATAAACAATTCATACATTCCTTGTCATCACCAGTGTTTCAACACTTGATTTCATTTGCAATCGTTCTTGATTAGTATTGTCTCATTGTAACAATATACCAGGACAATTTCCTCAATTCTAGTGTTGAATTATCTGAAAATGACATTTGGGATACACATGGCAGACTCTCAACATCATAATCAAGAACAGTTTAAGAGTTCCATATAAGTTTATTATTAATTTTGTTTTTTACAGAGCTTGCCACGTTGCACAGTAAATATTTATCAGTTTATATTATTCACATAAATTTAATTTTCAATTTAATAAATGAAATTTTTCAGAGAAACTATCAGCTGCTAATTATACTATTATTTTTACCAATGCTAATAGTGAACAATAAAATGATATTTCATAGACAAGGTATCATGAGTCATTCAAAGATAAGTATGAGGATAAGTCAGAACGAGTAAAAAAATAAGATGTAAAAAACACTATACAAGATGTGAACTTGAACACCATATAATGTTGTACTTACATCTCATTTCTCAATATAATCTCCAAGAACATTTCTGTATTTATCCCTTGTTTTATCAATCCCCCCAATATTTGCACTATAGATGTCCATGGCCTACTATCTTTGCCACATCCGCACCTCATGCTCAACTTCTTTCTTCTTCTTCTTCTTCTTCAGCATTCTGAGCCAATGAGGTTCTTTGCTGCAGATACAAGCCGTCTCCATTCGTCTCTCTGGTGGACCTTCTCTTGCCAGTCGTTGATTCCAAGTGCTTGTAGATCTGTATATATATTATTTCTCCACCGTCTTCTTGGTCTACCTCGGGGTCTACGGTCATTTATTTCGTGAGTGTAAACGAGTTTTGTTTCCCTATTATCTTCCATTCTTTCTATATGCCCCCGCCATTGCAGCCTATTAGCCTTCAAGATACCAGTGATTAGCGGGGACTTAGATCATAAATGTCTTTGTTGCTTCTTCTTTTCTACTCTCCACTTTGTGGATCCCTAATGGGCCCAAAGATGCGTCTTAAGACTTTGTTCTCAAAGGTTTGTAACAAGGCTTCATCTCCTTTAGTTGTACTCCAGGTTTCAGAGCCATAAGCACAGCTGGTCTGATCAGCGTTTTGTAAATTGTGATCTTGGTGTTACGAGATAGCACATTTGATTTTAGCAGGTGTTGTAGTGCATAGTATATCTTATTTCAAGAGTTGATTCTAGCTTGTATTTCTTCCCTTATTATGTTGGAGCAGTTGAAGATTGTACCCAGGTATTTGTATGTTTCCGTTCTTTTAATGGTCATATTATCTATTTGTATGTGGCCAGAGTTTTTTGCCGTTCCTCGTGCTCAACTTCTTTGCTATTAGAAAATTGTTTGCCGTCAAGGTGATTTATTAGCACACCACATACAGGGAAATTGTGAGGTCCTGGCTGAAAGCTGCATGTTCAAGAAGTGTTCACCCTAGCCGAGAAATGTTCTCTCACATTAATCAAGTCTTATGGGGTCTGGCATTGTCGTAATGGAGCTTTACCCCAGTAATCATTAGACATAAGCATTTTACTTTTCTAATTTCATCATGAAGCATTATTAGAACTTCAATTTATGATGCAACATTCACACTGTCACCTTTCTTTGGAAATTAAATAGCAGCACACGCTTGGTATACCAAAACACTGTAAGCACAAGCCCTGCGTATGGTGAAACCTAGCATTTCTTGGCTCCAGAAATACGTTTCCATTTCACTGATGCATATATATCAGGATCCTCACCAGTGCTACGGAGTTCCTGCACCGAGCTGAGTTTCTCCAGACTCAGGTTTGAGTTAGGAGAACGGAGCACTTATGGGTTACACCCGTGTGCCGTGATGTTGATTCATCGACTAAACTAAACTAAACTGATGCATATATTGTTTCTGGCCGATAATGATGCACCCATAAAATCCTGCTGAGCATGTCTTCTCCTTGTTCTGCATATTGGATTAGATGTTTCACTGAAAGGCTCATTCGATTTACTGTTTTCTTCAGTCAAGTGTCTGGGCATCCAACGTGAGCACACTTTGCAAAAATTCAACACATCATGCATTATGCTAATGGTGAGAACATCCGAGTGTCTTTGCAGGACTGTCTATCATTACCTGCCTGTCAGCTCAATTAATCACCTCAACCTACCGTACAATTAATTTTATTGCAGTCTGTGCAGAGCGACCATATTATCAACCACACAGTTGTGTATCGCTTTTCGTGACAAACACTCATAGACAGGCATAATTTCTTTAAGAATATTCTTGGCAGTAGGTCCTCCAGCCCAAAATCTCACAATAGCCCGCTGTTTTTCAGTGGTGCAATTTTTTAGTATGGCCGACATTTTCCACACTGCATGTGCAGGAAACTTTGTATGTGAATGCACAAGTGCCAGTTATCGCCTGCCACACAGTGACATCAAACTAGATGGATATGCTATATAATGACACCTGCATAAGCAACCAACAGCTATTTCTCAACAGTCTTACATCATTTTGGAACTTGCTTACTGACTTACCTTCTAATTTTTAAAGAATAAATATTTTTTACCTAAAAGTGTGAATGTTGGCATGTATTTGAAGTTTTTTAACATCTGATTTACCTCAATTTATTATATTGAAAATTGTGTTTTATATATTAAAAGATATATGCATTAAACTTTTACATAACAAATTCAAATTTAATGTATTATTTATAGATTTCATTCGTTCCCCATAAAATAATATTAATTAATGCTCATTTAATTGTAAAATAGAGTAAGTAATTTACAGCACCTATAATTAAGTTTATAATATCATCTCATCTCATCTCATCATGTTCCTCTTGTACCTTGCGGTGTCGAGGTGAAGTATAACTTCGTGAGAGTGCCCGATTATGGGCTTCATATATCGATATTCCCATGGACTCTGCTATTCCCTCCGTCCAACGTTTACGTGGTCGACCTCTTCCTCTGTTTCCATCTGGTCTGTACATCATTGCTTGTTGTGGTATGCTGTTGACTGGTAACCTACTTGCATGGCCAAACCATTTGACTTGCTGCTTTCTAATAAAATCTAGTGCTGCTTTAACCCCCACTTTAGTCCTGATTTCTTCATTTCTGATCTTATCTCTTCTTGATACGTTGAGTATTCTTCTCAGGAACCTCATTTCTGTTGTTGTGATTTTTCTTTTCTCTTTTTCTGTCATTGTCCAGGTTTGGCATTGGTAGCATAGAGTTGGTAGGAAGATTGTGTTGTAAAGTGCTTTCTAAGTTTATAATGTTCATCCAAAAACTCTAGTTAGTAATGGGTTAAACATGAAGAACAACCGTTTTCAGCATCTAGGACTCTAGAATCCGGACATTTTTAAATTAACAGTAGAAATAAAGTACACAGAACTGGTTATTAATGTCTGTAAAATGCTAAGTGAAGAAACAATCTAGTTAAGATGCTAATTTGATAATCACAAAACAGTACAGAATATGCATTCGCCATATGCTTATAAAAGTTCTCATGATTACCTTTCTGATATCATCTAACGTGTGAATTTCTGGTGAAAGTCCTCCATGAACACAAAGAAACTGCTGGTTCATTAATGCTGCAAGAGGCAGACAATCAAAGGCTTCCATGCAAGCATCATACACTCTGTCCGAGTATTTTATTTTACCTTTAACATAAACACAAAACATGTTAGTATATGCAACCTGATCATGATGCACATGTCAAAATACAATGGCACAAATATTCATTCACACTTAACTTGGATGCATGACTTCAAAAATGTCTAAAAAAACAAAAGCAGAAATATTTCGTAACATTCATACCATACATCTCTATACATGAACACATGTCTATCACCATTCTATATATACAATTTCTCACATGACTACTTCACTTATTGCTGCAGTAGTCATAATGTTGTATAACACTAAGCATACTTACATTCTTGTTTAAATGTGAAATACTCTGTAAGGTGTCTACACTCATGATTGCCGCGTAACAGGAAGAATGTCGCCGGATGCAATATTTTTAAAGTCCATAAGTAAAGAACACACTGAAATAAAAGGTTAACACAAATTTTGGTATCAAAATTGCACATTGCATTATCATTCAATGAAACAATCCATGTTAATATAAATGAATCAATTCTGCACAGAAACGAAATTATGTTTCACAAAAAGTCAAAGAAAGTAAACAACGATAGTTACATTTTCTATATTAACAAAAGGAAAATATAACAGAAGAGATAACTACAGTTCTAATCATAAAAGGAGTGAAGCAAGGATGTTTCTTTTTCATCTAGATTATTTAATGTTTATATGGAGAAGAAGATGGATGAGGTGACTAGAAACATCACTTTAGAGTTCAAATAAATGGTAAGTGAATATGTGCCATCAAGTTTGCAGATGATCAAGCCATCATTGAAGAAATATAAACTATCTTCTTTCTCTACAGAAGCAAGTAGCAGCACATTAAAATGGAGAAAAAAGAAGCTAAATTATTCACCGATAAAACAATGAGTAAGACTAGGATATGTTTTGTCACCGGATCTCTTCTCTCTCTATAGATAAATGATGAAAAACTACAACTACTCACCAAAATCAATAACACAGCTAATTGGCATGAAGATAAATGCTAGTAAGATAAATGTGATGGTATTTGCCAAATAAACTCAGAATAATATTAATATCGAGGGAAATACTACTGAACAAGTACAGAAGACCCCTATCTATGTCTGCTGTGTTTGTTTCTGTAGTTTTGGATATTACATTATAAACTTAATGCAAACAGCAAAGGGAGGGACAAACTAACAACAAAGAACAAGATACTACAAATAGTTGGAATTTCTGGACTGTCCACATGAGTGAAAGACATTCTTTCTCTACGGATGTCATTCTGTTCTAACGCAAGAAATATGAACTCATGGTTTCCATTCAAAAGACAGCATTCATTAAGCATTATGTGGGGTGATTTTCTGTGTCCCTTGTTTTGTTTGAAGGATGATTGGAAACACTATAAAAAGACAAATGTGTACACAGAATAGTGCCAATTAGAAACTATTCAAACCAATTGACTACACAATTCTTAATAAAAGATTTAGAAATGCATCGATAAATTGTAAGACAATGCCTGGTGCTGACTAACACTAAGATAGGAAAAAACAAAGATTAAGAGCATCAGACTTGATAATGACGCTCTAAACACAAATTTAAAAAAATTAAGAATGATACACAGTGACTGTGAAATAAAAACATACAATGTAATAATTAGGTTACTGAGTATAAATAGACAAGGGGAAATAAAGGAACTTCATTCATCAAAGAAGTACAAAATATTGCTGGAGAGAAGACAAAAAGCTAAGAAAGTTGGACAAAAGAAAACAAAGTAAAAATAGCAAACAAAAATATGAGGAGATAAAGAAAAAAAAAGAGATAAATGTGTAAAGGCAAAAGACAATTGGTTAAACAAACAGTGCAGCAAAATTTAATACATTCTATTAAAAAATTTTTTAAATATGCACAGACAAATCAGTGAGATGACAGGAAGAAAAATAGGAGTAAATACAGGATGTTTAAAGATCAAAAACTCGAAAAGTATTATTGGAAGAAGGTACTATAATAAAGAGACTGAATGAAAATATGAGAGAGCTGTATGACGGAAAAATAACAGAATAAACAGAAGAAACTTTGGAAGTTCTCTATTCTAAAAGAAGTTACTGAGAAGTCAAGCAAGAAATTTGACCTCATTGTTTCCATTCACAAAATAGCAGTTATTATGCATGGTAATGGTAGCTTTCATTATGGAACTATTGTATGATGAAAGTAAATATATATGCCCAGTATTGTATTTTCTAATAAAGACATAATTAATAATTAAAGAATAATACTATGATTGTATACACATGCAAAATACACACCTCTATGCTAAAATAACCTCTGTCTACGTAATCTCCAAGAAACAGATATCGTGTCGTTCCCGGAGGTCCACCAACTTCAAACAACTTCATCAAGTCAAAAAACTGTCCATGGATATCACCACAAACTGGGGGAAGCAGAAGAATCATATGAAGGTCACAAATAATTAAGGTCGTATTTGAGACAGCAAATATTTAAAAGACATGTTAAGTCTGCAGCTTCCAGTGCTGTTGTGTATATTCAACTTCATCATGCAGGCCAGCCACAGGTGTACAGAATGAAAGTCACTACTATGCATTCCCACTATCTTTGCTTTTCCTCAGTTATGGCAGAGAGAGGTCCATAAACCACACCCACAGCAACAACATTCTGAATCTGGCAATATATGCAGACGCCATTCACAAAATGTAAGGGTATAGTCTTTCTTTCATGAACTGAATCAAATACATTTTTCAACTGCAGCCTGAATATTAAGAGAAATAAAATCAACTGTATGCTTTAAGATGCCTGAATATTGAAACTCTTTAGGTGTAATTACTTTTTACTTGCTTGAAGCAGGAAACAAAAGTTTTGTGTGTGCACATTTTTCACTTTGTAAATATATAGTTTGCTTTCATGATAAGCTGACAAACACTACATCTACACCAGATTTACTTCATCATGTTAAATGCATGTTCTTTCCCCAACATGCTGGTATATCTGTATGTTTATTTTCATTGCAAATCATTTTACTATGCTGCATATTCTTCCTTATTTATTAACCTGATAAATGAAAGAACAGGTTAGGAAATTAAAGTATTGCAATGTATGGCTACTTCAGCACGAGGCAAAAGATTGTGGTCTTATCACAGAAATCAATATCCAGTTTCCAATCTCCCAATTTTTCTTTGTGGTTTTCAATATGATGTGTAAAAATTACTAGAAATGGTTAATCTGACATTAAATGTAGACATTGCTGAAAATATAGACACAATGACAGTTGGATTCTTCCTCTTCCATCATTTATTAATAATAGCCCCTCTACCAACTGACACCAAGTCATTCTATATTTTCCTATCTTCTGCAGCCCTGTACATGTTGTCCCCATATTATTCATCTCGTAATGTCTTTAATTATCTTCTCTTTATGTGTTTAGGTCTCTCACTATTTCGTTCATTATGTGGGTTCCAGATAAAGAGAGTGTCTAGTTATACTATTTTCAGGTTTTTTTCAATATGTGTCCTATCCATCACCTTTTTTTCACCTCTTCGAGAATTCTTTAGAGAGTGATGCTGTCATTTACACAGATGGGTCGGTCGTTCGACGCATAAGAAGTTCATGGCCTTTGCGGCTCAGGCTGGAGGGAGAATTGGGAAGGAAGATTCTGGTGCTTTTGCTTTGACCACACAAGTCTGACAATGGAAGTCATGGCAGTAAGTAAAGCAATTACATGGCTCGAGACTCAGACCTTCACTTGGGCATGTTTTCTTAGTGACTCAATGAGTATACTCAGGAAAATAGAGATGAAGTGGATCCGAAGGCAGTGGTTGTTGTCTCTCGAGCGGTCACAGCTGGCAAAGATGTTTCATTTTCATGCCAGGGCATGCAGGTGTACAAGAAAATGAGCAGGCTGACAGGCTCTCAGGTAAGGCTACTGTGGAGGGTGGATGAACTATGGTCCAGACTGATATACTGATGACTGTGAATCCACATCCATGGTCAGACTGCGAGAACAGCAAAGTTAAAAAAGAGGTGTGGCCCACAAGAACACTAAGCAGGAAACTAAAGATTAATAAACCAACACAGAACTGGTGTAGTTAGCACTATACGCTGCAGGATTTACTGAGGAAGGGATCTGAGCGCTTATGGATTGAATATTTCGATGTGCAATCAGGATGATCTGTCGACTAACTTCTTCACCTCTTAATTTAGTTAATTTGTTTAGATCTCTCCATGTACGCCACTTGGTGATTCTGTCATATCATTTTAGTCTCATTATTCTGCACAGGCACCAATTACCAAATGGTATAGTTTATTAGTCATTCTTTTAGTTTCTTATCCATATAGTAATACTTATTTAACAGTAGAGTTAAATATTGTTAAGTTTGGTTATAAGTTTAATTTCTTTTGACTTCCACAAATTTTTAGTGTTATGAAAACTCTTGCCTTTTATATTCTTATTTTCTTATCTCTAACAGTTTCCTAATCTCTGTCCACAATGCTACCCAAATAGGGGTATGATTCCTCTCCTTGACGTGAAGTTTCACCAAGAGAAATTGGAATGTGATTTGCTAGGTTTGATCCCATTATGTTTTTTTCCATATCATCTCTCCAAAACGCTCCTACTGAATATTTTCCCAGCAATTGACAATAACATCATTCCTCTATAATTTGCATACTCACGAAGGTCCCCTTTCTTAAGTAGCTTCACCAGGTATCCTTCTCTCCAGACTGATGGCTTTTCTTTGGTCTCCAAGACTGTTAAATAATTTGTGGTGTCTATATTGACTTTGCCGGTCTCTCTGGCTGTGGGGTTACAACACTTTCTCTCTGTAATCCCGTTTATCACGCAGAGTCTCGCAGCGGAGCGAGAACTGAGGTGGTTCGACCCCCGCTCGTGACTTGCGGATACTGAGCCGGCCGCTCAGAAAGCAATGGCAAACTACTGAGCGTAATCTTGCCAAGAGATCAACAGACAGCTGAAAGATGCTGCTGTTGACAGCTAAGTCCTGTAAAAGGATACGCAAAACAAAACAAAAAAAAATATTGACTTTAATAGCTTTTGCTGGTATACATCTGGACCAGCAGCTTTCCCATCTTCCAGCTGTTTGATAGCTTGTCTAATATTTTTCTTTAGTTTCTCAGTTGATATCCATCTCTACTTCTGCCAGCTTGATATCATTCATTCATTCAGTAGCATGTCCTTTACAGAACCTCGCTCCCATAACAACCCTCCGGAAAACTTCTCGATCACAAGCAAGATGTCCCGCGTCTGATACACCCATCTGGAGATCATCCGCCACATCCTGCACCCATCTTCTCTTTGGCCTTCCTCTTCCTCTCTTCCCAGGCATATACCCTTCCATTATTGTTCTCTCCAAACTGTCGTGACGTTTCAAGTGACCAAAATACTTCAATTTTCTTTGTTTTATCGTCTTTAATAGCCATCCCTCCTCAATATTCAACTCTTGAAGTATGGATGCATTTGTTCTTTTCTTTACCCAAGATATTCTTAGAACTCGTCTATAACATTTATATTCAAAGGCATGTATGCGCTGTTCAGCTTGTTTAGTAAGTGTCCATGTCTCACAGGCGTATGTTGCAATGGGAAAGATGCATGCTCTTAAAAATCTAATTTTTGTAGTTCTGTCTGTCCCACACCATAATTTATTCATCTGTTTTAGTCTTTGAAGAGCAATGGATAGTCGCCGTTTTATTTCTTTCATTGTGTCACCATTATTCGTAATCAATGACCCAAGATATTCAAAATTTTCCACCACCTCCAATTTTCTCCCATTAATGTATATTTCTTTCTCCATAGTAGTTTTATCTGTATGCATTATCTTAGTTTTTGCTATGTTAAGATATAAGTTGTGATTTTCACTATTCAATTGTGTTGAGGCTATTAGGTTTTCTATGCCATTCTGTGTTGTGGATAGTAATACTGTATCATCAGCATATCGAATCTCTGGTATGTCATGACCGCCGATATTTAGGGCATCATATGGCTCCCTGTTTATATCATCTCTTACATTTCTCATTATATTTTCGGCATACAGGTTAAACAAATAGGGTGACAGCACGCAGCCCTGACGGACTCCTTGCTTGATGTCAAACCAATCTGATGTCTCGCCATCTATTCTAACTGCTGCTTGTTGGTCTAGATATAGCATTTTTATGAGATGTACTACATGTGAAGGAAAGCCCATATTCCTCATGATTTCCCAAAGTTTCTGATGCTGTACACAGTCAAATGCCTTTGAATAATCCACAAAACATGAGAATAGGTTTACATTAAATTCTCTGCACTTCTCTATTATTAAACGCATGTTGAATATGTGATCTCTTGTTCCTCTTCCTTGTCTAAATCCAGCTTGAACTACGTTAATCTCTTCTTCCATTTTCTTACTAAGTCGTCGCATTATGACTTTTAGTAGAATTTTACTTGCATGACTTATCAGGGCAACAGTTCTATAGTTGGTGCATAATTTCAGGTTGCCCTTTTTTGGTATTGGAATGAAGATAGTTCTCTTCCAATCTTTTGGCCATATACCATATTTCCAAATCTTTGTACATAATGCATGATATATGTGTATGCTTTCTTCTCCTCCTGCTTTAATTAGTTCAGCTGGTATCTCATCACATCCAGGTGATTTACCATTCTTCAGGTTCCTTATAGCCCAAGCAATTTCATCTAATGAGGGTTCAGGTTCTGTCTCTGCTGTCATTGGCTCATGTATCTCATTCATATCCTCACTGTCACTCATATCATACATTCCACTGCAGTACTCCTGCCATCTTTCTAGAATTTGTCTAGATTCTGTTAAGGTATTTCCCATCTTGTCACAGATAACATTCAATTGAGGTTGAACATTTCTTGTCAATAACTTCATTTCCTTGAACATTTCATAATCTCTTCCAGCCTTATGATATTGCTCTATTCTGGTACAGCTATCTTGTATATATTGATTTTTGTCCTTTCTTGTGTTCTTTCTTATTTCTCGAGTTAAAGATTTATACTTCATCCTGCTATCGGATTCATCTCCTTTCTGTTTCAGCTCCCTTCGTTAACACCAGTTTTCTCACTGAAATTAACAGAGTCTAATGTGTCTGGCCTAATTTTACATGATTTAGGGCATTCTTAACTTCCATACTGAAACCTGGTGGTTCTTTATTGCTATTGTGACTATCAAACTGAACCTCTTATGAATTGTTGTAAAAGGTTCTTCATGTACTCCAACCATGTATCTAAAATATTACCTTTGACCATTATATTAATATGTTGCCTTCTTTGGGCTTAAGACAGCCTGTTGATATAGGTGTGTTTCGTGAGTGAAGCAATTAATTCTCACGCGCATTAATCTGGTATTTTGTTTGTCAATTTCCCTAACAATTTTCCCAGAGCTATGCTTCTTTTGCCGCTTTACATAATTTTCTAATTTGATTTGAATCTATTCATATTTTTCATGGTTGCTTTTGTTGTTTCTTCCCTTTTCCATGTTTACTATGTTTAAGTCACCCATTTCTTACAGCCAATCATCTACAATTTTGGGATAGTTGGTTCTTCAGCTTGTCTGACAGCTTTTTTCAATATTTCCCATCAATCATTAACTTCTTGAAATGGAATTTCGAGATCAGACAATTTATTAATCTGTTGCTAATGTCAACGTTGAAGTTGTCTTTTATCTCCTCTTTCTCCTCATTCTTCAATGCACATAGATATAATTTAATGTTTCTTGGTCTGTATTTGACCTTATTTAACTTTGTATATTTTGCCTATAACTTATCTACGATCATTATTAAGTCTGCATTTAGTGCAGTTTAGTGACTTTTAAAGCATTTTGAACTCTTCTATTTATAAGGACTTAGTCTGGTTTCTGATTTGTCAGGACTCTTTCATGTCCATAATCTTCTTGGATATTTTTTTGTATATTCAATAGAATTTAATTCAATTTTCTTGCACTGCTCATTAAACCAATTTTCTTTAGCCTGTACACATTTTTCTTTGATTTCTTTATTTAGCTTACTACATTCTTGTTTGGTATTGTTTCTTTGTTTTATTTTCTTCATCAACTTTAAGATTTCTGTCATAATTTTGTCTTAGCTCTTTGGTAATATCTGTTTGCTTGTTTGATGAATGGAGTCCCTTAGAATTTCCCATTGTTCATTTACCCTCTGTATTTTAGTTATTGGGGAAGCAGAGATATTATAAAAATATGAAGACAAAAGACAAAAGGAGCTTTTATGGCACTAGGAAATTTGTGGAAGTCAAGGGAAATTAAGCTTAACACCAAACACATAATTTTTTAGCTCTAACCTTAATCAGTACTATTGTATGGATCTGAAACATGGAGAAAGGCCAAAACAATTATTAATAAACTACAAACATTCATTACTTTATGCTTGCACAGAACAGAAGGAACAAAACAGTATGACAGAATCAGCAATTTGGGACTCACTGGGAGAACTAAATAAATCCCAGTGAATCAAGAGATGAGGAAAAGAGCTGGCATGAGTGGGACACACACTGAGAAAACCTGATATGGTATCCTGGAAAGTCCTTTGTCTATAACCCACAGGGCCAAAGAAATAGAGAGAAAGCTAAAAACACATGGAGAAGAGAATTAGAGACAAAGATGGGGAGGGCAGGGATGGAGCTTTTGGCAACAGTAATGGATAGGACAGTTTGGCTTTAGTTGATTGAGAGTTTATAGGCGATAGATGAGTTAATCTGTTCACACCACTCAGCAGTCTTTTGTAATATCACTTTATATCTGATCTAGCAAGATTTTATCTGCAAACATCAAGGTTTGTTCTGGCCTGTCGTGCTGTATTCTGGCCAGTTCAGCTGATGTTAGATGTTGAACAATGCCGGTGATGACAGTCCTGAAGTAGGCCAGGACCTGTATAGAAGAGTTCTTCTTCTTCTTCTTCTTCTTCTTCTTTTTCTTCTTCTGTGTTCATCCGGAGTTTTTTTTTCTTTTTCGGACGTGATTGCGTTGTGCCTGTTTACAGCAGAGCTGCATTCTTGCGCCGTTAGGCCAACACATCCGACTTCCACAGGCATTTGTTGACTGGGTTAACCTTCCTGGGTAGAAGAGTTCTAATGTCCACATTCCCAAATAGAATGCCAATATTCTTTACATCCATTGCAGCTGTGATCGAGTACTGTCAAGGGTTAATATGACAGTCCATAAGTATTGCATAAGATGTGCGGAGTCTATGCAATTATGGGGGTCTTTGACGTCTATTGTCATAGTGACTATTTCTTCCTTGCTTTAAAATTCTTCATATATGTTGTGTGCAAATGCTTGTGGTGTGTTGTGATTTCAGTCACAGACATGAAGGAAAGTTAAGACTATTCAGAAGCTTGCTGCAGGATTAGAGTCCTTGTTTGAGAGCCTGAGACAACATAACCTGACTGTTGAGCCATCCAAAGTCCTTGTTTGAGAGCCTGAGACAACATAACCTGACTGTTGAGCCATCCAAAGTCCTTGTTTGAGAGCCTGAGACAACATAACCTGACTGTTGAGCCATCCAAAGTCCTTGTTTGAGAGCCTGAGACAACATAACCTGACTGTTGAGCCATCCAAAGTCCTTGTTTGAGAGCCTGAGACAACATAACCTGACTGTTGAGCCATCCAAAGTCCTTGTTTGAGAGCCTGAGACAACATAACCTGACTGTTGAGCCATCCAAAGTCCTTGTTTGAGAGCCTGAGACAACATAACCTGACTGTTGAGCCATCCAAAGTCCTTGTTTGAGAGCCTGAGACAACATAACCTGACTGTTGAGCCATCCAAAGTCCTTGTTTGAGAGCCTGAGACAACATAACCTGACTGTTAAGCCATCCAAAGTCCTTGTTTGAGAGCCTGAGACAACATAACCTGACTGTTGAGCCATCCAAAGTCCTTGTTTGAGAGCCTGAGACAACATAACCTGACTGTTGAGCCATCCAAAGTCCTTGTTTGAGAGCCTGAGACAACATAACCTGACTGTTGAGCCATCCAAAGTCCTTGTTTGAGAGCCTGAGACAACATAACCTGACTGTTGAGCCATCCAAAGTCCTTGTTTGAGAGCCTGAGACAACATAACCTGACTGTTGAGCCATCCAAAGTCCTTGTTTGAGAGCCTGAGACAACATAACCTGACTGTTAAGCCATCCAAAGTCCTTGTTTGAGAGCCTGAGACAACATAACCTGACTGTTGAGCCATCCAAAGTCCTTGTTTGAGAGCCTGAGACAACATAACCTGACTGTTAAGCCATCCAAAGTCCTTGTTTGAGAGCCTGAGACAACATAACCTGACTGTTAAGCCATCCAAAGTCCTTGTTTGAGAGCCTGAGACAACATAACCTGACTGTTAAGCCATCCAAAGTCCAAACTGGATATGAGGAAATAAGTTTCCTTGGACATGTGATCGGCAATGGGTTACACAAATGTCAGAAAGATCTTAGACATTCAGATACAAAAGACGAAGAAGCAAGTTAGGAGTTTACTCGGGCTAGGAAACTTCTATAATAAATTCACCTAAAACTTCTCATCCATCACATCAGTTGTCTGCGTTGACACAGAAGGGCAGGCCCAACAAAGTGGTATGGACACCACAGTACGAGGATGGGCTCATAAATATAAAAAAAACTATTTTCTAGTCATTGCATTTTAATCCTCCCTATTCTTGATTTACAATTTACTCTTAGGGTAGATGCATCGTCGACAGGAACTGGCGGATGTCTGATGCAAGAGAAGAATCATCTCATGCAACCGGTGCTATATGTCAGCAGGAAACTTCTGCGACAAGAGGAAAATTTTTCAACTTTAGAATGTGAGCCTCTGGCTATTGCGTGGTCGGTGCATAAACTGTCGAGGTATTTAATGGGCAGACAATTCTAGCTGCAAATTGATCACCGACCACTCACGTTTATCCATACTGCAGCAATGAAGAACTCATGTGTTCATCGATGGAGTATCTTACTGCAGGAGTACTCATTTGTGCCAATGCCAATACGAGGGGAAGACTACACCATGTTCGACCTACTCTGAAGAAACAACTAAGGGCAAGGAACAGCACAGACAATAAAATGAACACTGTTAACCCTTTACAAGGCATATCGTCCGATTCCGGCCGATCTCTAAATACGAGCGTAGCGTCCGATTCCGGCCGATACTATTATGCATTGTAAAAACGCGATCTCTCGGCTTTCCGACACTTCCGTCCGCTACTTTCACTTTCGCCGATAGCTTGACAACGTGGCCGCCATTTGTAAACGCGCTACAATGACTTTGAACAGACTTTTATGGACTTGTTTTGATAGTTTTTGGGAGTTTTACGCTGTTTTTCAAAATGGATTTCGGCGATTCTTCAAGTGATAGCCGAGATTTCGCTCTGTTCAATTTAAATGACATTAAAGGGCACGAAGTTGATTATTAATCGGAGCTAGATATCAGTGCAAAGCGTTACTTTGCATTAGCAGTCGTGAGTCGGACTTTAAAGAAAGTGATTATGATTCTGAAAATGTGTTTGTAAATTGCCGTATAGATGACGGAAAATCACAAACAACATGCCGTATTTCGTAAATATTTGTGTTCATATATGGATTACCGGCAACAATCACGTGAGTAACATATTCTGCAGGCTTTTCCCTTCATTGTGTTGTTTATTTAACTGAAATCGGTTGACTAACACCTTATTTGTGATGTTTTTACTAACGCGACCCGAAATTTTTACAGAACCTGAAAAAATCTTGCCCGTTCAGGGCTACAAAACGGACAAGCGTCTGCCCTGTAAAGGGTTAATGTTGAATACGAAATTTTTTTACTTATTGTGTGGTTTATGATGTTACTTGTAGGTACACAACTTGCATTACTTATTATAAAAGAGGGAAGATGGAAACAGAATACAGTAGAAAGATTGAGAGACATATACTAGGTGCTACTCACACATTGTCACTTTGCTCGTTCACGAATTTATAGTAGCATTGCTCACCCATCATTTGAAAACTATGTTTTCTTTTGAGGAGGGAGTAATGTGACGAGCATGAGAACATCCAAAGTACAGCAGGTATGGGGTCAAGAATATTAACCAAAATTTCCAGCAAACAGATTGTCCCTGGAGATCCAGAGATAGGATGACAAGCAAGTGTCCACATAAATCAGGGGGCATGCAGGTAGAAGGTGCCAAGAAGACAGTTAACAAAGGCAAATCTAAAATGTAGGGTAGCTAAGGTTTGTAGGAACCCGCAGTGAATGGGTCAAGAACTGTCCCAATATATACAGAATGGGACAGACTGCTGGGAAAATGGCGTCTCAGAGTGAGACGTGGGCAAAATGAGGAGAAAACTTGCCCAAAGGGATATACTCAGAGGAGTTAGTTATAGTCGGACTGATGTTTATTGAATAATAATATACTGGGAAAATTGATTGATTGATTGATTTAGGAACTGACATCACAGCATTCGGGACATTCCCATAAGCGCTCCGACCCCATCCTCAGCAGCCAGCGAAGAGTTCCAACACTAATAGTTCCAGTAGCAATCTGATTATATGTGAGTCTCGCCTTTCCTCTGAGCGTCGATCGTCGGCCAGATCTCCTCGTCACACCTCGCTGCCTCATTCTTACCAGACTATGGTGATCCATTTGCTCCCCCGAGGTGTACACGTGCTCCCACAAGGCCGCAACCACGTCTGTTTTGTCATGCATCAATACTCCACCAAGTTTTGCCAAGCCAGCCAATCTGTCCGCCTGTTCATTCCCCAGCACACTGGCATGCCCAGGAGAAAAGATCCAGGTGATGCTTGCTACCCGTGATCTCCGAAGCGAAGCAAGCCACTCTGCACGAAGCTTGCCTGTTCTCACCCTCCTCAGCATGCTTTCTGAGTCAGTTACAATCACAATGTGTGTATGTATCGTGTTCTCTATCCAGCGGAAAGCTGCACTGACCACCTCCACCTCTTCTTAAGCTAGATGTTGTGTTATCATACGCCAGGCTCTCCTGCACCAAATGCTGACCATTAGCTTTTGTCAAGAACCCCCAGGCACTTCTCCTACCTCTCAACACCGACCCATCCATGTAGATAATCACATCACCCGGGCGAGAATTATCCTGAATTAGTTGCTGAATTTCCACTTCTGTGGCCTCTGCTGGCCACTCCCTGCACTCCCGGCTCAATGTGATTATAACTCTGCACAAGTCTCTGCTCGGCTGGCACTCCAAGGGGCACACCTGTCTGATCGTATCCTCCGCCTGAGCCATCCATGATTTCCATCTTATCAGTCTCTGACCCTTAACTACGTCCAGCGCCTCATGCAACGGGTGATCTGTGTCTGCAGCTACTCTGAGGTATGTCTTCACCTGCATCACCTTGTGCCTACCAGCAACAGTAGGCAGACCAAGGATGTAATGCATACACACTACTGGAGTATCTCTGGTGCATCCCAGAATGACCCGCATAGCTTCGTTCTGTATGCGCTCTAATTTCACCAGCTGACTCTTTGAGACAGTGAGCAGTCCTAGTCCATAATCAATCACTGAGAGGATCAAGTGCTGGTACAGTGTGAAGAGCATTCTCTGCTCTGTGTCCATTGCAGCCATAGTTTTAAGTGCATTGAGTCCCTTTTGAGATCTTGTCATAACCGTCTCCACATGGTCCTTGAAGGACAGACTCCTGTCAAATGTGATTCCCAGATACTTCAGTTTGTTCTCTCTGTTGACGCTTTTGCCATCTATCGTGAGGCTTGGGGCATCATCTCTCACAATCCTGTTGTCTAGAGAGCACCACAACACAGCCGCCTTTTCCGGGTTGATGACAGCACTCTGTTATATACTGGGAAGAAGGAAATACCACAATGTGATATATGAGTAAATGGGTATATTCTTAAGCAAGTGAATCAATACAGTTATCTTGGAACAGTCATAAAATCTGATGGGAGATGCCTTGAAGAGATTAGAACAAGGATTGCCATTGCGAAGGTAGCCTTTTGCAAGATGAAAAACACACTGACCAATAAAAAGATATCAATTGAAACGAGAAAAATAGTGTTGAAGTGCTACATAGAACCAGTACTTTTGTATGGATGTGAAGCGTGGACAATGAGCAGTCAAGCTGAAAAACAGCTGATGGCTGTGGAAATGTGGTTTCTGAGGAAAATACAAAGAATACCATGGACAGACAGAAAAACCAATGAACAAGTCCTTCAAGAAACAAATGAAGATCGTAAACTGATTAGACTCATTAGACGTAGACAGTCAAAATTTGTTGGGCATGTTACGAGAAAAAATGACTTGGAGAACTTGGTGACGACTGGCAAGATCGAAAAGAAGAGACCAAGGGGAAGACCGAGAAGTGATCCACCTGGATGGCTTGGCCATGTGGCATAGTCGAGACAGGAACACAGAGCTGATCCATGACTCTGGTGATCAAGTGAGATGGCAGAACATGACTGCCCACACTTATCGGCATGGCACATGATGGATGGAAGGCAATATTGTATTCCAAAGCGCAAAAGAAATGTGTATATTTTTTCTGACTCTTCCTGGAATAGTGTACTTCATTGTGTTCATTTATAATTAATAAATATGTGTGTGTGCAAAGCGGTGTTCTCCAGTGACTACTAGTTTTTATAAGTAATCCAGCCAGTTGGTGATATGTGATTTCTATGGCTGATCCAGCCTGCACTTCTCATTTAAAGATAAATAGGCAGACCCTAGACACAGCCAATTCTAGTTGTTGCAAAGGATTGTGACACCCTGTACCACATCTCGGATATCAACAAGCTCTGTGCTGATTTGCCCATGCCACATGTCCTCGTTGTTCACCACAGATAAATGGCTATCACAGGCATGAACTAACTAGCAGGGAATCTCGGAGTTAGTGGCCTCTAGAGGATCAGAAACCATTCTGGCAATCAGCCCAACCCAAAGTCATTGGTACCTGACACCCATCAAAGTTCTAATGTCCCCCACACGTGATTCCTACTAAATGATAGGTTCAAACGTCCACTGAATGAATCCTACAGAATAACAACTTGTTTAAATGTCTTCCACATGTCGACTACTGAATGAAATCTTTGGTGCCATGAGAGAACATCTTGTTTCATATGCAAGTATCTCAAAATTGATGGAGATTTCCTGATTGACCCTGGTCTGATAAATTTAATGCTCCAAGGCATGTCATGATAAAAGTGCCTCAGTGGCCAGCAAATGGAAAATTGAAGAGGCTAAGAAATTCCTTATGTGGAAAATCTCACTCAACCACTCACAGTGTGGGGGTAATACATTTACAGACCAAATCCTTCTGGTCTCTGAAGGTGCAGCCTGTGGTGAAAGTGAGGCTAAGCAGCCATGTGCAGGACATGACAATTCCTTGGATTTGTCAGCAGAATAGCACAAATACCGCAGCTCTTTCGTAAACATTCACATCACATTTATGTTCAAAAAGCAAAATGTTTCAAATAAATAAAGAATGTCAGTCTAGATCATGGTGCCAACTGTACTGGATGTTTAGTGTTTGATGACTAGCACCTTTTATGGTCATCTGTTGATGTAAATGCCAAAATTGCTGTCAGGTTTTCCTACCAGACAGTCACAAAGTTTTCCCATACTTTTTCCTTGACTCCTCTTGTTAACATCTTGAATATGATATAAGTTCTTTGTTTTTTTTCTTGATACATTTCTTCCACCTCATCATCATTTTGTTGCTGGTGCTTGGCACTTATCTACAACTCCATAGTAGCCTTTGCTACACAGACCTATTCAAATCTCTGATTCAACCATGGTGGTTAGACAAAAGTTGTTTTGCCTGCCTTGTGTCTGGCCTTTCAATACAAGGTAGACAATGGTTCAGCTAGGTCTTTCCTGCATGACATTATGAAGGTGTGTCTTCGTTTAACTTGTCTGACAAGTTGCCCCTTTGGAATGAGCATGGCATATGGCAGATGATCCTGTGCTCTGAGAACATTTGAGCTTTTGGGGCTTCAGTAAATCAAAGCCAAATCCAAGACTCCAATTGAGCCAGCTCCTCCTTTCCCCTGATTTAGCTGTCAATCTTGTAGTGTGGCCGCATTTAAAACAATGAGGCTGATGCTGATCAGTGCTTGACTATGTGCAACTCCCTACCTATTTTGTGTATTAAATAAAAGGCCCTCTATTGTCACTACAGCACAAATGTCATCTGTTAAATCAGCCAGATATGTGGCTCTCTGTCTTGCTGGTGTATTAGTCAGACATCGTGTGGCCTTGTCCTGCTACTGCGCTAATGCCATCTGCTCAGTCAGTCAGACAGCCTGATTGGTTGGTGGTTGTGAATCCTCTGGATGAGTGGATTTCAACTTGTAAGTTTCATGCACTGACATTCAGGTCATCTCAGCCCTGATCCTGGCTGGCATCTATCAGAGTTAGGTTGGTGTAGACTTCTCCTGACCTGATATCAGTCCCATCTCATGATTCAGTTACATAAATAAACACACGTAGTATTGTTTGGCACTCACAGAAGGAGAGGAAAGAAGTAAAGACTAGAGGACGCACTAGACAACATACATTTTGAAACTACCGGTTCCCCACCGGTTGAGAACTTCTGGATTAGACCATACACCATAATGCATATAAACTACCCACCTTCTGAAACAGCTTTTCAAAAGTAACTGCTTAAACAGTACAATATGAAACTACAAACCAACTACAAATGATATGTTTATTTTTACTATCTGGCAAGAAGATTACAGAATATGAAAAAACAAACTACCTGGTAAACTAATTAACCTATGCATGTACTTATAATGAAATGACTTGGAGGTCATCAAGTTTTATTTATCTTCAGATTGTAAAATTTACACTTACCAGTAACAGGTGCCTCAACATCAATCAGAGTTTTCTCCTGACGCAAAAGTGCAGCACCTTCACTGATAATGCGCAAAGCAACATCCTCTGTGACCCTGCCTTCCAAAATAAAATGTTGCTTCAAAATGTCAGCTCTTGGCTTCCTGCTGGCATCAAATGCTTCGCTCATAGTCACTTTGTGACTGGGTGGGAATGGAACACCTGTAGATAAAGAGTTACAATACTACAATCAATAGGACATTAAAGAAACACAGATATCTCAATGGAAAGGATCATGGAAACTTAGACAGCCACAAGAACAGCTTTATAATAGAAAAAGGTTTTTTTCATATTATCTCTGACAAATTTGAAAAAACTGGTGAGGTGTATTAGAGGAGACAAGGTAGGGAGCTGAGAGAAGAGAGCAGACTATGAAGAATAATACAATAAACACATTTACAGAACTATTACAGGAGTGACAAGGGGATCTGGCCGACGCTCAACGCTCAGAGGAAAGGCGAGACGCACATATAATCAGATTGCTACCGGTACTATTAGTGTTGGAACTCTTCGCTGGCTGCTGAGGATGGGGACGAAGCGCTTATGGGAATGCCCCGAATGCTGTGATGTTGATTCCTAAATCAATCAATCAATCAATGAATCTTGTATTTCAATCTTCGCACCATGCAATGGTCGTACTTTCTTACATTTGGTACCAGCATGCTGAAATACTGGCATCATCAAAGGCCTTTCTGTTCTGCATTGTTTCTATAACACGAGACTCACAATCATTTCCTTTAATAGGATTTGAAAATGAAAAAAAAATAAAATTTGTTGTACTTGATCAAGCTGCCAGGACTGAATCTACATCATTAAGTGGCAGCTCATTTGGCGAAACATGCCTTGCAGGCTTCTGACAAGCTTACAAGATGGATTCACAATAATAATGAAATTAAATTAGAAAAATAATCAATCTGAGTTGTCCAAACGATGAACTGTGTGGATTTTTACAACAGGAAAAGGATGATATACTACCACCTGAACCTGATGGAGGTAGCGTATTGGACATCTAGTCTTCTCAGACAGGCTATTATAAACTTGGACAACCTGTACGCATATCAGCAAACAGAAATGTACTTCTCAGACACAGGCTATTATAAACTTGGACAACCTGTACGCATATCAGCAAACAGAAATTGACAAGAGCAGGCTGATTAGGCTGCTGCCCAGGTCATATTTCAAAATAAGAAAACTACCCACAATAGAATATTTACAGCATGTGTTATTCTGGTATACATCGTCAGCAGTGCTATGGAACTCATGCACAATGCTGAAATTCCCCACTATGTGACCTAATGGAAGAGATATGTGGACACCCGTGAGCAATGAAAGTTCTCCTGAACCAAAATTCAAACTGTTTAATGCTGCGGTTCTTTCAACATTCTTGCTTGTACAGGAAAGCCCCGCCAAACGTCACTTCGGTTTACGTCATTTCGTTATAATGTCGTTGTCACAATATGACATAACTTCAATTTATGTTGCTACATTCCGCCATAACGTCGTCACTCTGTTGCTATGCTGCGCCCTTGTGGAGGAACAACATAATGCTGCTTAGTGTTAGTTAGTCGCAGTTCCAACTTCACAGCAACGGGCCGTCCCCATTATGCTCCGTTCCTGTGCCAGTGAATATCACACAAAACGCTCCCCACTGCCCAATGTGAAAAGTGGAAAAGACAGGAGTCTCGACAAACAACAGCCCGCACAGATACACTGTGCATAATGATGTCGCCAGAATGTCAACACACCAGTCCCCCACGTAACACCCAATTCATCTCTGATGGAATCAGCAGTCATTTTCCTATCTGGATGTTTCCTAGATGTTCACCCACAGTCCACGAAAATACAGTTCATCACCGACGGCAGTGGCAGTCAACCAGAAGCCCAGTAGCCACGCATTTCTGCATAAGGCAAAAACCGGTCAACTCTGGGACATAGCCACCTGCCATCGCTCCGAACATGCAGTCACATTCCCAAAAAAAAACTTGGGCAGATTCAAAAGCACTTCACATGAAACTCACAGCTCACAGTGTCGCGCCACGCACGCACTCAGTAGCAGGGCGACAGAACCATCAAGCCTCCTTAGTCGCCTCTTACGACATGCGTGGTAGGCTACAGTGTTGCTATTCTTTGTGTGGAACGTCTCCTTACTCTTGTTATTGTCAGTTTTGCATTAATGTCATCATTTTACATTTTGTGCAGTGCGTTTTTTCATGATCTTATCGTGTAATCCCCCAATTATGAGTTTGAAAAACACAGTAAGTGCTGATAGTGTGTCTAGTTGTAAGAGAACCAGGAAAAGTGTCACTCTTGAGGTGAAGTTAGATGTGTTATGTCGTTCTGAGGCTAGCAATCAGGTTGTTGACATCGGTAAAGTCCATGGTTTACCTCGAATGTTGACAGCTGAATGTTTGTCACAATTCTTTCAATTGATTGATGTGGCAATGGACATAATAAAAGAGGATGACCTGAACAGAGAACGGAGCTCCAAAGTGTCCAGAGCAGAAACAAGCACCATCAATTGTTACAGGGAGCTTTATTTAGAGAAAAGAAAACAGGCTGTGCAGCAGACATTTGACAAATTTTTTCTTCAAGCAGAGAAGAGCAGGAAAAGAGGCAGGAAGAGGTTAGTTTCATCCTCAAATGAAGAGGCAGAATTTAAAGCCTCTACGTCCCAATAACTCTACCACTCGCCCTCCAACCCACCTTTATTTAGCCAATAAATATAATTCATCATTGGCACCTTGCCGTCTTGACAGGCGACAGTTTGTGCTTTAAAAAGGCATAATAACTTTTACCTATGCTGGTAGCGAATGTGACTGATAAGGTAATTCGCGCTGTAAATGTTCGTTCACAGTGGGTGCATGTGAACACGTGGTCATTTCCACCATCATGCACCATCTTACGTCTCACATGCTCTGTGTGTGACTTATCTGCAATAATTTTCTCCTTTGTCTTTATTCCATTTCTGATGTTTGCCCTCCATGCAACACGTTCAGCGGCGACTTGCTCCCAATGTGCATTATCAATGCCTGTATCAATCATGTCCCGCTTACACACATCTTTGTATCTTAGTAGAGGCCGCAGTGGGTGGAAGAATGAAGAACCAATATATCCTTATGTGCTGGTGGTGGCGGTTCAATGGGTGGAAGAATGAAGAACCAGTATATCCTTATCATGTGCTGCTGGTGGTTTAATGGGTGGAAGAATGAAGAACCAATATATCCTTATCATGTGCTGGTGGTGGTTCAGTGGGTGGAAGAATGAAGAACCAATATATCCTTATCATGTGCTGGTGGTGGTTCAATGGGTGGAAGAATGAAGAATCAATATATCCTTATCATGTTCTGGTGGTGGTTCAGTGGGTGGAAGAATGAAGAACCAGTATATCCTTATCATGTGCTGGTGGTGATGGTTCAATGGGTGGAAGAATGAAGAACCAGTATATCCTTATGTGCTGGTGGTGGTGGTTCAGTGGGTGGAAGAATGAAGAACCAGTATATCCTTATCATGTGCTGGTGGTGATTCAGTGGGTGGAAGAATGAAGAACCAATATATCCTTATCATGTGCTGGTGGTGGTGGTTCAATGGGTGGAAGAATGAAGAACCAATATATCCTTATGTGCTGGTGGTGGTGGTTCAATGGGTAGAAGAATGAAGAACCAGTATATCCTTATCATGTGCTGGTGGTGGTGGCTCATTCGGTGGAAGAATGAAGAACCAATATATCCTTCTGTGCTGGTGGTGGTGGTTCAATGGGTGGAAGAATGAAGAACCAGTATATCCTTATGTGCTGGTGGTGGTGGTTCAGTGGGTGGAAGAATGAAGAACCAGTATATCCTTATCATGTGCTGGTGGTGATTCAGTGGGTGGAAGAATGAAGAACCAATATATCCTTATCATGTGCTGGTGGTGGTGGTTCAATGGGTGGAAGAATGAAGAACCAATATATCCTTATGTGCTGGTGGTGGTGGTTCAATGGGTAGAAGAATGAAGAACCAGTATATCCTTATCATGTGCTGGTGGTGGTGGCTCATTCGGTGGAAGAATGAAGAACCAATATATCCTTCTGTGCTGGTGGTGGTGGTTCAATGGGTGGAAGAATGAAGAAGCAGTATATCCTTATGTGCTGGTGGTGGTTCACTGGGTGGAAGAATGAAGAACCAGTATATCCTTATGTGCTGGTGGTGGTGGTTCAATGGGTGGAAGAATGAAGAACCAGTATATCCTTATGTGCTGGTGGTGGTTCAATGGGTGAAAGAATGAAGAACCAGTATATCCTTATCATGTGCTGGTGGTGGTTCAATGGGTGGAAGAATGAAGAACCAGTATATCCTTATGTGCTGGTGGTGGTGGTTCAATGGGTGGAAGAATGAAGAGCCAATATATCTTTATGTGCTGGTGGTGGTGGTTCAATGGGTGGAAGAATGAAGAACCAGTATATCCTTATGTGCTGGTGGTGGTTCAATGGGTGGAAGAATGAAGAACCAGTATATCCTTATGTGCTGGTGGTGGTGCTTCAATGGGTGGAAGAATGAAGAGCCAATATATCCTTATGTGCTGGTGGTGGTGGTTCAATGGGTGGAAGAATGAAGAACCAGTATATCCTTATGTGCTGGTGGTGGTTCAATGGGTGGAAGAATGAAGAACCAGTATATCCTTATGTGCTGGTGGTGGTGGTTCAATGGGTGGAAGAATGAAGAGCCAATATATCCTTATGTGCTGGTGGTGGTGGTTCAATGAGTGGAAGAATGAAGAACCAATATATCCTTATCATGTGCTGGTGAGTAACACTCTATCAGATCTTGGTTTACTGCCTTTATTGCGGTTCTAAAAATACTGTTATTTTTGCTTAACGCTCTCTTGGTACTTTCTCTGCCTAATTAGATGGCATTAGGGCAACTGATTCACTGTGAGGGACATTTTTCTCTGTATGGCCCAAGAACAGCACTGTTAAATCTAAGTTCTGAAGGTTTTTGTCTGCTCCATTCCATCATATTTGATATAGTCCCAAACTGCTAATCTTATAATATAATATTACCCCCACCACATGTGCTGTCTTTTCCTATTGATACATAGTTCTAACATTTCACATGTCAATTCTGGTGATTGTCATAAGTGACAAGCAGTTTAGTGATGTTATAATAATGTTTAGTAGTATTGCAAGAACTGGCATATAGAAAATCCCTGGGGCCAACATTCATTTGCTTGATGCTGTCATCATCATCAAATGCCTTGACAAGCGTGGGCGGTCATGTTTCACCATCTTACACAATCACGAGTCATGGATCAGCCCTGTATTCTTGTCTCTACCATGCCACATGACCAAGCCATCCAGATATTTACTTCTCTGCCTATATACACAAATAGATTACTGGAAGGCCCCGGTTAACGTCGGGGTTACGTTCTTGGAAAATGCGACTTTAAGTGAAACGACGTATAGCGAAACACTTTCCCATAGAATTAAATGAAATACAGTGTATTATGTAATGTTTATTTTGATGGTTGTTGATATTTATTGTGGTGTCAGGTCATAGTCAGATATGACTGAGCTACCGTATAACAGTAGACAGTACTACCTGCTTTCTGTTAGCGCCGAACATGGGCGGCGCTTACCAAACCCGACACCCCACATTGTGTCAACGGCCTCGTGTGGAAGAGCGCAATTGGGAGGGTACAAGCCTTACCCTGGTGCTAGGAAATGCAACCTAAATACAAAATGTCGTGGCAGGGCGGACCAGGCTCTAAGCCTTGGTTGTCGGCTGGTCTAGGATCGAAGCTCCGTCAGGTGGACAGTTAGAGCATTGCTTTGCTGATCCGGCAGCTTCTGCAGCTTGTCTTGTTCCAGATGTAGAGGAGTTACCTTTCCTCTGGAGTGAACTAGACAGGCCGAGAGAGGGATCATGCTGCATGGGCAACACATGATCTCTATATTTTAGCCCAGGCGTTGTGCTATGGAGAGGCAATAACTCCATCCCTGGTCTTAACTGGTCTTGGAATCAAAGCGAGAGGCAACTGTTACGGGTTATAAGTCCCTGTCAATTGGCGTAGACATGGGGTGCCACGCGTTGCCGACGGTGGGAGACACCTACAGGTGTTACTGATCAGCTACCGCCCGCCTCAAGCTGGGCAGCCCCCGGCCAATTGGGTGCTGATCCGCCACAGCCTGCCTGCTTCAATGGGTGCTTGGGGCTAGGACAAAATCTGAATCGCAGGCTGTAAAACCAATGCACCATGTACTAATAAAAAGAAAAAGAAAAAACCTCAAGCTACGGCTTGCAACCTGGAACGTGAGAACCATGTGTCCAGGATTTTCCACTGACTTGACCAATATTGACGATGTGAGAAAAACGGCTGTGATTGATGCCGAATCAATCGTCTTAACATTGATATTGCTGGCCTGCAGGAGACTCGCCTCGCTGAAGAAGGGTCATAAGGGAAAACAATTACACCTTTTTTTTGGAAGGGTAGAGGGCAGGCAGAAAAAAGGCAACACGGTGTGGGCTTTGCAGTGAAGAATTCGCTACTGGGAATGATTGCAATTCCAGCAGGAGGAAATGAAAGACTATTATCCCTGCGCTTGGCAACCTCTTGTGGTTTTGCCACCATTATTACTGCATATGCACCGACACTCGATTCCTCTGATGATGTGAAGGATTCGTTCTATGAGGAGTTAGACTCCGTGATCAAGGCAGTTCCAAAATCTGACTACATTTATATACTCGGTGATTTCAAATGCTCGTGTGTTGTCCAGGTTTCACTGCCATAAAGAAGAGTACTAAGGACACAGGCTTGATAGACAAGGACTTTTGTTTTGGCAGTAAGCTTCCTGTTCTCCCAGACTCTTTTTCTTAACCTGTTCATTGTTGTTGCTGCCTTACCAATCCGGATGTTGATTTCCTGATCTAGGGATAATTTGCTATTTACCACTGATCCTAGATATGTAAAATGGTCTACCATCTCTAGTTCGGCATCGTCAATAAAGATTGATGGTACCCCATGTGCACATTGTGACATAATCTGTGTCTTCTTTTTGCTAATTGTTAAACCAAATTCAGAACAAGCATTGGAGAATGCAGATAGTAGACATTGCAATTATTCCTTAGAGTGGGTCGTAACTGCAGCATCATCTGCAAAAAGCAACTCTCTGATCAGTACCCTCCTAATTTTGGTCTTGGCCTTCAATCTCTGAGCATTGTAGAGTCCTGAGAACTGAGCGTGAGTGAATGTATATACCACCATCCTGATCACGAAAGGCATATTTCAGTAGAAGTGAAAAGTATATTCCAAAGAGGGTGGGAGCTAGTACATAACCTTGCTTAACTCCACTCTTGATTTCAAACTGCTAGTACACAACCTTGCTTAACTCCACTCTTGATTTCAAACTCTTCAGAAGTTGCACCGTCAAACTTGATTATACCCTTCATGCCTGTGTGGAACGATTCCAAAATGGACAGAACAGTTGGTGGGCAGCCAATCTTCTTTAGTGCCTTGAACAGACCCTCACGACTGACCAAATCAAATGCCTTTGTGAGGTCGATGAAGGCAATAAAAAGTGGTTGATTCTGTTCACAGCATTTTTCTTGCATTTGTCGCAATGAGAATATCATATCAATGGTAGACCGGTTCTTTCGAAAGCCACACTGTGATTCGGGGTAGACTTGAGAACCACCAGCACATAAGGATATACTGGTTCTTCATTCTTCCACCCATTGAACCACCACCAGCACATGATAAGGATATACTGGTTCTTCATTCTTCCACCCATTGAACCACCACCAGCACATAAGGATATACTGGTTCTTCATTCTTCCACCCATTGAACCACCACCACCAGCACATAAGGATATACTGGTTCTTCATTCTTCCACCCAGTGAACCACCACCAGCACATAAGGATATACTGCTTCTTCATTCTTCCACCCATTGAACCACCACCACCAGCACATAAGGATATACTGGTTCTTCATTCTTCCACCCATTGAACCACCACCACCAGCACAGAAGGATATATTGGTTCTTCATTCTTCCACCGAATGAGCCACCACCACCAGCACATGATAAGGATATACTGGTTCTTCATTCTTCTACCCTTGAACCACCACCACCAGCACATAAGGATATATTGGTTCTTCATTCTCCACCCATTGAACCACCACCACCAGCACATGATAAGGATATATTGGTTCTTCATTCTTCCACCCACTGAATCACCACCAGCACATGATAAGGATATACTGGTTCTTCATTCTTCCACCCACTGAACCACCACCACCAGCACATAAGGATATACTGGTTCTTCATTCTTCCACCGATTGAACCATCACCACCAGCACATGATAAGGATATATTGGTTCTTCATTCTTCCACCCACTGAACCACCACCAGAACATGATAAGGATATATTGATTCTTCATTCTTCCACCCATTGAACCACCACCAGCACATGATAAGGATATATTGGTTCTTCATTCTTCCACCCACTGAACCACCACCAGCACATGATAAGGATATATTGGTTCTTCATTCTTCCACCCATTAAACCACCAGCAGCACATGATAAGGATATACTGGTTCTTCATTCTTCCACCCATTGAACCGCCACCACCAGCACATAAGGATATATTGGTTCTTCATTCTTCCACCCACTGAACCACCACCACCAGCACATAAGGATATACTCGTTCTTCATTCTTCCACCCATTGAACCACCACCACCAGCACATGATAAGGATATACTGGTTCTTCATTCTTCCACCCACTGAACCACCACCAGAACATGATAAGTATATATTGATTCTTCATTCTTCCACCCATTGAACCACCACCAGCACATGATAAGGATATATTGGTTCTTCATTCTTCCACCCACTGAACCACCACCAGCACATGATAAGGATATATTGGTTCTTCATTCTTCCACCCATTGAACCACCACGACCAGCACATAAGGATATATTGGTTCTTCATTCTTCCACCCAGTGAACCACTACCACTAGCACATGATAAGGATATATTGGTTCTTCATTCTTCCACCCAGTGAACCACCACCAGCAGCACATGATAAGGATATACTGGTTCTTCATTCTTCCACCCATTGAACCACCACCACCAGCACATAAGGATATATTGGTTCTTCATTCTTCCACCCAGTGAACCACCACCAGCAGCACATGATAAGGATATACTGGTTCTTCATTCTTCCACCCATTGAACCACCACCACCAGCACATAAGGATATATTGGTTCTTCATTCTTCCACCCATTGAACCACCACCACCAGCACATAAGGATATATTGGTTTTTCATTCTTCCACCCACTGAACCACCACCAGCACATAAGGATATATTGGATCTTCATTCTTCCACCCATTAAACCACAACCCCGGGAAGGTTAACCCGGTCAACAAATGCCCGCAGAAGTCGGATGTGTCGGCCTAACGGCGCAAGAACACAGCTCTGTTGTAAACAGGCACAATGCAATCACATCCGGAAAAAAAAAAGCTCCGGATGAGCGCAGAAGAAGAAGAAACCACCACCACCAACACATAAGGATATATTGGTTCTTCATTCTTCCACCCACTGAACCACAACCAGCACATGATAAGGATATATTGGTTCTTCATTCTTCCACACATTGAACCACCACCACCAGCACATGATAAGGATATACTGGTTCTTCATTCTTCCACCCACTGAACCACCACCACCAGCACATGATAAGGATATATTGGTTCTTCATTCTTCCACCCATTGAACCACCACCACCAGCACATGATAAGGATATACTGGTTCTTCATTCTTCCACCCACTGAACCTCCACATGATAAGGATATATTGGTTCTTCATTCTTCCACCCATTGAACCACCACCAGTACATGATAAGGATATATTGGTTCTTCATTCTTCCACCCATTGAACCACCACCAACAGCACATGATAAGGATATAATGGTTCTTCATTCTTCCACCCACTGAACCACCACCACCAGCACATGATAAGGATATATTGGTTCTTCATTCTTCCACCCATTGAACCACCACCACCAGCACATGATAAGGATATACTGGTTCTTCATTCTTCCACCCACTGAACCACCACCACCAGCACATGATAAGGATATATTGGTTCTTCATTCTTCCACCCATTGAACCACCACCAGCACATGATAAGGATATATTGGTTCTTCATTCTTCCACCCATTGAACCACTCCAGCACATGATATGGATATACTGGTTCTTCATTCTTCCACCCAGTGAACCACTACCACTAGCACATAAGGATATATTGGTTCTTCATTCTTCCACCCACTGAACCACCACCAGCAGCACATGATAAGGATATATTGGTTCTTCATTCTTCCACCCACTTAACCACCACCAGGCATAAGTCCTCAACCAAGCCACTCTAAGCCCCCCTATCCTTAGCTATCCCATGCAGCTCTGTCCATATTCTCCCCACATTATTAATTTTTTTGTCGTCTTCTCTTCTTCGTGTGTTTTAGAACTTCCATATTTCTTTTACATTGTGGATTTCAGTCAAAGATCTTTCTAGTTATACTATTCTCAGGTTTCCTCAATGTATGTCCTTTTCTTGACCAAATGGTTTACTGGGATTTAAACACAGATCAATCAATCAATCATGTGCCATGCCGGAAAGCGTGGGTGGTCATGACTCGCCATTTCACTCAATCACCAGAGTTGTGGATCAGCTCAGTGTTCCTGTCTCATCCATGCCATGTGGCCAAGCCATCCAGGTATTTTCCTCTCGGTCTTCCTCTTGGTCTGTTCCTCTCAATCTTGCCAGTTGTCAATAAGTTCTCCAATCCATTTCTTCTCATAACATGTCCAAAAAATGTTGACTGTCTTCATCTAATTTCTCTAATCAGTCTACGATTTTCATTTGTCTCCTGTAGTACTTGGTCATTGGTTTTTCTATCTGTCCATGGTACTCTTTGCATTTTCCTCAGAAACCACATTTCTGTAGCCATCAAATGTTTTTCAGCTTGACTGCACATTGTCCAAGTTTCACATCCATACAAAAGAACAGGCTCTATGTACCCCCTCAACACTCTTTTTCTCGTTTCGATTGACATCTTTTTATTGGTCAGAATGTTTTTCATCTTGCTAAAGGCTACTTTCGCCATGGTGATTCTTGTTCTAATCTCTTCAAGGCATCTCCCATCAGATGTTATGACTGTTCCAAGATAATTGTATCGATTCACTTGTTGAAGAATATTCCCATTTACTTGTATATTACATTGTGGTACTTCGTTCTTCCTAGTGACGACCATAACCTGTGTCTTCTTACAATTTAATTCCAACCCCAGCTGCTCACTGTGTTCAACAACCGCGTCTACTAATTGTTGCAGATCCTGTGCATTGTCTGCAATCAATACTGTATCATCTGCATATCTAATGTTATTGATGTTTAGTTTAGTTTAGTCGACGGATCAACATCATGGCACACAGGTGTAACCCATAAGTGCTCCATTCTCCTCCTTCCAATGCTGATTCCATTTATATCTTCTACATTTCTGAAAATATTTTCACAGTATAGGGAAAAAAAGATCTGGAGACATTACACATCCCTGCCTAACACCTCTCTTAATAGGTTGATATTCTCCCACTTCATTATCAATCCTTATGGCAGCTTGCTGTTTCCAATATGTGAACACAGATGCAATAAACAAAATATTGTAATATCTTAACACTGGATCTTAACACTGCAATAAAACATGTTCTGGTACTGGCTTTACGAGGCGTGGTCTTTAGGCTAATATAAAAAAAAAATGCCTGATTTGTGTTAAATCGGCTTCACTTCAAGATCATCACATGATCCACACATTTCATGTGAATCATGGTTCAGATACTCAGTTTTTCTTGCCAGCTATAATGAGTCTGGCGGGGTTTATGACATTGGGTAGCCTGAATGCCAAGATATGACTGGATAAAAGGGGTTCATAAGAGATGTTGGGGAAACATGAGCTTAAATGGAGAATTATTAACCAATTTATGTGCAGTGAATCAACATGTTATATATAGGAGGAAGTGTTCTTTCACATAAAAGATTATATAAAGCTTTATGAATGTCACCATACAATAAAGAAAATTGAACTTTTGCATATCTTTGTTAACAAGAAATATTCATCATCTCTACATTACGTAAATGTTGTCAGAGGTGAAGATGCAGACTCCGAACCACCGTCTGCTGGTAAGTATAACTAAGTCGACACTCATGAGAAGCATATCTTTAAACGCTGGAATGAATAGAATGTAGGATATCTCATAAATGAAGAAATGAAGGAATCATATATGTTCCTCTTCTTCTTCTTCTTCTGCATTCATCCAGAGTTTTTTTACTGATGTGACTGTGTTGTGCCTGTTTACAGCAGAGCTGCGTTCTTGCACAGTTAGGCCGACATATCTGACTTCTGCGGGCATTTGTTGACCAGGTTAACCTTCCCGGGGTTTATGTTCTATGTCTCTAATAAATATCAGGTTCTGCAGCAGACAGTAAACGATGTTAGTATGGAAGGCTAACAGAGCAGGTTAAAAGCATTTAGAATGAATGATTAAAATGCTCTTGGGAAAAGGAAATGAAAACATAATGCAAAGATAACACATGACATGGAGCAAAGGCAATCAACCGACAAACCATGCCCTTCTATGTGTTGCCATCTCCTGCAGCTCCCTCCATATATTTCACATATTATTCATATCTATAGTCCCTTCAGAAATGAGTGCCCGCATTCACCAATTTTTGTGAAAATCATCTGTTGCATCATTATGAAATTTTTCCTGCTGTCTTATATTTACCCCCCCCCCCTTCTCTCTCTCTCTCTCTCTCTCCCCCCCCCCCCCTAAGGAATATGTCTTTGATAGGTCCAAAGGCAACTTAAATCATGGAAATCTGCAACATTTCTTTGATGTTTTGGCGAAAAGCTAGTGAATTCACGCTAACAAACTTGTTTTACAGTAATGCCCGTCAGTCCGAGTGACGACACAAGGTGTTTCCAGATTCGTATGGGAGTGGGTGCAATGTCTACTCTGCTGAGACGGAATATGATTACCTGTTTTGCATGATGAACATAGCTGTGAATGTCTCTGTAGTGGGCTTCCTTCTTAAAGGCCAAGATGTTGGTCCACTTTTCATTGAAGTCTTTAGATTGATTTGTATGTTTGTGTGTAGTCCCCTCATTTGACGTGTTTGTTCTCACGTTTCTTGTTATGCCACCATGTCAGTTTCCACCGCAATATTACTCTTCTGTTGGTATTCAATGCGTTTAGTGTTGTTGTTGTTGTTTTTTTTTTTCAATGCCAGTTGTTTGTCATCGTTGAGTGCTCACGGAAATGAAAATTCATCACTGTGCAATACAAACTGTTGCCATTGACAAATTGTATTGTTTGTGCCGATGCTTAGACTTGTAAAAGACATATATTGGAATCAACAAGCTGCCATCAGAATTGATAATGATGTAGGTCAATATCAGTCTATTAAAAGAGGTGTGAGACAGGGATGTGTAATGTCTCCAGATCTTTTTCCCCTGAACAGTGAAAATATTTTCAGAAATATAGAAGATATGGAAGGAATCAACATTGGGGGACGATACATCAATAACATTAGATATGCAGATGATAGTCTTGATTGCAGACAATGAATAGGACCTGCAAAATTTAGTAGATGCGGTTGTTGCACACAGTGAACAACTAGGGTTAGAACTGAATATTATGAAGACACCGATTATGGTCGTCACTGGGAAGAAGGAAATACCACAATGTGATATACGAGTAAATGGGCATATTCTTAAGCAAGTGAATCAATACTGTTACCTCGGAACAGTTATAACATCTGATGGGAGATGCCTTGAAGAGATTAGAACAGTGGTTCTCAACCTTTTTTGGCCCATTCCCCCCTTCACCATATTTTCAGAACACCATTCCCCCCTTCCTATCAAAAATTTGGCCCGTTCCCCCCTTCACCATATTTTCAGAACGTCATCCCCCCCCCCCCCCTTTCATATTTCCTATCTAAAAATCCCCTCACCCCTATACAGTATACGTAAAAGTGGAAGGCAAATGTAATAGCATATACTAAAACAAGTCTAGACATCCACATAAAACATGATTTGTGGGTCTACTTACTTTATAAAATGAAGTTTAGAAGGACGAGACATATATAACTGTAAAGTATGAAGGGAAAAACTATGTCAAGTAATCGGTTCTTGTATTAACACGATCTTGAAATGGTCTTCATTCCCCCCCTGGAAACCCTGAAATTCCCCCCTGGAGGGGAAATCCCCACCGGTTGAGAACCACTGGATTAGAACAAGAATTGCCATTACGAAGGTAGCCTTTTGCAAGATGAAAAACATACTGACCGCTAAAAATGATATCAATTGAAACGAGAAAAATAGTATTGAAGTGCTACATAGAACCTGTACTTTTGTATGGATGTGAAGCATGGACAATGAGCAGTCAAGCTGAAAAACAGCTGATGGCTGTGGAAATGTGGTTTCTGAGAAAAATACAAAGAATACCATGGACAGACAGAAAAACCAATGAACAAGTCCTTCAAGAAACAAATGAAGATCGTAAACTTATTAGAGTCATTAGACGTAGACAGTCAAAATTTGTTGGGCATGTTATGAGGAGAAATGACTTGGAGAACTTAGTGACAACTGGCAAGATCAAAGGGAAGAGACCAAGGGGAAGACCGAGAAGTAAATACCTGGATGGCTAGGCCACGTGACATGGTCGAGACAGGAACACAGAGCTGATCCACGACTCTGGTGATTGAGTGAGATGGCAGAACATGACCGCCCACGCTTATTGGCATGGCATATGATGGATGAATGGATGGATGGATGTAATGGCACATGATGGATGAATGGATGGATGGATGTAATGTTTAAGGCCTGCAATTCTTCTGAATAGTTGGAGCAAAATATCCCAGTAGGTGTGGATGTGGATTAATTTCTGCAATATCTGCCCAGACCTTAATCCGTGTCGGACAATTCCAATAGGTTGAAGACTGCTCTCTATTGCATCAAATTCAATCCATCCTTTCTCCAATAGTCATCTTCCTCTTTCAACACATCGTCTTCATAATTTTTCCAGTAACTTTTATCAATATTTAATAGTGCAGACTGGGTTAGTATCTTAACGTCAGACAATTTGAATGTAGTATTGTCAGCTGCCACCTGTCCTTTAATTTTAGCCCACACAAGTTCTATAGGGTTTAAATGAGAATGGTACAGCGGAAGTCTCAAGCACTTATGGCCATGCTCTTCTATCAACTTGTCGATTTGATATTTCTTGAATTTTTGTGCCTGTTTTATAAGGGACAACAATTCTAGCTTGAAATACATTTCTGGAAATTGTATGTTTTCCCTTCAGAGCCATATCTTTATTGCTTCCTTTGTGCTCGATGTCTTCTTGGGCAACAACATTGTGATATGATGCATTGTCCATAATTAGACAAGATGATCTGTCAAGGGGTGGAAGCACTGTATTCTTGAACCAATCTCTAAATACATTACCATTCATCTCATTATGATAATCTCTATTATCTGTATGTTTTGATATGAACACGAGTCCAGCATTATGTAGTAAGCCAATATGCGTACTACCAGCATGGGCTACGACCAAACGCTGTCCTTTACTGCTGGGCATATATCGCTTTATCTTTCCATCTACTGATTGCCATTCTTTTTCACTGTGATGCGCATTGATCTAGGTTTCATCCAAATACACTATTTCATAATTTTCTTTGTGTATTTCCCTTATTTCATGTTGGTATCTGCTTCTCATGCTTCCTAAATGCGGTTGCTAGCAAATGATATTTCAACCCCCCTTCTACTTTCTAAAAGTGAAGCCTAATGTCCTTATAATTTTCCACAAAGTTGTTTTGGATAGCTCTATGTCACTGTTCTTTCTCAACCAAACCCTAAGTTTTCTTACAGTCACAGTTTCTTTGGCATTCAGAATTTTTAAAATATCGCGCCTTATGACATCCTTGTCAAAGCTGTCTACAATTGCCTTTCTACCTACCGTTTGCTTACTGTGTGGTGGTTTCATTCTTGCACCCATTGACGAAATGACCGTTTACTCAAACAATGCATACACTGTTCTTTTCTTGGGATTTGCAATTGTATTAAACAGTTTCTTGCGATCAGCTTCTTGACAAAAATATGTGTACAACTTCATAGCGATGCTTTCAAGTGTACAAAATTTCACATTCAATCCCATTCAAGAATATTCTCACATTCAAATGTTAGTGATAAATGGTAAGATTGATAAAATAATCACATTTCATGAAAACACCCACTTATTGACGACACACCTCTAAACACTCCCATTTAACTGCGCAAGGTTCTTGCCATAAGGTCATTCACATGAACCACAAGAAAATTAACTATTGAATGCTGATGTTTCTTGGTGAAGATGTAATACATTTTATAATATGCACTTCATCTCTGACCCCTAAATTATATACCACATATAAACAAACATTTAAATCTGCTGTACAATCTTTTTTTTTGTTGGGTGGACATAATGATAAGGTTATATATGCTAAATCTCATCATTTCCCCTCAGTTGGTTACTGAGATATGGATTTTTCTATAGAGGCAACCAAATGTGAATGGATTATAATTCTCTTTTCTATATGTTATTAAGTCTCCCACTATTTCTTTTCGACTGAGGGTTCCAGAGAAAGAACTTTCTAGCTATAGTATTAACCCTTTACAGGTTACAGCGGCCAATTCCGGCCGATGCCATAAAACGAGCGTAGCGTCCGATTCCGGCCGATACTATTATGCATTGTAAAATCGCAATCTCTCGGCTTTCCGACACTTCCGACGGCTACTTTCACTTTCGCCGATAGCTTGACAACGTGGCCACCATTTGTAAACGTGATAGTATGAATTTGAACTGACCTTTACGGACAATTTTTGATAGTTTTCGGGATTTTTACGCTGTTTTTCAAAATGGATTTTGGCGATTCTTCAAGTGATAACCGAGATTTCGCTAGGTTCAATTTAAATGACATTAACGGGCACGAAGTTGACTATTAATCGGAGCTAGATATCAGTGCAAAGCGTTACTTTGCATTAGCAGTCTGAGTCGGACTTTAAAGAAAGTGATTATGATTCTGAAAATGTGTTTGTAATTTGCCGTATAGCTGACGGAAAATCACAAGCAACATGCCGTATTTCGTAAATATTTGTGTTCATATATGGATTACCGACAACAATCACGTAAGTAACATATTCTGCATGCTTTTCCCTTCATTGTGTTGTTTATTTAACTAAAATCGGTTGACTAACACCTTATTTGTGATGTTTTTACTAACGCGACCCGAAATTTTACCGAACCTGAAAAAATCTTGCCCGTTCAGAGCTAGAAATCGGACAAGCGTCCGCCCTGTAAAGGGTTAACAGGCATATTAGCATATCTAGGAGCTACATCTTTCCCTAGCCTCTTGATTAGCTGGAATTTGTTTAGTTCTCTACGTAAGCTTTGCATTAGTGGTTCTCTCATACTACTGTAGTCCTTCTATTCTGAGTAGGCACCAGTTAATGTATGTTTGTAGTTTATTATTAGATGCTTTAAACATTCTGACATTATTCATATTTCTGGTGTGCTGATGGCGAGGTAGGCAGTTCGACCTCTACACCAGCATTAGATTGGACTTTAAACGTTGACTTTTCATTCAGACAGCAGCAATGGCTACTGAACTACTGAACTTTACTGAAGCTACTGAACATACAGTTGACTAGAAAATCAACCCAGAGTCCTGCAAAGGACGTGCACAATTCTTTTTTTTAGAAAGCTCCTCTTGCTTTTTGTTTTCTTATTTTAATATCATTATTGGTTCTCCCAACTGTGTCTACATTCCAACTTAAACATCCATATGTTTTCACCTCTTGAAGTGAGGTTTCACCAAGGGAGATCAGGTTATCATTTGCTTGATTTAATCTCATTATTTTTGTCTTTCTCATACAAACTGTTAGATCTAATTGTTATGACTTTCCATCAAGTGTGTAAATTTTGCAACTGATTTTTTTTATTGGGACATGAGGGAAATTTCATCATTAAACTGTTCTGTCAAAGTCCATTGAAATCCATTTCTGACAGTTGGTACTGTTGTCTTCATAATCCAGTCATTAGTCAGCCAGAATAAAAAAGGTGACAGAAGGCATCCCTGCCACACTCCTGTTCTTATTTCAAAGATATCTGTTACTTTTCCTTCATGAAGATCTCTGCATTTCAAGTCGTTATATGTTGCCTTTATTACCTTTCATGAGATTTTGTGGGATGCCGTAGAGCCATGCTGGGATACCTTCATGCTGCAGAGGATGGGAAACAGCTGCGGGACATAGTAATCATCAGGATATGTGGACAACCCTACAACTGAACAAAGCAATTACTTGTCCTCACACAAATTAGTATCAACGGCATAGGTAAAATACTCCCAAATGAATGTGGAAATCAATGGGAAACCACCACAATACCTTTACAATTATTCATGAGTGCAGAGGTAGAAAAGAAACTAAACATTATTCAGAAGACAGCAGATTTTTTTGCAAAGGCTGAGAAAATGATTGAAAATTCAAGCACCTGGGTAACAGTTGCCCTAAATGTTTCTACCCCTGTTCATGGGTAACTAACAATGAGTGCCTGGAAAAGCTAATGAAAGTAGAACATTATATGTAACTATATAAAAAAGACAACCAATGTTTATTAGTCATGTAATGGTCTCCGTGGCCAAAGGCTTGCAAACGCGGTTCATGAGCTGGGTTACAGGCTTTCGAAACTCAGCTGCGACCGATTTGTGCAGTAGACCGTGTCGCGTTGTGTTATAACGTGCTGGTATGGGAGCCGGTCGTTCAGAAAGCAATGACAAACTACTGAACTTAACACTTGCCTAGTACATCAACAGCAGCTGAAAAATGCTGGTGTTGACTGCAACGTCCCGTAAGGGATACAAAACAAATTTTTTTTTAATGAGAAGAGAGCCAGTCTCCATGGCAAAAGTGTTACGGATGCGGTTCGTAATACCGCTAACCCGAGTTCGAAACACAGCTGCGCGTAATTTGGCAGCAGATCATGTTGCCCTGGGTTTTAATGAATTGGTATGGGAGCCAGTCGTTCAGAAAGCAATGGCAAACTACTGAACATAAACTTGCCAAGAGATCACAACGGCAGTAAAATGCTGGTGTTGACAGCGATGTCCTATAAAGGATATGCACCCAAAAAAAAAACATGAGAAGAGAAGCCATGGAAACTATTGCGATGACTGGAAAGATCAGTGGTAGAAGAGACAGAGGCAGACCAAGAAAGAAATGATGATGGATGGTCTAAGACGATATCATGGAGGAATAACATCAATGGAATTGATCCAGAACATCTTAGACAGAGAGCTGTGGGGATACATGAATGCCTAAACCATTTGGCAGGGCACATGATTATGATGATGATGCTAGAATCCCATCTGGACAAGCAGCTTTCCCATCCCAACAGAACTTTGATAGATGGTTACTCACAGTTGATACCCAGCTCCACTTCTACAGGCTGGATATCAGGGATAAGGGAGGGAAAGGGGCGAGAGAGAAATAGTGTGTGCTTCAGTTTTCAGCCCATTTGTTCATTTGACCGGTTATCTTGGTGAGAACTTCAGTTCACTTTGTTGAGTATATTTTCCTGCTATTGTCCTTGTGCTGCTGTAAAGGCTGCTACTTCTGCCTTTCTTGATAGACCATTTAAATATTTACTTTTATCTGTCCGTATCTGCCGAAGTTCTATATTAGATTCTGTGCATTTTTTGTGGCTACTGACTTTAGTAGTTCTGGCTTTACTATTACTTAAATTTGTTATTTTATTATTATTTCTACCTTTCTTAAAGAGTTTTGAGTGATATTCATATGTTATGTTTTTGTACCATTTCCCCAATGACTTTATAATATATATATATATATACCATCAGTCTTCGACCTCACCTCATCTACTTACTGTTGAAGGACCTTGTAGTTGTTGTTACATACTGTGACCTTAAGTTGTTCCTTAGTTTCTTGATTTCTGAGTTTTTTTTGTTTTTTTTTTCGTATCCCTTACAGGACGTTGCAGTCAACATCAGCATTTTTCAGCTGCTGTTGATGTACTAGGCAAGATTATGCTCAGTAGTTTGCCATTGCTTTCTGAGTGCCCGGCTCACATATCCCATAAGTTACCAACGCAGCGAGATTTCTGAGATATCCTACATAATACTGAACTCCATGTTTTATAAGAGTTTATGTATTTCTTGAGTTTCAATTTTTTTTCTCATAAGCAGATGGTGATTTGGGCTACATCTGCACTTCTAAAAGTTTTAACATCATGAAGAGATGTTCTAAATCACAGTTAGAAAAAAAAATTTAACATAATTCAGTAGCCAGCATATTATTATTTGTCTCTGGAAACAGCATTTTCTTTTTCTTGGGAACCTGTATATTTTTTTTCTCTGGAACCAACATTTTTTCCCCTCTGGAGCCAACATTTTGTATGGTAGAGAATTAATAAATAATCCTATTTTGCTTTAATTTCATTGTGAGATTTCTAAACAGTCTTCACAAAGTTTTTCTTAAAAATAAAGTTTCAGATTCAATGATTCATGTGTTTCTTTTGCTAAGACTATTATTCTTAGCTGGTAATAACATATTCTAGGTCAAAATGATGGGTTGTCACCATTTTCTTCTGTAAATTTCTCAGCTGTGGCTGAACAGAGCTAACCACCTTACAGCCAATCTTTTTTTTATTCTTTCGTCTGATGCAAGGTGGCGACAACTTTGTTGTAAATGGTATCTTGCATGGCTGCGTCATGTTATATACTGTATTTTACAGTTTGTAACGGTGTTATAACGGCGGAAATATACAGCAGTGGGGATGGTCAAAGGCCACATATTTTAATCCGGTTTTCTTCATGTAACAGCTCAAATTGTCAGTGCCACTAACTAGACTACACTAGTGCACGGTCACCGTCCATGGCCTGTGACGCTAGCTTGCTATTTCCACCATGTAATATTGAGCAACAGGCAAGGACGATAAGCATCTGAATGGGGAAAACGATATCGAGACCATGCATTGATCTGTCATTTAACCTATTTAACACCAACATTTTACTTATCGGTAATAACTGCATTCGCTCTGCTATTGTGTTTTTCAGCTAGAAAAACCATTTATCTATGGACTCTCGGAATAAACGGCTACGATGTCTGTGCCTAGACGGAACGATTTGCTTTATAAGAATGCATTCTTAACGGTAACGTAATAAAACCGAAACAAAAAGTTTATACCGAGTTACGCAAATGATAAGGATTCTACATGGCAAGCAATCACCAAACTTACTTTTGACAATTCTCTCTGTCGTTGACAATTTATTGTCTGTCGTGGCCATCTTTAGGCTCACGAAATAACAATTTTCGTATCAGTGCCAGAGGTGGCACCAAAAATAGTCAAATTTTGCCTGATAGTCTATCAATAGAAGCCTTCGAAAATGGCGTTCACAACATAATATTTGAATACAAGGACTTCTGCGCACTGTTTTGCGCAAACGGGCCATCGCCCACTCTGCCGCAGGAAAAAGATTCCCGTATCGCTTTGTAAGCCAGCGCGGTGGTAAAATAGCCGTGTCTGCGTTATAATCTATGATGCAAGGGTACCGTCTTCAGCGATTTTCTTGTCATATTCTATTATTTTACATGATAATACTTATTATATACATTGAAAATATCAGATCGCTGTCTCAGATATGTCACTGAAATCAGTTTCAGCTTCCCCCCGCCCATAGGCTTAGGGATTGTGATATTACAGCTAAATCTAGGTTGCGAAAGCAAACCTCTGCAGAAGTGAAAAACGTCGATATTATTTGCTCCTTGCATGGCGATGACGTATACTCTTAACTGAAATAATGGATTCTATTGTTTCATGGCCAAATTTATCTTTAATTCGTCGTGTGAGGTTTACAGATTGTAATCCCGCACAGCTACCAATGCAGTGGTGTGCAGTCATTGTCTCATCAATTAATATATACAACTAGGTCGCTTATTTACGAGGTTATAGTGACCAGTTGCTTTCCTCTACGTATTTGAAATTTCCTTCCTAGAGAAATTAGTGATATCCATTTTACGAGACCCATAGTTGTGTGCGAACAAAGTACCACAATGTAAAATAGGCCTACAAGTAAATGGGAATATTCTTCAACGAGTGGATCGATACAATTATCTCGGAACAGTCATAACATCTTCTTCTTCTTTCGTTCGCCTGAAATATGTTTATAGCTGCAATGTTGTCCCTTGTATGAATCTAACAGTCTTTTTTAGTTCATTCAGCGGTCCATAGAGTTTATCTTCCACTGTTGTCTCTCTAGGCCAGAAGGTTCGCCTGGATATGTTGTAGTTTGGGCAATCCTGGAGTATGTGCTCTGCTGTCTGCGACGCCAAACCACATGTGCACATGGCTGAGTCACCAATCTTGAATTTTGTATACATGTGGTTGCGTAATCTATTGTGTCCTGTTCTGAGGCGCATAATAATGACCTGTTCTGTCCATAACGTGGTAGTCGTCTTGAGTAAGGTTTGGTGGCCTTCTGACTGATTTGATCATTCTTTTCTTTTGGTGGTATGTAATAGGCACATCAGGTTGTTCTTCGTTTGCTCCTTCCTTAGCCAATCGATCAGCTCTGTCGTTTCCGGGGACTCCACAGTGGGATGGTATCCACTGTATGGTGATCTTACGCTGACTGCTAGGTTTAGAAAGTAGTGTCCTCAGGACTAGCAATTTCCCAGACAGGAGCGCCTCTATTACGGATTTTGCATCTGTCAATATCACCACAGGTTGTGTACCATGGCTGGTATTTAGTAATTTCTCTGTTGCTATCTTGATTGCCTCAATTTCAGCATCATAGTTATGGCAGTACTTTCCTGTTGGAATTTTGGCGGTGTCTGTAGTATTATTTGGGTATTCTATGTACACTCCCGCTCCTCCATTTCGAACAGCATTTTGTGCTGACCCATCTGTGTAGACTCGGATCCAGAGGTCCTGTGGGAATTCGTCATCAAGGAAGCTGAGAGTGGCTGCTCTGCGCTGTACACTGTTTTGTTCTTCCTTGTCAAATATTCCTCTCACTTTTGACTGAATTTGTAGCGATATTCTATGTTCATTTTTCCACGGGGTTCGCTCTGGAATAGTTGTCAGGGGGATACCAACTGTGGGAAGATCGATGGTTTCTCTGCAGAGTTGTTTGGCCTGGTGGATGAAACTACTTCTTTTCAACCGTCCCATAGCTAAGTTTTCAAATCGGTTCTTCATAGGGTGGCCTGGCAAGCTGAGAAACTTTTCTGCTTGTATTAGTGTTTTTGTATCTCTGCGTTCTCTTAAAGCTTGTGTCCTCCCCATTTTCTCCATTGCTACTATAGGGGTTGATCTCATCCCTCCTGTGATGACTCTAAGAGCTTGATTTTGCACCTTGTCCAGCTCCTGCAATGTAGTTTGTGATGCTGAACACATAACATCTGATATGAGATGCCTTGAAGAGATTAGAACAAGAATCGCCATGGCGAAAGTTGCCTTTAGATGACAAACATTCTGACCAATAAAAAGATGTCAACTGAAGCGAGAAAACGAGTGTTGAGGGGTTACATAGATAGAGCCTGTTCTTTTGTATGGATGTGAAACTTGGACAATGTGCAGTCACGCTGAAAAACATCTGGTGGCTGCAGAAATGTGGTTTCTGAGGGAAATGCAAAGAATACCATGGACAGATAGAAAAGCCAATGACCAAGTACTACAGGAGACAAATGAAAATCGTAAATTGATTAGACGTAGACAGTCAAAATTATTATACGAAGACACAACAATAAATAGATTGCACAATTTATTGCCTGGCATATTTCGCTGCATCTCGACAGCTACATACGGCAGAATTCACACAACGTAAAGTAAAATAACTAGATAAATCCTTCAAGCTGAAATATACACATGTTCGCACAGTAGTGTCAATTGTCTACCATGGTAATTTTAACCTGACTAACATGTCTTTCTGTTTGCACAAAACTGGCTTGTGTAGATTAATCATTATTGCTTCTGCAAACTTTAACAAGCGAGTATTGTGTGTGTTAAACAACACGCAAAAGGCCCTGTCTCTATATATCACATGGTCGCTTTCCAGCATATACCTAGGAATTAATGAAGCGGGAAGCTTCCTGTGTGTCGGCTAGTGTTGCCATTTTGACGCTTTTCGCACCAAATTTAGTGCTTTTTCAAGTCATTTAGTGCCAAATGTTGCATTTAGCGCGGCCGCGCAAATTTGGTGCTTCACAATTTTTTTTTTTTTTTTTTTTTTTTTTTTTTTTTTGGGGGGGGGGGGGGGGGGGGGGGTGCTTTTTTTGTGCTTTTTAGGGGTGGGTAAAAATTACTTTAAAAATAATTTTGGGAACACTAACAGCCGAATCTGAACTGAAGCGAGGGAGTAAAACAGTCTTAGTACATTACCGCGCAATATTCAAGTAATTTAACTCCCTTTGTTACGATTTAGTTGAAGTGAGTGACTGCAACTCGCAGGCAATTACAATGCGTTAAAAGATTGTGTAAACAAGAATGGATTTGAGTTGCAAAGACTAGTTGCAACTCGGCACTGACAATGCATCTGCCATGACAGGTGTAAACAATGGAGTATATACAAAATTAATATCCGAAGTTCCTCATCTGATACTAGTTATGTGTGTATGTCATTCCATTCAGCTGGGCAGTGTCACAGGCTGCAGCTGCTTGTCTGCCCAGGAACATAGAGTTCATGATTAGAGAAACATATAACCTGGGCAATGACAGAAAAAGAAAAAAGAAAATCACAACAACAGAAATGAGATTCCTGAGAATAATACTCAACGTATCAAGAAGAGATAAGATCAGAAATGAAGAAATCAGGACTGAAGTGGGGGGGGTGGGGGGGTTACAGCAGCACTAGATTCTATTGGAAAGCAGCAAGTCAAATGGTTTGGCCATGCAAGTAGGTTATTATTTAACAGCATACCACAACAAGCAATGATGTACAGACCAGATGGCCAGATGGAAGCAGAGGAAGAGGCCGACCACGTAAACGTTGTTCGGAGGGAATAGCAGAGTCCATGGGAATATCGATACATGTAGCCATAATCGGGCACTTTACGATGTTTATACTTCACCTCGACACCGCAAGGTACAAAAGGAACATGATGAGATGAGATGAGATAACTGGTTTTCTCACTCAAGTCTTCGTTAAGCAAAGTACATGGAGCTTTTTGCGTTAATAAATGATGGACAACATCCGCTGAAGGTTGTTCAATTAAGCCAGACACGATGGATATTCATACAATCTGCCATTGTCAGAATATTGCAGCAGTGGGTCGAGCTCAGAACTCATTTTGACATGGCAAGATTCAACGAGCGCTGCTATACAGCAGAATTCTAAATTATATGTTTAGCAACATGAAAAACTGTGTGTATCTCATATTTCTTAAGCACATTCTCGGAGAAGTTCAAAGTGTGAATAAGAAAATTCGAAGCAAATATACAGGATCCAACAACACTACTCAGCGATCTTGTCCAACTCACTGATTCTATCAGTTCAAAGATTGTTATTCCTGGGGAAAAATAACAGAAAGTGATGCTATTCAAGATTATTTAGATCCTAATCCAATGTAGATCATGAGTTTAAGAAAGAAATAGCTGGTTACCAGTTTCCTGATGAGAATAAATTCGTGGAAGGTGCATCCAGTTGTTAATAGAGCTGTTGACACAGCTGCGTTTACGTTTGCCTGATAACGTTCGAGTATTGCAGTCCATGTCATGTCTTAGTGGAAGTGATTGTCTATAGCCAATGAAGCCCTGTATATTGGATCTTGCTAAATGTTTGTAGAACATGCAGCTACTCTCACCCGCATCGATTTCAGTGGAGAAAACTTCATCATATGCAGTGGACACAGACCTCTGACACACTTGGACTGTGGACAGAAATAGCCTCATACAGGGATGCCACCGTTGAACATCCTTTCCAAGATCTTAAAGATTAGCTTTAACTGTGCTCATTTTACCTTATTCTAATGCAGACGTGGAGCGTATTTTCAGTCAGATGGGAGTTATAAAATCAAATTGCGAACAGACTGGGCACCAAGAGTTTGACAGCTGTTTTGACTATAAGATATGGAATGAAAAGATATGGCAAATGCTGTCATGATTATAAACTACCTAAAGATATTCTACGAAAAGTTGGATCACAGGAGGCATATACACGTTCTTTCAATCATCATCATTATCATCGCAGGAGCAAACACAGCAGGAAATACCTACAGAAACTGAAGAGGAGTTGTCTGAATGGGATTTGCAGATCTGGAATAAACTTCATTCTAATATTCAGTGATAATAATAAATTATAATGTGCTACTCTATAACATTTTGAATGAATACCGCCAGTGCTTGATTTAGTGATTTCCCCAAAAAAATATTATTGCAGTTTAGTGCTTTTTTGGCTCGAGAGTAGTTCTAATTTGGATTTGGCGGATCTGGAATAAACTTCATTGTAATATGAAGTGATAATAATCTTATATATAAAAAAGGATCTCCGTATCTCTGTCTGTCTGTATCTCTGTATGTATGTATGTCCTTTATACGCTCGCGAACGGCCCATCCGATTGAGATGAAATTTTCTACACGCCTTCCTTTCAATCCAGAGATGCCAACTGTCGTAGTTTTTTTTTCTTCTTCCTCCTCCTCCCTATTGTAGTATCAGAGAGTGCACAGAAAGGACTCTCCTTGAATATAAAGAAAACAGTAACAATGGTGATATCAAAGAAAAAGGGGACACCAAAATGTGACATAGAAATAGAAGGGGAAATTTTCAACCAAGTGGATAATTTTAAATACCTAGGGGCACTTATAACATCAGATGGAAGATGTACAACAGAGATTAAGAGCAGAATAGGGCAGGCAAAGACAGCATTTCAGAAAATGAAGAGTATCTTATGCAATAAGTCGCTATCAATGAATATAAGAAAGAGTGTGCTAAAATGCTATATAGAACCAGTTTTGCTGTATGGCAGCGAATCTTGGAATGTAAATGAACAAATTAGGAAGAACTTAGAAGCAACAGAGATGTGGTTCGAATGTGTGTGTGCGAATGTTGCGAATTCCTTGGACTGCCAGAGTAACTAACAACGATTGCCTGAAAGAGGCTAATGAAACTAGAACACTATACACAACAATAAGAAAGAGACAAACAGCTTTCTTTGGTCATGTGATGAGAAGAGAGGCATCGGAGAACATCGTGACAACTTTAAAGATCGAGGGGAAGAGAGGCAGAGGCAGACCAAGAGAAATGATGCTGGACGGATTGAGACGGTGGCATGGAGGAATATCATCAGCAGAGTTGATCCAGAACACCAAAGACTGAGATCTGTGGAGAGCCATGAACGTCTACACCAGCCGACACGGCACTTGGTGATGACGAATGTGCTACCTTGTTACATTTGTAATAAAAACAGTTGGTGCTTTTTTTTTTTTTTTTTTTTTTTGTGCTTTCCAAACATTTTGGGTGCTTTTTCATCAAAAGGAGATGGCAACACTGGTGTCGGCCCCATTAGGCTCCCATCGCCTGTGTGTAGTTCTTGTCGATCCTTTGAGGTTTGTGTTCAGATACTCTTTTATTCAACTGCCGCTCTGTTCTACAGATGTAGGTAGACTGGCACCTACATGTGAATTGGTAAATACAATTGTTTTTGGCGTACAGAGGAACAGGCTCTTTTACTGCTGGGATAAGCATCGGTGTGGTTCTGTACCTAATGACTGGAGTTGCAGCACAGAATGTTCGGCCTACTGCTGTAATGAGCCGGTATTGTAGACGTTACATTACGTCATCCCCTCGAAGGGTTAGCTGGATGAATACCTTAAGTTTAGGGACTATAGTAGTAGTTATGTTTGCACGTTTTGGGTATTATTTGGAGGAGCCTCCTCAAAATGACCTTGACCTCGGCTGATTTGCACTCCTCCTCGGTCATGTAGTTGGGTGGGTATGTACGGGTGATATCTAGGTCATATCTAAGGGCAATAATTCTAAGATTTTATGTTTCTAAGGGGAGATAACTATTTAGTGGGTGTATACAATTTTAATTAATTATTTAAAAAATAAAATAAAATAAATAAAAATAAATAACGACATGGTGCAGAGTGGTGGCGAAGGGGTGGGCGCGTGGGGTGAGGCTAGGCGGTTCGGGTTTAAACACTATCATCACAAGGTTACAAATGAACACCTTCAAATGTAAAGATGGCCGGTATTATCGGTCGTAGTGGATATGGTTTAGTGAAATTTATTGTTAAGGGGTGGGTAGCTGTTATTATTGATCCGTATGGGGTCATAGTGGTGTAAACACTATCATCATAGGTTACAAATGAAAACCTTAAAATGTAAAGATGATCGCTATTATCGGTTGATGTGGGTATTGCTTAGTGAAACTCAGTGATAAGGGGTGGATACCGGTTATTAGTGATCTATAGAGGGTTTAATGGCCTATACACTATCATTATATGGTTACAAATGAAAACCTTAAAATGTAAAGATGGTCGGTATTATCGGTTGCTGTGGGTATTGCTTAGTGAAACTCGGTGATAGGGGGTGGATACCGGTTATTAGTGATCTGTAGATGGATGTAATGGCCTATACACTATTATCATATGGTTACAAATGAAAACCTTAAAATGTAAAGATGGCCGGTAATATTGGTTGCTGTGGGTATAGCTTGGTGTCATTCGTTGATAAAGGGTGGGTAGAGGTTATTAGTGCTCTTTAGAGGGTCGTAGTGGTATATACAGTATTATCATACGGGATACAAATGAAAATCTTAAAAAGTAAAGATGGTCGATATTATTGGTTGTAATGGGTACGGCATAGTGATATTCGTTGTCAGGGGGTGGATAGTGGTTATTAGTGATATGTAGAGGATTGAGTGGTATATACACTATTAGCATACTATTTAATAATAATAAATGAAAACCTTTAAAAGGTACAGATGACCTGTATTATTGGTTGTAGTGGGTATGACTTAGTGAAAGTAGATGTTAAGGGGTGGGTGAGTGGATGCTAAGCTAGATAAGTGCTCGAACACTAACACCATACGATTTCAGATCGGTAAATGAATACTTCAAATCTCTCTCTTTTTTTTCCCCTCTCCCCTTGTGTCTATAAGGGTCTTTGTTTCGTTCCCCAGAAACCCATTTCCAAGACAAATATTTGTTCTCAGACTTGTCTGGTCAGTTTCACACTTCACAACCAGACAAAACTACAGCTACTATGTACCCCTTCAACTTTCAAATAAGAAAATATGTTAACAAAAATGGGGGGAAAATAGCGGCCAAACTTATAAATATCTTGGCCAAACTTATGAAAAGTAGGAATCATTGTTAACCAAATGTGAAAAAGTATCTTCCAAAGAGAGAAATATTTCAACTAAACTTAAAATAGATCAGCCAAACTTATGAAAAGTAGGAAAATTGTCAGCCAAATTGGCAAAAGTTAGGCCAAATACAGAAATATCTCACCCAAACTTATGAAAAGTAGGAAAATTTTGTTAGCCAAAGTGGAAAAACCTACAACAAGTATGAAAATTATGTTAGCCAAATGTAAAAAATGTCGGCCAAATACAGAATTGGCTCAACCAAACGTATAAAAAGTAGGAAAATTGTTAACCAAATAGGAAAGATATTGACCAAGTAGGAAAATGTATTAGTCAAAGAGGAATAATATTGAACAAGTAACGAAATATATCGTTCAAACTTATGAAAAGTAGGAAGCTTTGTTAACCAAATGTGAAAAATATCACCCAAAGAGAGAAATATCTCGTCCAAACTTATAAAAAGTAGGAAAATTGTCGGCCAAATGGGAAAAAGTTAGACTAAATGCAGAAATATCTCACCCAAACTTATGAAAAGTAGGAAACTTTGTTACCCAAAGTGAAAAAACATAGGTCAATGTAGGAAAATAATGTTAGCCAAATGTGAAAATTGTCGGCTAAATACAGAAATAGCTCAACCAAACGTATAAAAAGTAGGAAAATTGTTAACCAAACGGGAAAGATATTGACCAAGTAGGAAAATGTGTTAGTCAAATGGGAAAAATATTGAACAAGTAACGAAATATATCGTTCAAACTTATTAAAAGTGGGAAGCTTTGTTAACCAATGTGAAAAAATATCACCCAAAGAGAGAAATACCTCGTCCAAACTTATAAAAAGTAGGAAAATTGTAGGCCAAATGGGAAAAAGTTAGACCAAATGCAGAAATATCTCACCCAAACATATGAAAAGTAGGAAACTTTGTTAGCCAAAGGGGGAAAACCATCGTCAAGTAGGAAAATGGGTTACCCAAATGTGAAAAAAGTCAGCCTAATACAGAAATATCACGTCCACACTTATGAAAACCGGGAATATTTGTTAGCCAAATAGGAAAAAATATTGACCAAGCAGGAAAATATGTTAACCAAATGGGAAAAAATATCGGCCAAAGCAAGAAATATCTAATCCAGACTTATAAAAAGTAGAAAAATGTGTCAACCAAATGGTAAAAATGTGAGATGTGATCACCGATGCCAGTGGAGGAAGACGTATCTGTACATAACAGCTATCGGGTAACATACCTATACAGCGACGAGTGGCTAGCGCCTGTTATCAGATTATAATATTACATACGAACACAACAAACTGCCCCGACTCAGCCTTAGGTAATGAATGTAACATGTCATGTCAGTGTCCACGTTCATAACAAGCAACGTTATCACGTACCAAATTAGACATGTACACGTTCAGTACCTCTCTGTGTGTCTGTACGGAACTACGGAACTCTAAACGTTCCCGAGAAACACATTACAAACGCCAATATATGTTTTACATCTTGTCTGTTCAGTGCTACGCTTCACGGCTGGACAAAACTACAGCTTCTATGTACCAATTCAACTTTCAAATAAGAAAATATGTTAGCCAAAATAGAAAATAAATAGCAGTCAAACCTATAAATAGATATTGATATTGATAGAAAGATATTGACCAAGTAAGAAAATGTATTAGTCAAAGAGGAAAAATGTTGAACAAGTAACGAAATACATCGTTCAAACTTATGAAAAGTAGGAAAATTTGTTAACCAAATGTGAAAAAAATATCACCAAAAGAGAGAAATATTTCCCGTTTGGTTAACAATTTTCCCATTTCTTATATGTTTAGTTGAGATATTTCTGTATTTGGCCGACATTTTCCCCCTTTGGTTGACACATTTTCCTACTTTTTATAAGTCAGGACGAGATATTTCTCTCTTTGGCTGAAATTCTTTTTTCACATTAGGCTAACAAATGTTCCTACTTGGGCAATATTTTTCCTATTTGGCTAACACATTTTTCTAGTTTTCATAAGTGAGGACGAGAGATTTCTATATTTAGCCGACCTTTTTCACATTTGGGTAACAGATTTTCCTACTTGACCTAGGTTTTTCCCCTTTGGTTAACAAAGTTTCCCACTTTTCATAAGTTTGACTGAGATATTTCTGTATTTGGCCAAACTATTTCACATTTGGCTGACAATTTTCCTACTTTTCATAAGTTTGGTGATCTATTTATAAGTTTATTTGAACTATTTCTCTCTTTGGATGATATTTTCTTCACATTTGGTTAACAATGTTTCCTACTTTTCATATGTTTGGCAGAGCTATTTATAAGTTTGACTGCTATTTATTTTCTATTTTTACTAACATATTTTCTTATTTGAAAGTTGAATTGGTACATAGAAGCTGTAGTTTTGTCCAGCTGTGAAGTGTAGCACTGAACAGACAAGATGTAAAACATATATTGGCGTTTGTATTGTGTTTCTGGGGAACGTTGTAGAGTTCCGTAGTTCCGTACAGACACACAGAGAGGTACTGAACGTGTACATGTCTAATTTGGTACGTGATAACGTTGCTTGTTATGAACGTGGACACTGACATGACATGTTACATTCATTACCTAAGGCTGAGTCGGGGCAGTTTGTTGTGTTCGTTTGTAATATTATAATCTGATAACAGCCGCTAGCCACTCGTCGCTGTATAGGTATGTTACCCGATAGCTGTTATGTACAGATACGTCTTCCTCCACTGGCATCGGTGATCACATCTCACATTTTTACCATTTGGTTGACACATTTTTCTACTTTTTATAAGTCTGGATTAGATATTTCTTTCTTTGGCCGATATTTTTTCCCATTTGGCTAACATATTTTCCTGCTTGGTCAATATTTTTTCCTATTTGGCTAACAAATATTCCCGGTTTTCATAAGTGTGGACGTGATATTTCTGTATTAGGCTGACTTTTTTCACATTTGGGTAACCCATTTTCCTACTTGACGATGGTTTTCCCCCTTTGGCTAACAAAGTTTCCTACTTTTCATATGTTTGGGTGAGATATTTCTGCATTTGGTCTAACTTTTTCCCATTTGGCCTACAATTTTCCTACTTTTTATAAGTTTGGACGAGGTATTTCTCTCTTTGGGTGATATTTTTTCACATTGGTTAACAAAGCTTCCCACTTTTAATAAGTTTGAACGATATATTTCGTTACTTGTTCAATATTTTTCCTCTTTGACTAACACATTTTCCTACTTGGTCAATATCTTTCCCGTTTGGTTAACAATTTTCCTACTTTTTATCCGTTTGGTTGAGCTATTTCTGTATTTAGCCGACAATTTTCACATTTGGCTAACATTATTTTCCTACATTGACCTATGTTTTTTCACTTTGGGTAACAAAGTTTCCTACTTTTCATAAGTTTGGGTGAGATATTTCTGCATTTAGTCTAACTTTTTCCCATTTGGCCGACAATTTTCCTACTTTTTATAAGTTTGGACGAGATATTTCTCTCTTTGGGTGATATTTTTCACATTTGGTTAACAAAGCTTCCTACTTTTCATAAGTTTGAACGATATATTTCGTTACTTGTTCAATATTATTCCTCTTTGACTAATACATTTTCCTACTTGGTCAATATCTTTCCTATTTGGTTAACAATTTTCCTACTTTTTATACGTTTGGTTGAGCCAATTCTGTATTTGGCCGACATTTTTCACATTTGGCTAACATAATTTTCATACTTGTTGTAGATTTTTCCACTTTGGCTAACAAAATTTTCCTACTTTTCATAAGTTTGGGTGAGATATTTCTGTATTTGGACTAACTTTTGCCAATTTGGCTGACAATTTTCCTACTTTTCATAAGTTTGGCTGATCTATTTTAAGTTTAGTTGAAATATTTCTCTCTTTGGAAGATACTTTTTCACATTTGGTTAACAATGTTTCCTACTTTTCATAAGTTTGGCCAAGATATTTATAAGTTTGGCCGCTATTTTCCCCCCATTTTTGTTAACATATTTTCTTATTTGAATGTTGAAGTGGTACATAGTAGCTGTAGTTTTGTCTGGTTGTGAAGTGTGACACTGACCAGACAAGTTTAAGAACAAATATTGGTCTTGGAAATGGGTTTCTGGGGAACGAAACAAAGACCCTTATAGACACAAGGGGAGAGAGGAAAAAAGAGAGAGAGAGATTTGAAGTATTCATTTACCGATCTGAAATCGTATGGTGTTAGTGTTCGAGCACTTATCTAGCTTATCATCCACTCACCCACCCCTTAACATCTACTTTCACTAAGTCATACCCACTACAACCAATAATACAGGTCATCTGTACTTTTTAAAGGTTTTCATTTATTATTATTAAATAGTATGCTAATAGTGTATATACCACTCAACCCTCTACATATCACTAATAACCACTATCCACCCCCTGACAACGAATAACACTATGCCGCACCCACTACAACCAATAATATCGACCATCTTTACTTTTTAAGATTTTCATTTGTATCCCGTATGATAATACTGCATATACCACTACGACCCTCTAAAGAGCACTAATAACATCTACCCACCCTTTATCAACTAATGACACCAAGCTATACCCACAGCAACCAATATTACCGGCCATCTTTACATTTTAAGGTTTTCATTTGTAACCGTATGATAATAGTGTTTAGGCTATTACATCCATCTACAGATCACTAATAACCGGTATCCACCTCCTATCACCGAGCTTCACTAAGCAATACCCACAGCAACCGATAATACCGACCATCTTTACATTTTAAGGTTTTCATTTGTAACCATATAATGATAGTGTATAGACCATTAAACCCTCTATAGATCACTAATAACCGGTATCCACCCCTTATCACTGAGTTTCACTAAGCAATACCCACAGCAACCGATAATAGCGATCATCTTTACATTTTAAGGTTTTAATTTGTAATCTATGATGATAGTGTTTACACCACTACGACCCCATACGGATCACTAATAACAGCTACCCACCCCTTAACAATAAATTTCACTAAACCATATCCACTACGACCGATAATACCGGCCATCTTTACATTTAAAGGTTTTCATTTGTAACCTTGTGATGATAGTGTTTAAATCCGAACCGCCTAGCCTCACCCCACGCGCCCACCCCTTCGCCACCACCCCGCCGTTATTTATTTTTATTTTTATTTATTTTATTTTATTTTTTAAATAATTAATTAAAATTGTATACACCCACTAAATAGTTATCTCCCCTTAGAAACATAAAATCTTAGAATTATTGCCCTTAGATATGACCTAGATATCACCCCTACATACCCACCCAATTACATGACCGAGGAGGAGTGCAAATCAGCCGAGGTCAAGGTCATTTTGAGGAGGCTCCTCCAAATAATACCCAAAACGTGCAAACATAACTACTTATAGTTTCATCTGGTTTTGGTTTGGACTGTTGGCAGTGGCGCTTTATAAATCCTGTGGACGCATATAATAGAGTATCTTTCGAGCACTTGATGCAAACCCATCTCAGACTGAAAGTGCACCCTCACCTTGTACGATGGATAGCTGCAGTTCTGCTCCAAAGGAAGGTGGTGCTAAAATGCGGGAGTTGGTCTTCTGAGCCGATAACGATATGTCCAGGATTGCCGCAGGGTTCACCACTGTCATCAATACTATTCAACGTGTATACTGTGCTGAACAACAGTTGGACGGGAGGGGTAGGACTCTGTCATTTGCTGACGACATTCTCGTGTATCGACAGGGTCGAGATAGACAGGCGGTTGCCAATGATATGCAGGGCGAACTAGATCGAATTTCCTCATGGTGTGCTGATGCCGGTGGCCTTGTCAATCCTGCAAAGGCATCAGTTACATGGTTCTCCCTAAACAACCATATTGTGAACACAGACCTGCCGACAGTAAGAATGGATGGGAGCATTTTGAATAGAACCCAGTCAATGACATATCTTGGCGTGAGGCTTGATCGTAGCCTGTCCTTCAGAGATCATGTCGATTATGTCATAACGAAAGCTCGAAAAGGTTTTTCAGCAATGAGAGTCATGGCGACTGCCAATATCGAGCAAAGACTGCTAATACTTCTGTTCCAAGGACTGGTGCTTTCACGCATCGAGTATGCCCTGGCCATCCTCACTGTCAGCCCTACACAGATTGGAAGACTTGAAAAGGTACAAAACGAAGCCATGCGCATCATTTTGGGCTGCACGAGAGACACCAGCTGTGTAGCAATGAGATACCTTCTTGACTTCCCGACAATGGAACACAGGATCAAGATCTGGAGAGCTCGTGCATACTTAAAAATAAGTGCAGATGAGCAGCACCCTCTGCATGACGCTATATTCAAAGAAAAGGGTGACAGGCTAAAGAGGGGCAAATCATGGATGGGTCCGGCGGAAGATGTCGTTAGACAGGTCTGCAGTCTTACCAGTATCAACCCCGGCAAGGAATGAGTGCCGGTACCTCCAGCTTTTAAGTGCACTTTCTCCTGCATTATCACACTCGACAGACGGTGCAGAGAGCAGAACCCTGCTGCTGTCAATGCAGAGGTTAACGTGCTCATCTATGAACACTCAGATAGCCCCGAAGTGCTCATCTATACAGATGGATCTGTTGTAAAGCAACAGAGAAATTCGTGGGCATTTACAGCCCGTTCAGCGGGCCGAACCGTTCAAGAATCCAGTATTGCCCACTCTATGACCACGAGCAGCATGACGATGGAGGTGATGGCAGTTACACAGGCTTTCATATGGCTGGAATCACAGCATTATACCAACGTGTGTGTACTAAGTGATTCAATGAGCATGATTCAGAAGGTCGAAGCTGGATCTGTACGTAGACAGTGGACTGAGTCGCTGCGGAAGTCTGCTGTCCGTAAAGTCATCTTCATCTTGGTTCCGGGGCATGCGGGAGTCGAGGGAAATGAACGAGCTGATAAACTGGCTGGCTCTGCACCCCCTGTAGATGGCCAGCCCATGGATTGTGCCGATGTTATTAACGCCCTCAAAGATATGGCGAGAACAGAGGACTTTGACGTCAGTGAATCCACATCGCTGTCCAGGATGAAAGACTTGGGAGTAAGAATCGGCACAGCCAGACGCGAGAGGTACATCGGAAAAACAAGGCGCCTCGTCAACCAACACAGAACTGGCACTATTAGCCACCGGACGCTGATGCATATGCTGGGGGGTGGATCTGAGCACCTATGGACATGTCCGGAGTGCAATCAAGATACCCCAACTGATAACTGATAACTGAAATCCTGTGGAGTACCCATTCAGGTTTAAGACATTCTTCAGTTTCAAATTTCTCTGTCAGTGTGTCCTGGGTGCATATCTTCCTAGCACGGTCAAACAGGGTCCGTACTAAGCCTCGTTTGTAGAGGACAGGCGTGAAGCTCTGAAAATTTAAGTATTGGCCAGTCCATGTTTCTTTCCAATACACCAGTCTTTGAATTGTGCCGTCTGCTCCACGTCTCATTAGAATTTCTAGTAAGGGCAACGCTTCGTTGTGTTCGTGTTCCATAGAAAGGGATATGTTTGTATGCGTCATGTTCATTATGGCCTGGAACGATGTTGCTTATAGCTCGCGTGTGGTGATAATTAGTATTGTCCACGTAACGACGGTAGAAGACCAAGTTGTTAATGTCTGAGGATCTCTTTTCTTCTAAATGTGCCATGAAGATGTCCGCTAGAATAGGGCCAAGAGGACTCCTCGTGGCTACTCGGTCAATTTGGCGGTATGACTTTGTTAGATAACTGAATTGTATGTTGGCGGTACAAAGTAGTAATAGCCTCTACAGAATAGATGTTGGTATGCTGCCAAGACACAACAGAGCACTTCTTCTTCTTCTTCAGCGTTCCGAGCCATTGAGGTTCTTTGCTGCAAATACAATCCGTCTCCATTCGTCTCTCTGGTGGACCTTCTCTTGCCAGTCGTTGATTCCAAGTGCTTGTAAGTCTGCACATGTATTATCTCTCCACCGCCTTCTTGGTCTACCTCGGGGTCTACGGTCATTTATTTCCTGAGTGTAAGCGAGTTTTGTTTCCCTATTATCTTCCATTCTTTCTATATGCCCCAGCCATTGTAGTCTATTAGCCTTCATGATACCAGTGATTAGCGGGGACTTAAACAGATCATAAATGTCTTTGTTACTTCTTCTTTTCCACTCTCCACTTTGTGTATCCCTAATGGGTCCAAAGATGCGTCTTAAAATTTTGTTCTCAAAGGTTTGTAACAAGGCTTCGTCTCCTTTCGTTGTACTCCAGGTTTCAGAGCCATACAGCACAACTGGTCTGATCAGTGTTTTGTATATTGTGATTTTGGTGTTACGAGATAGCGCCTTTGATTTTAGTAGATGTTGTAGTGCATAGTATATCTTATTTCCAGAGTTGATTCTAGTTTGTATTTCTTCCCTTATGATGTTGGAGCAGTTGAAGATCGTACCCAGGTATTTGTATGTTTCCGTTCTTTTAATGGTCATATTATCTATTTGTATGTGGCCAGAGTTTCTAGCCATTCCGTCTCTTGAAATTACCATATATTCTGTCTTATCTTGGTTGATAACCAGCCCCATCTGTTGGGCTTTTTCCTTTAAGTGAGTCAATATTTCCAATGTCTTTTGTTCACTTTGCCCTATAATATCTATATCATCTGCATAACCAAGCAGCTTGGATGTTCCTCCAATATCACATTCCTCCTTTACCTTCCTTACAACTTTCTCTAGAGCCAGATTGAAGAGTAGCGGCGATAGTGCATCACCCTGTTTCAAGCCAGATGTTATTTGGAAGGGGTCTGATTTCCTGCCTTTATATGTTACTATATTATAAGTATCTTCCATGCATAGTCTGGTCATGTTGATTAACTTCCTTGGTATTCCAAATTCCTTCATAGCATTCGATAGACTATTCCTATGGACACTATCATAAGCCTTTTTAAAATCCACAAAAATGTTATGGAGATCTCTTTTATATTCCCAATGTTTCTCGGCTATTTGTCGTAAGATAAATATCTGATCTATTGTTGATCTGTTTTGTCTAAAACCCGCCTGGTAGTCACCTAATATGTCTTCTGAATATGGTTTTAGTCTATTTAGTAATACTGCGGATAGTATCTTATAGCTTGTGGACAGTAGTGATATTCCTCTATAATTTCCACATTGGAACTTGTCTCCTTTCTTAAAGATAGGTATCAATAATGACTCTTTCCAGTCATGGGGTAATTCTTCTGTCCTCCAGATTTTTATTATTAGTTCGTATAGCTTTAGATGTAATGCATGGCCACCTGCCTTTATAAATTCAGCAGCAATTCCATCAGTCCCAGTTGCCTTATTGTTTTTAAGTCGTGTGATTACATATAGGATTTCTTCAAATGTAGGTTCTTCAATTTGTGGTTCGCATGTTAGAACCTCTTCCTGTGAGAAAATGTTACTTGGAGCTTCACAATTTAGTAATTCAATAAAATATTCTTTCCATGTGTTGCACATTTCCTCATTGGTATTTATCATATTCCCATTTTTGTCTTTTAAACCATATGTGTTTTGTTGGTGCCCTCGTTTCATTGACTTCAGTTCTTTAAAAAATTTTCTGGATTCATTTTTCTGGTGATTAGTTTCCATATCTTTGATTATATTACTCATATATTCTCGCTTCTGCTGTCTGACTATTTTTGTAGCCTCTTTACATTCATTTCTATAATGCTCTTCCTTTTGGATGTTATTGATGTCATTTAACCATACATGTCTGGCATTCTTCTTCCTAATGACTGCTTCTTCACATTTTTGATTGAACCATCTGTTCTTTCTATGCGTGGTTAACACACCGAGACATTCTTCTGCGGTAGACACAACAGAGCACATGACGCTAAAAACAGAAGGAGCAGAACTCTCGATCGGAAATTCTGAAATAACTAGGGAGACTGGCGCATCACGTCAGTGTTGTTGATCAATAGTTACGGCAGTCAGATCATGGATTCCAACAGGGAAACAGCACGTTGAAATTGTCGAGAACTTGGAAAATAATACTGACGAGCAGGACAACATCATTGGCCAATATAGATTGTAGTGGACAACGTACAAAGTTGGAAATATATATGAGCCTGAAAGAATAGACCGAAGGCAACAGATCCAAAAGGGACTGGGTATCTCACGGCAAGGTCAAACCTATTCTTGATAAAGAATGACCGAAGAATAGCGGCATGAATCAATTAGAGGTCTAGTGTTTTCAACGATCGATTACTCGTATCTCACCATCAGAGACACGGTATATGTATGTTATGGATGTTTAAGGATCGTTTGAGAATTACACGAGAAATAATTATATTTGCCGGTCTTCAGACCTTTTGATTGCCGTTGAGTTTTCCTGCTTCAAGGTTTGTTGAAAGAGTGTCACACCCTGGACACCTTATCTGTTAATGATTTAAATTGAATTTTGTTGAGACACTTTTCAGCAACAGTCTCCCTAGTTATTTCAGAATTTCCGATCGAGAGTTCTGCTCCTTCTGTTTTTAGCGTCATGTGCTCTGTTGTGTCTTGGCATTTGCCTAGTTTTATTTGTTTGTCTTTAATGTGTTCCCTTATTATTTTCACTGTCTCATCTAATGGAACGTTGGTGAATATGGAGGCTATATCCATGGATGCCATGTGTTTATTATTTATGTCCATAGTATCCAATAATTCCACCAGTTCGAATGCATCTCTCAGTATTTTGGGTTGGAGGACTGTCGTACTGGCTTTACAATTTCAACTAGCCATCTCGTCATTCGGTGTTGTGCAGAGTTAACCATGAACAAGATCGGTCTTTGCGGGATGCCGCTACATGACCGTACATCTGAGGAGTTTTGGAGCCACGCGGTGTGAGCGTTTTTGCAGTGGCCTCACTGATGAGTCCCGCATTCACAAATGACTTGATCTATTTCCTTTATTGTTTTCCTCCCTGTCTCTCTGTCTTTCCATTATCTTCTTTTTTTTCTTTCCTTTCCCCGTTGTTTATGCAAGTGTGGCTATACGTTTGGCACCTATCATTTACAAGAAAAGATGGTCTGCAAAAATGAGGAAAGAGTACAATCTTCGGCGTCACTATGAAACAAAACATATATAGTGCATTTACATTTGTTGCCTCCATATTAAAATCCATATCTCAGTAACCAATTGAGGGAAAACGATGAGATTCAGTATATAACCTTATCATTATGTCCAACCAACAAATCAAAAAAAGTTTTTGTTCTGGAGATTGTACAGCAGATTTCAATGTTTGTTTATGTGCGGTATATAAATTACGGGTTAGAGACTAAGTGCATATTATTAAATGTATTACATCTTCACCCAGTAAATCGGTGTTTAATATTGAATATTCTCCGTTGTGCACGGGACTTTCCTTATGGCAAGAACCTTGCGCAGTTTAAATGGGAGTGTTCAGGGGTGTTGTCAATAATGTGGATGCTTTTATGAAACGTGATTACATAAATAAATCTTACCATTTATCGCTAACATTTGAATGTGTGAATATTGTTGAATGGGATTGAATGTGACATTTTGTACACTTCAAAGCATCGCTATGAAGTTGTACACATATTTTTGTCAAGAAGCTGATCGCAGGAAACTGTTTCATACTATTCCATCCATCCATCATGTGCCATGCCGGTAAGCGTGGGCGGTCATGATCTGCCATCTCACTCGATCACCAGAGTCGTGGATCAGCTCCGTATTTCTGTATCGACCATGCCACAAGGCCAAGCCATCCAGGTACTTGCTTCTAGGTCTTCCCCTTGGTCTGTTCACCTCGATCTTCATACTATTACAAGTCCAGAAAAAAAGAACAGTGCATGCATTGGGTTTGAGTAAAAGGTCATTTCGTCGATGGGCGTAAGAATCTGGAATGAAACCACCACGCAATAAGTAGGTAGAAAGGCAGTTGTAGACAGCTTTGACAATGATGTCATAAAGCGAGCTATTATAAAAATGCTGGATGCCAAAGAAACAGTGACTGTAAGAAAGCTTAGGGTTTGGTTGAGAAGGAACAGTGACATAGAGCTAACCAAAACAACTTTGTGGAAAATTATAAGGACATTAGGCTTCGTTATTAGAAATTACATAGGAGGTAGAAACATCCTTTGCGAGTAACCGCATTTAGGAGCCATGAGAAGCAGATACCTACGTGAAATAAGGCAAATGCGCAAAGAAAATTATGACATAGTGTATTTGGATGACACCTGGATCAATGCGAACCACACAAGTGAAAAGGAATGGCAATCAGTAGATGGAAAGATAAAGCGATATATGCCCAGCAGTAAAGGACAACGTTTGGTCATAGCCCATGCTGGTAGTAATCATAATGGCTTACTACAGAATTCTGGACTCGTGTTCGTATCAAAGCACACTGACAATAGGGATTATCATAATGAGATGAATGGTAATGTATTTAGAGACTGGCTCGAGAATACAATGCTTCCATCCCTTAACAGACCGTCTTGTCTAATCATGGACAATGCATCAAATCACAATATTGTTGCCCAAGAAGACAAAATACCTACGGCATCGAGCACAAAGGAAGCAATAAAGATATGGCTCCGAAGGAAAATATACAATTTCCAGAAACATATTTCAAGGTACAGTTGTTGTCCCTTATAAAACAGGTGCAAAAAAGCAAGAAATATCAAATCGACAAGTTGATAGAAGAGCATGGCCATAAGTGCTTGAGACCCGCTGTACCATTTTCATTTAAACCCTATAGAACTTGTGTGGGCTAAAATTAAAGGACAGGTGGCAGCTGACAATACTACATTCAAATTGTCTGACGTCAAGATACTAACTCAGTCTGCGCTATTAAATATTGATAAAAGTTACTGGAACAAATGTGAGGACCATGATTTGAAAGAAGAAAATGACTATTGCAGAAAGGAAGGATTGAATTGTATGCAACCGAGAGCAGTCATCAACCTAATGGAATCGTCCGACACAAATGAAGGTCTGGGCAGATCGCAGACATTAATCCGCATATACACATACTGAGATATTTTGCTCCAACTATTCAGACGAATTGCAGGCCCTAAATATTACAGCATAGCCTCAATGGCAACAGTTTGTATCCCACAGTGATGATTTTTCAGTTTCGCAAGCCCGCAACGGTGACAAACAACTGGCATTGAAAAAAAAAAAAACAACAACAACAACACTAAACACATTGAATACCAAGAGAAGAGTAATATTGCGGTGGGAACTGACATATTGTGGCATACCAAGAAACGTGAGTACACACACGTTTTCAAATGAGGGAACAACACACGAACATACGAATCAATCTATAAACTTCAATGAAAAGAGGACCAACATCTTGGCCGTTAAGAAGGAAGCCCACTACAGAGACATTTACAGCTATATAATAAAACAGGTAATAATAATGTTCCGTCTCTGAACAGTAAACAGCAGAGTAGACAGTCTTTCACGTAGACTCCAAACGATTCTGTCACCAATATGCACGTGTGAACAAACTACACAGACAGCTGAACAGATTCTTAAAAATTGACACATGATGACTAAATTGCTGTATCATCTATGATCACTCCATACGCTCATAAACGCACAGCTGTGTGGAAGCCATCACTATATAAAAAGCTCAATGCATCATAGTAACACTAGTCCTTGTGTACACATTATTAACCAGAAGCTGAAGAAACAAGAAGGAAATGAAATATAAAGTAAAAAATATATTCCTTCTACTTTCCTGTCCAATTCCATTTCGGTTCCACATTATTTACCCCATGCATCTGTAAATTCTTTCTTTACTTATACTACATACACATTGCTCCCATTCCCATAAGAATCTGGATACGCCTTGAAATGAGGTGCGGTACTGTAAAACAAGTTTGTTAGGGTGAATTCACTAATTTTTCGCCAAAACATCAAAGAAATGTCGCCGCTTTCCATGATTTAAGTTGCCTTTGGATCAATTAAAGGCATATTTCAATTAAAGGCATATTTCAATTTTCTTTGTTTTATCGTCTTTAATAGCCAACCTTCTCTAGTATTCAGCCCTTGAAGTATGGATCCATTTGTTCTTTTCTTTACCCATGATATTCTTAGAACTCGTCAATAACATTATATTCAAAGAAATTTATGCGCTGTTCAGCTTGTTTAGTAAGTGTCCAGGTCTAACAGGCGTATGTTAAAATGGAAAAGATGCATGCTCTTAAAAATCTAATTTTAGTAGTTCTGTCTGTCCCACTCCATAATTTATTCAGTTGTTTTAGTCTTTGAAGAGCGATTGATAGTCGTCGTTTAATTTCTTTCATTGTGTCACCGTTGTTGGTAATCAATGACCCAAGATATTCAAAATTGTCCACCACCTCCAATTTTTCCCCATTAACATATATTTCTTTCTCCATAGTAGTTTTATCTGTATGTATTATCTTTGTTTTTGCAATGTTAAGATATAAGTTGTGATTTTCACTATTCAGTTGGGTTGAGGCTATTAGGTTTTCTAAACCATTCTGTGTTGTCGATAGCAATATTGTATCATCAGCATACCGAATTTCTGGTATGTCATTGTAACAACTTTACCTGGAGTGAGGGGAACTGATGCCAACCTTAACAACGGGATGTGTTCTGCCTGGGAACTAGGTGACCTCTATCTACTTTACCCCAGCAGCCTTTGGATACCTATCTGCCTTTTCACTCAACCAAGGGATACTGCCCTCTCACTCCTCGTCCTGATTGCATGACTCAACACTCATCTCTGGCATCTGTATATGGTAACAGAAGTGTGTATTATACAAATGAGTATGATGATGAGGAAGAGGATGATAATGAGATAGACCTAATAGCTTGTAGGTCTGTCGAGACAAGAAGGCACTGGGGTAGCTTTAGGACGGATCTGTCATCACATGAAAGGCTCCGAGTAGAACACTACAGGTCATCTTGAAAACAGGTCTCACCGAATATATCCACTTCCATCAAGCTCTCGTCTTCCCAAGGATGGATGGATGATATTCGTTCTGACGGGACTAGTTCCAGAAACCTCTCTTCAGTGATGATCTGAACTGGTGGCCCACATGGCTGACTAATTGTCCAATGTCTATTGTGACCAGATAATATAACACTTCGTTGTCCACTCCAGAGGAATCACGATAAGTGTCATAAATAGGAGATCAATCTCTCAGGTGATGAGGTGTAAAGTCTTTACTGGAAATGTCGTCTCTGGACTCCAGCAGACTCATGAGCCAAAATGTCCCGGCACAAAAATTCAGTGGAATCTGGCACTAGCTGCAGATGGGTCTGTCTAATGTCCTGATTCGATGGACAATCACTCCACAGAGATACTTGCCATGAGTGTGGTCGATCAGCATGTAGTAGGGCCATAGTGAAGATACCTAGGTACTGACGGTTTCGCAGTGTTAGCAAAACTCATCTTTTGGTGTATTAACCTCTTGGGAAAAGGACACGCTGGGATTCATGGGGTTGTCCCCGATCTGCTACCCATACTTACCTGATCCCAATCACTGGACCCGTCACCAAACTGTCAAGACCTCACTCAAGAAGGTAGAACCTGTGGTAAACAACACTCAGTGAAAGCATCTAGAAACAAGCTTACCATAAGCGAGTTCACTCTCACCTCCTTCCTCAGCCATATGGACTCTTCCTAAGAGAGTCCCATTTCCTTCATATGCTGCTCGCAAGTGCAGGAGAGGAACTGGGTCTAGGACCTGACAGGCAGTGAGTGGCCCTGCGTCATCTTCCCTGGACTGGAGTATAGCTGGGCCCAAGGTCGTAGGTCATTCGTCACTGAGGTGTCGTCCTACCCTGAAAGATTTCTATATGACATATAGGGTTAGTGAATCATTAGTATCGGTAGGCAGAATGGCCTGAAGTAGGGCCGGGATGATAATCCTTGTTCAAGCCAATCTCCCTGGTTTCAAATCCCTATTACCAGCTAGGGCAGATATAGTACCGTACCTCAGGTACAAAATATCCAGATCAAATAATATATACATGGCCTCAATCATTCTCCATGTAGCAGACATCCACACCCCGTTCTCTCCTCGCTCATCACGTTTCTGAGCATTTAGAACGGTGTTACTTAAAGTCGCTTTAAAGTCTTTATCTTATCGAACAGCTCTGTCCCTTCGGTCGCGTCTCACATATTGTCCACCTCTCCGTAATCCACTATATATTAAGCTGGCATTCCATTGAGGGACACTAACCATTAGACAGATGTAAGGAAAGCCAAGAAGAAAAAACCGGTGGTCGCCCCACCATGTGACAACGACCTTCAACTCAAGTCACGACCTTGAAATGACATCCAATACTTCTGTCGACCTTCGCATGACATTTGCTTCGACGAGCTGCGTCGATCGAAACCTCACATGCCTTAGTATAGGCGATGTCCTACTCTACTTCCGGTTTCCCTTCGTTACGTCATTCCGCCAAGCCCGCCTCAACTACGTTCGATTTCAGGAAAATGGGCCATGTGTGAACTCAAATTAAAGCTATCGCTGCCCTGAACTCAGTTAACCCAACCTACAGTGGCTGTTAATAAACCCTGCACCGCTAGCATAATAAATATATCTGCGTTACACTACTTGTAAATACGCGCTTTCAACAGGTTTGTCTTCAGGCCCACACCAGTTAACTGTTCACACTTGATCCACTTTCACGCGCCACTTTTAGTACACTGCGTAGCGCTATCGGGTCACCGAGTACCGACATCGCGTTAAATAAACTAATGGGGTACACATACCTCCAGATGGCCATACAACGTGTCATATTGGAGCAGCCGTAGTTCAACTGGACTAGACGTCGGGTCTCTTCAACAGCCTTGAGATATCGGTAGCCCCAGCTTTTCATAACGAAAATACACTGTGCCAAAAAGCATCTGGTCGCCAGCACTCACAGAAAGCAACTGCCGTCTTTGTCTAGCGGGGCAACTAATTACCCATGCGCCAAACACATGCGCCGTCAGCCTGTCTGAATTATGTTCCCACGCCGAAAAAAGAGAAACACCAAACCAAAGGTGATGATTTCTTCAGGCACCGGGTCGGGTAATAGTAGGGTTGTCTACCTTATACCGCTCTCGGCCGAATCGATTGCGATTTCCGTGACAGTCATGACCACCATGAGCATCATATAGCTCTACTGATCTCTCGAAAAAGCAGCGGCTGCAGCAGGTTATATCAATATGATCTCTCGAGTACGTTACACCTTCTCGTGTTCATTCATGGTGTCAGTTTGGTCTTTAAGATAACGGAAGAGCTGGCATCCGTTTGCAGAATGCATGGAACAATAACTGGAAAAGACATTTTCGTGGAACTGCAAAAAAATTTGCAAGACTATAACCTTCAGTGGAATCAGATTCGATGTGTTACAGTTTATGGAGGAAAAGACATGGCTGGAGTGAGGAAGGGTCTAGTGGGGCAGATCAGGACTCGGTTGGAAGATTTGCAAATTCCGGGCGTTCTGTTCATACACCACATCATACATCAGCAAGCACTCGGTGGGAAGACTTAGATATTTCTTGCATACTGAAAGAATCCCGCGAACTTCATTCGGGAACATGCATTCAAACACCGTCAGTTCCAGGCTTTTCTTGAAAAAAATTGATTCTGAATTCTATGACTTGATCCTACCTGGTTGTCAAAGTTGTCATTTTTGATCGACATCACATCCCACATGAATGAACTGATCTTGAAACTTCAGGGAAAGTATAACATCGTCTCTGATCTCTACAGAATTATCACATGATTTCGGAGAAAGCTGTAATTGGTTGAAGCACAACTAGAAGGAAAAAAACTCTTTCTCATTTTCACTGTTTCAAAGAAGTTTGCACTACAATCGCCGAAGATGTAAACCTCGATTTTCCGAAAAATAATTATTCGCGATTTGAAGAAGCATTTTTTTGGAGAGATTTTCAGGTCTTGACAGAATTGGGAGTGACGCTCTTCTGTTCCAGAATCCGTTTGATTATAACCTTAATGATGTGCCAGTTGAACTACAGTTGAAGCTCGTTGATTTGCATGCAAATTACTTGTTGAAAGAGAAGCACAGAGAATGAAAACTTGTTGAATTTTACCGCTGCTTACCTGATGTTTAGTTTCCAAACTGAAGAAATGTGTCGCTGGTATGGCACCAGTGTTTGGAGCAACTTTTGTTTGTGAGCAAACATTTTCAAAAATGAGTATGTGAAGTAAACACATCGAACGAGATTGACTGATGAATATTTGAAAGTAATTCTCTTCACTGGATGCAGCAATTCAAAACCAAACATTGATGATATCTTTAAAGCCAAGCGTCAGTTTCACAAATTTCACTAATCTTGTTTGCTGCTTAGTTTGTGAGATTCGGATATGTGCACGCTAGGTCTAATGTAACTATCTGTTTGCTAACTTCACCTTCTTTGATAATTTTTTTTTTAGTAAATAAATATGTTGATTGTCTTTTCTTGTGTGTGTGTGTGTGTGTGTGTGTGTGTGTGTGTGTGTGTGTGTGCGTGCGTGCGTGCGTGCGTGTGTGTGTGTGCGTGCGTGCGTGCGTGCGTGCGCGCGCGCGTTGCACGTCACTCACCCATGATTAAGATGGAATGCTAAACTTAATTTTTCGTATTTTTTCCCCAGGGTTTTCGTTCTGGCTTGCAAGGTATTGTACAGAATGATTATGCAGCCCGCGCTCGTCGTTTTGTCAGTTATCAGGCCCACTGTGAAAATAGTTTGGTGACCCCTGTTTTACAGGGATAGGGGCGTAGTGGCTAAGAGGTTGTGACGTCCAAGTCTGATTCGAGCAGACCTGGTTCGATTTAGGGTGTGGATTTTCTTGAAGCAAAAGAAGGGTGGCATTATTCTCCCCTTCGGTTCCGAGGTATTGGATCTGACGTCTAGACTTTTCGGACAAGGGCGAAGACTGCATGTGCGCTCGACACGCTAATAACTTCTAGCTTCATGGAAATCAAAAGGAATACGCCGCAGTGGCTACATTTCAAAATCAAAGCTTTACCCACAAAATAATACTTATATAAAATTTGATTATCATTTACACATATTTGAATTAGGGTTGCGGAAGTTAACGATTAATTAATCGATTAATCGTTAATTTTTTTAACGAATAATTTGTTTTTAACGATTAATCGAAAACTTTTCTCCCATCACTTATAGTGTATAGAAATGAATCGGATGTCGAAAAATTGTCGGACATTTTAAACATAGTGCTGCAAACACAACCGAGTTGCAAAATTGTACTGAGTCACCATTGTGTAAGCTGCAGCAAGATGTACCTACAAGATGGAACAGTAATTTTATTATGCTACAGAGTCTTCTTCAAGACAGAGAAGCATTAACTGTCTAAATGTCAGATGAAAAGAAGCAATACAAAGGTCCAAAACTGTCAGATTCAGATTGGGAGAAGATTTCGAAATATGTCAAAGTTTTTGACTTATTCTGTCATATTACAGTCCTGCTTGGCGGTCAAGATTTAGTTTCATATAGCTGTGTATTGCCACTATTGTTTACAAAGCATATGACTGTACACGATGATGATCCGGGCTACATAGCTAAATTTAAGGGAGCATCTTCTAATGACTTCAGAGAACGTATAGCTAATATGACAAGTCTTGCCAAGACCATTATGTGCATACCGGCTGCCTCAGTTCCATGTGAACGATTGTTCAGCTCTGCTGGATATATTGTTAATAAGACGCGCTCGTCACTTGAACCAAATACTGTCAACATACCCGTCTGTTTGCATAGTTGGTTATTATATGACATATGAACAAGACAATCCAGTGTTATTTCGATTTTTAACAAATACGACTATAATGTGAGTTATGTGACTATAAATGTTTTTTTTTTTCCCATTGCATATCCCTTACAGGACGTTGCATTCAACATCAGCATTTTTCAGCTGCTGTTAATGTGCTAGGCAAGATTACGCTCAGTAGTTTGCCATTGCTTTATGAGCGACAGGCTCACATACCCCTAAGTTACCATCGCGGCGAGAACCGCTACCGATTCTCGCGCAGGTTACGTTACTCACGAAAATATACGGAATTACGGAGAAAGACGTTAACCCCTCGTTAATATATAACTATATATAAATGTTTTGCTTTAATCGAAATTAACTATTAATTAATCGTTAATTTTAAAAAAAGTTAACAATTACATTTAAATTAATCGGTCGCAGCCCTAATTTGAATCATAGAAGGAGCTCGTGCATAGTACTGAGATTCTCCTTGTGTGATCTAATGGGGGAGATTGGAACACATATGAAATAAAAATGCGCAAAATTAAAAGTAACCCCGTCGCAGATACTGCCTTAGGGCTGTCAAGTGTATACTTGAGATGGCTTATTCAATTCACTTCTTTTCCTGACAATTCTTTACATTATTTGATACAAATCTCGGTAGAGCCGATCGGAAAAAAATCGCATGCTGCTGCTTAGAATCCCCCCCCCCCCCCCCACATCAATTTTCTATTGCGTTCTTTGATGGTGCATTCTTATATACGCATATATACAGATGCCTCCTGGATACTTTCTTCAATGTAGCCTGGGTTTAGTTTTCTTATTTCTGTTTCATTCTGCGTATTCTTTTACCTAATAGAGCGAATACCACTTTCATTGCAGGCGGATGCTGCTGTCTCCAAACTGGGAAGCTGTATACAATAGGAAAGTATGTGGCTGTCTTGTATCTGTTCTTTCCTTGATAGCAGACTTTATAAAGTTGCTTCGCTGTAATTCTCCTCACCTAAGACTATTACATCAAGCTCAAATTCATGGTGTTATTTGTTAATCTTTTACATATCCCTGCCTCTTGGTGTGTTCTGCTGTCGCATGTCCACCATTGGTTGTAGAAATATGATTTTTTTTTTCTAGTTGGTTAATGAACGTTGTCATCGTCCCTCCAGTTATGATACACGAGTTTTGATTTTGTGCTCGATTTATTTTGCCAATGTTATGACTTAGCCGCTGTTGTCCTGGCTGTGATGCCGTATACTATGATGGACCTCAATCGTCAAGCATATAGCTTTTTCAGAAATTATATATATCCATCCATCCATAATGTGCCATGCCGATAAGCGTTAGCGGTCATGTTCTGCAATGTCACTCGATTACCAGAGCCGTGGATAAGCTCTGTGTTCCTGTCTCGACAATGCCACGTGGCTAAGCCATCCAGGTATTTACTTCTCTGTCGTCTCCTTGGTCTCTTCCCTTCGATCTTGCCAGTCGTCACCAAATTCTCCAATTCATTTCTTCTCATAACATGCCCAAAAACTTTGACTGTCTACGTCTAATGTCTCTAATCAGTTTACGATCTTAATTTGTTTCTTGAAGGACTTGTTCATTGGTTTTTCTGTCTGTTCATGGTATTCTTTCCATTGTCCACAGAAACCACATTTCCACAGCCATCAGCTGTTTTTCAGCTTGACTGCTTATTGTCCACGCTTCAAATCCATACAAAAGTATAGGTTCTATGTAGCACTTCAACAGCCTTTTTTCGTGTCAATTGATATCTTTTTATTGGTCAGTATGTTTTTCATCTTGAAAAAGGCTACCTTCGCAATGGCAATTCTTGTTCTAATCTCTTCAAGGCATCTCCCATCAGATATTATGACTGTGCCGAGATAACTGTATCGATTCACTTGCTTAAGAATATGCCCAAATACTCGTATATCACACTGTGGTATTTCCTTCTTCCCAATGACGACCATAATCTGTGTCTTCCAAATATTCAGTTCTAACCCTAGTTGTCCACTGTGTGCAACAACCGCATCTACTAAATTTTGCAGGTCCTGTTCATTGTCTGCAATCAAGACTGTATCATCTGCATATCTAATGTTATTGTTGTATTGTCCCCCAATGTTGATTCCTTCCATATCTTCGATATTTCTAAAAATATTTTCACTGTACAGGGAAAAAAGATATGGAGACATTACACGTCCCTGTCTCACACCTCTTTTAACAGGCTGATATTGACCTACATTGTTATTAATTCTGATAGCAGCTTGTTGTTTCCAATATATGTTGTTTACAAGTCTAAGGTCTTTTCCATCAATTTGTAGATCTTCAAGCATCCTTATCATGTCGACATGTCTCACTTCATCGAAAGCCTTTGTGTAGTCAATAAAGCAAAGAGATAGATCTTTGTTTAGTTCTATGGTACGTTCAATTACTGTTCCCAGTATATATATACAGAATTTACTGTGCCCTTGCCTTCTACAAACCCACATTGTTCTTCTCCTATTTCGGGTTGTATTTTCTTCCTGACTCTTTGCATGATAATTCTCAGCAGAATCTTCGTGATGTGGCTCATTATACTAATTGTTCGATGTTGATCGTATTCCAAGGCTCCTGATTTCTTAGGGATTGCAATAAATATAGAATTACATAATT